>JARHVA010003185.1:1885000-2012500 GCA_037957365.1 Torreya grandis
ACATTTAAAGGAGCCATTACTCAAGGTTTACCTTGGAAGAAAGTAGTCTGCATTATGGGAAGTCTTGGATGAAATTATGAGTATTATATCCTAGAGATGATTTATATTATGTTATCTTTATAAATCCATAAAAATATATTTCAATATACCATTTTCCAAAGGGGAGATTGAAACTCGACAGGCTCACTCAAAGGTAAATATCTCTAAATTTTGTTATTTAATTTGATAAATAGGTATTGCACAAGTTAATGGTTTGAATGTTTAAATCCTTTCCTAAAATAAATTTATAATTGAAATCAGTATATCTATAGGGATTTTTGTTTTTCCCTAATACCCCCACCCCTATATTTGATATTTTTCAAATAGGGACCCACTATTTATTACTTGAGGGTTTCTTAAAAAATAGGGAAAAGGGCTAAAAGCATGATCTATGAAGGAAATAACTTTAGAGTCTAATCATTTAACATTAAATTTTAAGGTTAGAAGGTTATATTGAGTATTATATTCATTTCATTATAATTCAAGGTTAAAACATTGATATATTCCTTATAAAAATATTTGACTTTCAAAATAAACCCTTTTAATATGTATAACTAATGAGAGTAACAGTGTTGTGTTCTATATTATTTTTCCTTGATTTTTATCCTTTAAAATATATTTCATGTTTATTTTATAACACGAAATATCTAGAGTATCTCCAAGTACACCTAATCATGCCATATGGCATTAACCCACTCATCCGTAACCTTTGGTGATTGACCAAGTTTTTATTCTATTCAGGTTACCAAGATCATGCCAAGTGTCATTATCTCTTCCTTCCACAAGTGTCTAGTACTTATGAAAATTCTAAAATATTTTTATTATCTAGAATATATAGAGACATTCACATATCATCATAGGAACCGAAAGCCTAAGAAAAAATTACAATTCATGAAGTCATCTAGGCAATCAGAGTAGTGAGATCCATCCATGTGTCATCATATAATTAACCCAAATCCCAAGAATAAAATTAAAATTCATGATATAATTCAAGTGAAGTAGTGAAAGTCATCTAATGTCATCATCTTGTTGACCAAAAGTATTACATACATAGGTATAGAGGCAAAGTACAAATGATTTCTCTAAAGTAGAGAGATTATTCCATGTTTCATTATCCCACCAAATATGGATTAAATAATATACAATAAAGAGCTTCATTCTCCAAATAAATGGATCCTTGAGATCTTACCAAGTGTCATCATCTCAGAAACCTATGGACAAAATTAACAAAGAACACATATTTATAATTTAGCCACTAGTGGATAAGAGATACATAGCTATGTGACTTCAATATGAATAATAAATAATAAATATATGAAATTCATTTCATGAAAAAGGGACATCTATCATATTAATATGACAAGGCACCAAATAATAACAAAAAAATGCACATGGTGATAAAGCATGCTAAAGTAGGTAGTGTGAAATCAAAATTAAAATAATATAAGTAGATGGGGAATGTAGTGAAATCCATTATTGACACTAATTCACACAAATTTTCAACTTAATGCATTCAATTCATAGAGAAAATGAATCTAAAGAAATAGATTTAGTTAAAAAGTAAGATTTAATCATATTGACTTCTAAGTTAACTTGTGCATATTGTGAATCTAAGATTCAAAATGACTAAGATAGTTTTAGATTTTTGAGAACACAAAAATCCTAAAAAATAAATTGAATCCTCATTTCACACTTCTCCTCCTTTGGAATATTCAATTACTAGCACAACTAAAAACATAGACATAATGTTTGATTCAAAAACACTACAACACAAGTTCAAACACTATGAAGTTATTTAGGATGAATTGGATTATGCATAAATATATAGGGTAGGGGATAAATTATCTCTCTTCACATAAATATATATATATATATATATATATATATATATGACCTATTAGATATCAAGGAAGTAGATCTACATAATGTTTGCATGAAATTAGAGGTGATGTTTTACATTAACTTTTTCTTTGAGTTAATTGTAAATGGAAAAAATACTAGGAAAATATTGCACCACAAGCTCAATACTAACACCATGTCTTACATTGGAAACATTTCCTTCAATAATTATTATATACTTCATGTCCCTAAGATCACCTATGGCTAGGCTATGGTCAATTCATGTATACTTATGAGCTCAATCTCTTGTAAGTTAAAATAGTGGGATGAGAACACAAGTAACTCTGTTATTAGAGTCCAAATTTATTCTATTCCCATAACATATTTCAGAATAGGTATAATAATTTCCATGCCTTTGATAAATTGTCTATATGGTTTCCATATAATTTCTTACATCCTAGAGATATGGGTCCTAATGTTAGACATCATTTTGAATTTAAACAAAATCATTTCCCTAATTGAAATTATTAGTTTGAACTTAATTTATCACATTAATAATCTATAAATACTAACTAATGGTAATTTATACATAATTCCATATGTGGTGGGTGCCATAACTACCATAGTGCATTCATCCTTTGCATAACTCTAGGATCCCTCCACATAATAGCTCAAAAATAGGGTTTGTGAAAAATTTAACATTCTTCATATATACAAATTTAAAATGTAGATTAAAAGGTTGATAAAGACATTCCACCCCATGATATTTTAATTCATCTATGGTAAAAAAATACTTAGGTTGTCAGACCACATCAAAATAACTATCAATAAAATATGTGACTACTAGTATTACCTAGAGTGTACTATAATGAGGATAGATGGCATCACAACACAAACTCTATATTTTCAATGTCTTGATTTAAATAAAATGGTAGAATAATAAATCAATAAAAAATTGTATAATAACATATACATTTAATCTAAAGGTAATAGACAAGGAGATTTTCATCTAATTCCCAATAGAATTGGCTACATACAATATGCAATATGAGAACACGTTGTCTCTGTGGGAAAAATGCGATTACACTATTTTATAAATATGTCACCTTTCAAGTAATAGTATCCTAGGAATAATTTAAAATAAAACTTGAATAAAAGTGATAAAAATATTAAAATTCCTTATGGGCATGAATCATAAAATCATAATTTTATATTCATGAATGCTCAAGATGATAATGAGGTTGTTATTAAAATACACAGGGTTAACATGTTGATTATAGTAGCTTAGAGGATCCAATATGATCCTAAAATGGCATAAGGTAATTCTAAAAGTATATATAAAGATAAATGGAACTCAAAACCTATTCACGGGTCTCCTTTTATGATAGGAGTAGAAAAGTAAAGTGGTGAAAATAAATAAATGGGTCCATATAAAGAATCATATTCTCAATATAGATTTGGTTTTCCCTAATCTTTCCCTAAGACTTCAACTACTTTTACTTATCTTCCACTTTTAGCTAGAATATATATGTTTGTATATCCCAACATATTTATAAGCATGTTCACTTTCACAACCCTAATTCCATTAGCCATAGTTCAACTAGTAAACTTCCCTCATTTTTAGCTCAATTTCCTATCAATGTTGATCCTCTATCACTGGTCCATACCATGGATCCACCCATGATTTCATCCATTCCCAATTCAATTACACCTTCCAATCTTATGGCCCCTTCATCTTCATTCCACCCACTTTCAAGACCATCCCTTACTCCTCCTAGGAAACCTGTAAATACCTACTAAAGTAAGCCTATGGATCCTCTTGTGTCTCCTAAGGATATACAATAAGAAAAGAGGATTTTTTAAGGCTTATTTTTTAAGGTATCCCCTATATATGAGTCTAATATGTAGCCTAAGAAAGAGCAAAAGGAAATTAAACAAGAAGATGACATGGTGCATATAGGAGGAGAACCTATTGATATTGAAAAGACAATTAAATATGAATAAGAGGAATGGCTATCCAAAAAATACATATAACTTGAGGGGACTTAACCTTATAAGGAAAAAAATGAAGATGAAGATTAAGAGACCAAATCTAGGGAAATGAAGATATGTGGATATTTTGAAGGGGTTGATTAGGGAAAAGTTGACTCGATTGCAACTGAGTTATTATTAAACAAATGAGGAGATATGAGATATGAGTTTGAGACTAAAAAATAAAACCCAACTTAGGGATAATTATTAGCTATGCCACCTAGACCTCCATATCAATCTATAGAAGTAACAAATGCAATAGTAAATTTCCCCATTACCTCCTCCCAAAATGTGAGTACCTAGGTTCTTGATTCATTAATAACTTATTCAATTACCACTACTATAGTGAATATAATAGGGATTACCCATTTTCTGCATTATATAAGCCCACCAAATATGTCGCAGGCATCCACAATGCCAATTTTTCCTACCATACCCCAAGGTCCTATAATTTGGGGTTTTCCTCTATTTATTAACCTACTAAGGATTTACCTAATATTATTGTTACTACTAGGGTTTCTCACATATCAATCACAAGTTACATGAGAAATTGACTTCATACCCTGATGAATTATTCATTTTTAACTCATACTAACCCTTGACCCACAAAACCAAAAAAATAGGTGAATTTTGAAATTTTGGTGGCTACTTCCATTTTTGATACACATGTTACCCTTCTTAGGCTATCCACATAATTAGGTATGCTAGTTGACTAAGATACCCATACAAACTCATATGTGGTTTTTGTTCACAAAGATTTAGGTAAGACTAAATATATTATTGATACACAAGCTGAGAATAAGGTCAGTTTGGAGGAAAGACATTCTTTCCTTTCCATAATTTCCTACACCATCCCATACAACCTACTTTAATACAATTTTAATGCATAATCTAGGGTAATCTCCTTATTCCACATCAACATCTGTACAGCAAGTGGAATCACAAGCTATGGTGTGGGTCCCCTCATAGATTCAAAATGTTTCAAGAATAGGAGGCATGTAGATAGGATTTAATATTCGTTGAGAAAAAAATAGCGGGTTTCTATTTTGATAAGTATAAGAATACATTATGAAAAGTTAAATTAAAAATGGTGGTAGAAGAAGGCTGGAGTGTGTAATTGGAACAATGAGAGGACATTTTATCTCTAAAAAATAAGAGAAATGTCGACCCCATAGAACCAAATGAATATAAGGAGGATCCTTATAGTTTTTTAGATGATATTAGAAGGTTAATAAAGAAAATGTTTTAAAGTTATGACCAATTTAAGTAGAAACTACAATTGGTAAATATCATTTAAATTCCTAGGGACCAAGGTATTTTTTAGGGGCTATTTTTCACTGATTAGATATTTTTTTGAAAAAAATTCAAACTTTAATATTCACCAATGAATAAAATTTAAAAAAATAATTGCCATGTTTTCCTATAAAATGTCCATACATTTGTGTACTTTATCAAAATATACATATATTAATAGTAAATTATATAATTTTACTTAGAATTATCCTAACATTTATATGTTTCATTATTTTAAATATAATTACCTTCAATTATACACTTCTAAGAAATTCTCATACCCTTCAAAAATAACATGCAATGGAAAGTATAGATATTATGCAAAGTGCAACTAAGAAATTTTATGACATTCTCAATGAAATAAGGTATACAAAAGCTAAATCTCAGCCATAATCATGAGATGTGTCCCAATTTTATAATAAAATTAAAGATATGGAAGGTAGGATTAACTTTTTAGGGTAAGACACAAGGAACATATCTTGTGCACATTTAAATTTAATAGTTGTGTTAGAAGTTGCATGGGAACATAGTTATTGGACACAAAGAGACAAAAATTTATTTATTGACATAAATAAACTTGAACCTTGATAAAATTATTTGTTCAATATTAAAGGGAAATATTATCTATTTTACAAGACATGAAAGTTGTATGTGTAAATATTCCTCTCATGAAGTTGGTTATTAAGCTTATTTTTGAAGGTTTACTCAGAGTTGTCACTGACACTTTCAATCTAAAACTTATGGAATTATATATATAACTAACAAATATATCATGAATATAGTATATTTTTCCAAGAATAATGTCACTAGTATAGACAACATGTATGTGGAAGTCAAGAGTACAATTATGTTACAAAACAAATTGATGCATAAGACCTCACAATTATTAAAGAGACCTCTTCTTAATTTTGAGACCATCAATATTGAATTCTAGGCCAATCATGCCTTATAATTAAAAATGGAGGAACCAAAACAATCTAGTACCACTAAAACAACACCATCATTATCTCCACAAGGCACTTAGCCTCAGGTCCAAAGGTATAGATTAGTAAAAACTTAGACTGGGTCTACTTATGTTCCACTTCCCACTTTTATTGTAGGGACAACATGAGCAATTTAAAATAGTTCTATAGAGAACTCAACACATGAAACCCCTCTATTTACATATATTATGCTGCTAGTGCTACTACTTACTATAGTTACACTCTTAGTAGGTACAACTAGATTTATTACAATGTCTATTCCATTTATGACTAAAACATCAATAACTTGGGATTCTAATGTGTAAGATCCATCTCCAAGTGGTGCCACATTATAAACATAGGATATTTTGAATAGGAATTTCATTATTAAGTTGTGACCTGAGATTATTTTTAACAAGGATATTTTTGTATCTAGGAGTAATTTGGATAGAATACTATCAGCCATGATTGTATTGTATACATGCACATCATGAATGATTATTTAAACATAGTCTATTGATATAAAATATACATTTATAATTATCTTGAGAGATGAGGAATACCCATCCCAAGATCACATATAATTTTATCCACTTGATCCCAAAAGGAGGATAATTTTGGATATTGAGATAAATAATAAATCCCACATGTTGTTTTGAAAATTTATTTTCCTGTGCAAATGTTGATCTTCTAAAAACTTTTGATTCATTGAATACATTTAATCATTTTGGTATTTTAGTATTTGGGTTGTGTATAAGTGTTCTTTTAATATAGTTATTCATATTTTTAAGTAGTTAATTTGAATGTTTTGTGTGTAATAATCATAATATCCATTTGCATATGTGTAATTAAAATCTTAAAAACACATCAACCTTTTATTATGTGCACTAAATTTCATTGTATTTTTTCCATTATAATATCAATTATGTTTGATTTTATATGTGCTAATAATGGCTTTTTATCAAACATTGGTTTCTCGACCAATTATCCAAACCTTAGTTCAAGATCTAGTTGAGAAGGGTTTCATCTTATTTTGATTCATGAACCTTATTTGCTGCCACAACCTCATTTATTTTTGAGTTTTCTTTTGATTTTGCCCACTTATGTTAGGTCCACCATTTATCCATCCATCTCAATTAGGTCTAAACTCACATCATATACAAACCGTTTGAGGTAAAAAAATACTCCACTCACTGCTATTCCACCACTAGGTTGTTCAAAATATGCAGTACCTTATAACTCATGCCTTAGAGTAGATATTTTTCATTGATCCCAAAATATAAGAGGTTACCTATTAAGGTTCCCTAGTGTGCATAAAACCCACATCAATACTATATTTTATTTCCACTTCCACCTTAGGTGATCTACGCCCATAATGTTTTGTTTATTTTAACCATCATTTTTTCATATTAAATGATTAATAACAATATATTACTTTTATTTCATGTATTCAGACATAGTTAAGGTTATTTCATAGTATTATTTTCCTAGAGGATTTATAACCCTCTCCTTTAGTGTTATGTGATAAATGTTCCTTTAGGTTTAGTGGAGATAATTTGGTAATGCCCCTTATATAAAAATTATTAAAATAGATGTTAGTAGATTAATTTATCCAATCTTGGATTTACTTTATATGATAAATTATATATCTATATTAATTTTTTAAATATAACATCCTTGTCACCACCAAAATTAATACCATATTTAGCACATCCCAACATGCTATTCAAGCTTCCACATATAACAAAAATGTTCTTGATCCTCAAAATAATTTTACAAGCCATTATTAAAATGGATAAAATTTAAGACAATATTAATTCCAAGATGATGCAAATAAAAAACCATCTTTTAAAACTAAAAAATCACCCTTGATAACTTTATTACGTACTAAAAAATACAAATTTTCACCCTGCCACCTCCATAACCACCCCCTACAAATCTATAACCTTCTCTTTATAATAAATTCATTATTAATATTCAAAACAAACTATTATCTCCTTATATTTAAAACATATAAATAGGTGGCATCACTCCTTCAATCACATATTGAATATCCATTGATCCCAATTTGAACTAGAAAGCCTTTCAAAACCTATATAAGGACTAGATAAAGTTAAAAACCTTATATGATACCATGATAATATCTAAAATATTTTCTTATGATTCTTTTGATTGGTATAACCAACTCTATTCTAGCTCTATCTCTAGCTTGGAAGTCTCATTTAACATATTGTCTTAAGGATTTCAATCCAATGAACTACTTTAAAACAACTTAGCCCACTTCATTAATTTTAATCAAGTGGATAATGAGACTACCAAGCCTTTATAGAGAATTAAAAATCCTTAGATAACAAATCCATTCATAACATATTAAAATAAAAACTATTACACTTGTTTACCAATTCCCTTCATCCAAAAATTCAATAGAGAGTTAGGACTCTTTCTCCAAAATCATTAGAAGAATCCCTTGATAAATATAAAAGACAATACTTTATCTAAGAAAATTCAAGCCTTCTCAACCCAAACCTATAAATCATGGGCTTATGAAGTCTAAAATTTAAAAATGTTATTAATGATGGTGTCTCAGACACATATGAGCCCATAAAAACTATTAATTTTATTCTTCCTAGAATCTTTGATGAAGTGATACTTTCTAAACCTATCAAGTGAATTGCATTACAAAATATTCCTTCTTATTTGAAATTCAATAATTATGAAACTAAAAAGTTTAGTTTTTAATTTGAGATTAAGAAATGTCTTCCTAAACCCTCATCTAGAGATTTTGATAGTTCCCAACCTAGTTCTCATTGGTATAACCCATATAAGTTTTGTTGTTTAATTTAAAATAATTTCACTCCCATGATAATTATAAATAACTCAAACACATTTCTTTCAAATACTTCCTTATTTAAAACTTTTATCATGAAGCTATGATCTGATAATGACAACAATATTATGATAAGATATCTAAACCTCATGACTCCAAATTTAAGCATGATTAGATTCATAAAGATAATTCTAAAATTACTATATGCTCAAATAAATTTTAAACCCACACTAAAAACTAATATACAAATAATCAAACTCAACCTCCATCCAATAATGTTGTTGAGACTAGAGTTAACTCAGATTCCTCTAATGATGTCAAAGATTTGGTCAATATGAAAAACATGAAGCATGTAGTGTCATGTATCAATCCCTATGTTTATTAGAATAATATCCCTTATTATATTTAAACAATAGTTTAGGATAACCCTCTACATCATTTCATAGACATTGAGCTTGAGGAACTTATAACCTATATCATTTCAAAAATCCCAACTGCACTAGTTAACTTGATATAATTTTCATCATTTACAATTATATTAAAAAATGTGTTATAGTTATTTAAATTTAAAATTTTACCATCAAAAACAATTTAGTTACCTATGTTTACAACTTCATTAGCCAATTTGGTATAGTTTTTAGTACATTACTCATTGTTCCAACTATACCGACCAACCTAGTACAATATCATATCAATAATTCAAATAAACTATATCATCTAACCCAATTCATTTTATTTACTAATATTTTTTTATTATAATATACCAACCAAGCCTATATAATCTATTAATATCCTTAATTATAATTTAAATTTTTTGTCTCAGTTAATATACTATAATTATGATGTTTTTATGTAATTAATGACATTAGTCAGGAAAATACCATTGAATTAATATTATTCTAATGTAATAGTAGGGCCAAGACCACACAATTTAAATCATACTCAATTTGAGTCTATATTAGGTCCTTCCTCAACTAATTTTATTTAGAATTTCATCTCTTTTTCATTCCTCTCTATCTCACATAGAATTTGATGAATGGGAACACATAGAATAACTTTCTAAATACACCTCTTAAATTCCATTCCTTGAGCTCATTAGGACTTCTCCATATCATATAAATATATTTATGTATCTCTTATTTGACATGAATATTCCTTGTCCACCACCTATGGGGAAAGAAACTACTTTACCAAGGTCTGAGGATAGTATTTTACAACAATGTGAAGAAATGTCCATCTAGGTTGATGAAACTACAGATGCATCTATTTCACTCAAACTTTTTTTCAAATTTATGATCATTAATGAAATAGTAATTTGTGAAAATGATCCTCCTTTTTTCATTAGTGTCCAATTTGGTGACATTTGAGTCAAGTGCACCTTAATAGATGAAGGGTCTGGCACCTACGTAACCTCCATAGAATGAATCAAAACTCTTAGATACTCAAAACTTAATCTTAAGTATACCCAGATCATGTGTTAATAATATGATAAAATGAAATTTACTCCCATTATGTTTGGATCCATATCATGGTGCTGCCTATCATGTTTATAATCAAGGTTATAATTTTTAACTTTCCTTCATCATATAACATCTTTTTTGGTTACCTATGGACTCATCACATGAGGGAATTGGACTCATTCATATTATAGTGTGTCAATTTTAATCATAAGGGTGTTATATACAATCTTGAAGGAAACACTGATACTTATAATTTTTAAAAAATACAAGATTATTATGTCTTAAGAATACCAACCCTTGAACCTTTTCCAAGCATTCATTTTCAATAATACTAATGATTTAACTACTTGTAAATTATAACCTAAAATATAGTGGACATCCCAAGGTTATGGGAAGTATCCCACCTAAACTCTTAGATTATGATGATGATAGTGAGACTAATGAGATCAATCTAAATATCAACACATTGGACCTCCCTTATAATATCATCTCTCAATTTACCTCTTCTTTGTGACTTTGTTCTTCTAATAAGCTAACTAATGAGATTCCTACTTTTGTGGCCATTCCTAAGAATCTTGAGTCTTACTCATCCTTTAATGACATAGGGGTCAAATATATTAATATTGATATTATTACTATGTATTATGATGATTTTTATACCCTCAATGACCCATACCTATTTATATATGCTAAAGCTAAGTATGTGAAAGTCCTTTATCATTATTCTCTTCAAAAAATTTATTAAAAATCTACATCTTAAAACATTAAATTAATTTACATTGTTTGTTATCTTTTCACTTTACCTAACATTACTCCTCCTTTGTTTGATGTCCATAGTTATGAGATGGAATGAATTCTATCTTCTACCAAAAATACCACTTTTTTTTACTTCTAAGCCTCTTTAAAACATGCTTTATGATAGATCCATGATAAGACCATACTAGTTTACCAATTTTTTTATTCATTCCAAATCACTTCTTCCTGATATGTTTACCACACTAATATAATCCACACTATGTTTGACTCTCAAAGAATCATCAATGCACTTTTTCTTTCTAAAAATTCTATGGTCTCTTCCAACATCATTGTAGAGTGTACTATAGATATTTAAAGTATAACTAAGATCTTGAATCTATCACTCTTTATTTTAACAATGACAACTTATTTGGTGAGGTTCCATACCAACACCAATATGATTCTCAACCTAGGTCAGATGTGGTACCACACCCATACACCCAACAAGATAAACCATACTATAAGTTTCATATAGTATAAAAGATTATCAAACATATTAGATATTATTTAGCATAGTAGAAGTTATAGGGATTATTTCCATCAGCAAATATTTAAACATCTTAGTATACTACTCCTAGTCATAAATTTTATTTCTAAGAGATGAACACACATTCTTGTTCCTACTATCAAACCCTTTGGCAAAATATAGATGCTTTTTAACTTAGAAAAACTCAGTCTCCTAGTCTTCTAAACATGCCACCACCAAATATTTCACCAAATTATATCCCTAAACACAAGGATGTGTATTATATTTGGGATAAATTCTCTACACATCATAAAATTAGGTATAGATCCCTCTTGTAGCACCTTCAAGACTTTATGATACCCTCACCTCAAACTTCATAATAGTACTCACACGATTCACCTAAGATGGTTGAACTACCTCCCATATGACCAAATCCATCAATTGTATCAAAGGATGTATGTGCCATGTTGTATTAGGTTCCATTCATTATGTTTTATCAATATGACGCCCCATGACCTTCTCCTTATATGTGCCTAATTTTTTCTTAGAGTTCATACACTGGGTAGTCCTAACATGACTTTTAGATAAAATCTAGGAGAGCATGATTAGAGAGAGATATTAACTATAGTAGGATGTATCATATGTTATAGTTTATGTATACCACGAGACGTCATAATTTTTTTGAGTAAATAGTTAAGTTGTATCATGTTTTTCACATTATCATTTGAGTATATTTCATTATTATTATTAGCATATGAGATACTTGTTGTATACATATTACTTATATAATGTTTGCATTAATTTTTAATTTTTTACTCAACATGTATGTATTATTTTCATCATTTTAAAATCAATATAATCATCCTTTGTTCACTTGTGAATCTTAGGTATCACCTTTAAGTCCCTTATCACATTTTTATAAAAAAATTCAATATTTTGTAGTCTCATTATGGTTCTTTAGACTATTTTACCTCTCCACATATTTTGGGGTGACTTATCATATCAATTTTTGTTCTATATCCCATGTATCTTAGTACAAATTACCTATAGACATGACTATCACCATTTATAACATAGTCACATCATTTGTGAAACACTTATATCCATTATTATGGTTAGCTAGAATATTATTATTATTATTGTTGTTGTTGTTATTATTATTATTATTATTATTATTATTATTATTATTATTATTATTATTACATGGATATATCTATCTCAATCCTCATTCATCCCCCTTATTTTTAATTGAGAAAACATAAGTGAGTTTAAAGATTACACACTTCTACATGGGGCAAGTCTAGTATTCTTTTAGAAACCATGGTATTTAGCTACTCATATATAGAATATGAATTTAAGATCTCTTATATTATTAATTTATATCATCCATGTTTGGTTTTTCCATATCCATATGGAGGATGAATATAAAAATCCAAAATATTAAGAAATGTAAAAATACAATCCTAAAAGTCAAATTACACTAAAAGACATGATATTTGTTTAGCACATCTCTTCTTCTATTAAATCCCAAACTCTAAAATTACCCTCATGATATATACATGGTCCATTGGGGTGTGGTAGGATAATATACTAGGCTAGGATGTCTTTTACAATTAGATCATTATATCTCCGTACATTCTAGTGCCAACAAATTTTTCACATAAGTACCAAATATTTGTAATAGATTGATAACTCTATAATGGATATTGAGAATTATGGAAAATTTTGTGGGAATTTAGGATCCTTTTGATTTTCATGTATATATAATTCATGGGATTATCTATATACTTCACTTGTTATAATAGGTTTGTAATAGTTATATAGAGTTTCCTAGGTCCTTGATGTCAAAATTTATTAGCCTTAACCACTATTTACAGTGTCTCATCTCAAGTAAGTATAATTAAAACACTCATGTGGCACCTTGTATCCTTAATTACATCACATATTCCATGATATACTCTTCATAGATATTTCTTGTAATTTATCATATCCTTTCTCATATGATTCAAGAGTTGATCTATTGCCATCATTTATGATGCCACTTGGACTTTGAATTTGTAAGTTGAATTTTAAGACTTTGGGAAATACAATGAATACATCCTTACAAATTCCCATCATTTTTATCATACCATATTAGTAATCATATTAATTTCATTAGATGGTTTTCTTTTATTACATCACTTTTTTTAAAAGCACTGATCTTAAGTTTTCACTCTTTAGAGTCTTCCTTATTTTTTCCATCATTTGTTTTTCCTCTTTATTTGATTTAAGTTTAATAGAGTTGTCTTAAAAATTTTATGACATTTATTTATAATAATTTTTGTTTTCCTTTTTGTTTTATTTAAGTTGATTTTACATGCCTTACATGGGATAACATTCATTTTTTCATACATATGCTTGGTTGATTATATTTTTCATTTTCTTACATTGGATGTTTTATTTTTACTTTAAATGTTTTACATGTATTCGTGGTTTGTTTTATATTTGAATTTATATCATTTTTACATCGTTTATTTATGGCTTTTTCTATCTACTTAAGTTTTTTTTAACATTTTAATTTTTTAATTTTCTTTCATGACCATGCATTTTTTCACATTATCTAAAAAAGAGTAAAACATTCATCATAATACATAAAATTTTCTTATAACATGATACTTAGACATTAATACATGATAAAAGGAAAATAAACTCATACATCATAATCACACATGTTGATAGCAATAATGAGTCATAAATCTCTCTCTCTCTCTCTCTCTCTCTCTCTCTCTCTCTCACACACACACACACACACACACACACACACACACACACACACACACACACACACACACACAATATGTGTGTGTGTGTGTACATACATACATATATACATCTATGTATATATACATATATATGTATGTATATATACATGTAAATGTACACACACACACACAAATATATGGCTCAAATTTATACATCAATACATCATATATACATTAAAAAGACTACAAATAAGTACATAGTGGAATCTAGGCCTATGGTCTACCTTGACTCCTCATAGGAGGGTGAGGTGCCATTATATCCATTAAGGATCTATATAATGTAACCTATATACTCCTCTATAATGTCTACATTCATGATTGTAATCCATATAAATGCCCTTATATTTGATCTACCCCTACTCATGTAGCTATAGTCATGTGGTATATATCTCTCTATGGCTAATTATCACCATGTCAGTGTCTCATCCCTTCCCATACATATTGGTGACACTACCTAAAACTTATCCTAATCTCATCATTCAAGCTCCTAGAGAGCCTCTCCCATCAATGAAAACCAATTATCATGCCCTCTAGTTATCATTTTCATGGGATATAGAATCCCTATGGTGTCATGTTAAGGACGTATGGGGTAAAAAATCTCATGGAGGGTAGAATCTATCAAATTCCTCCAATTCATCTCATTTGTTTTCACATCTATAAAGTGAAAAAAATAACATTAAATCTCATATGTATATCAAAATCTACAATATATATATATATATATCACTAGTACAAATCATGCTTTTGGTATAACGTAGTGTTTTCACAAGTCCAATCAAGGCCTTCCATATATTTATAACACTTAACACATACACCTAAAATAATCATACCTCTCTGATATGTTATCCCATAGGGCTAGCTCTCATCAATCATATAATATATCTACTATATCACACACCATCAATGTGGCCATAATTGACATCTTAAATATCACATGTATGTCCTCTAGGGTTAAATCCTCTTAATAGTATCCCCATATGCCACCCATGTAATGTATTAATGAGTCACTCCCATTGTCCCAAGAACATGTATATTAGCTCTAAATGAATGGTACATAACACATATACATGATCTTAACCATGCATATAGTCATAATCTAATCTTTATTAGCCATCTATATTATATTCCAAAGATCTAGTATCCAACTCACATTGGTGTTTTTCCATCATCTCTGGCGCTTCTAAAAAATGTCAAAAAATAAAGAATTGTTACATTTTGATCCAAAAATCTATAATTAATTAATGAAAAACATTAAAATTAATATTTTTTCTATTATAAAGGTTAGGCACCTAACTACATAGGCCATGCTTATTTCCATACTATACCATCCATACCCTATAATACTAGCCAAGGCAAAATTTCTACTATGTTGACCATACCATATTATATCAAAAAAGAATTCAATATATTATATAAGACATATCATAAAATATTATCCATTTTTTCATCCTATTACATCACCCATATCATATGGTATCAACTATGATTTCCATTTCTACTACATTGACCAGATGCTAAACTACACCGACCATGCTTATTTCCTAATGCCACTATCCATACCATACAATATAATCTAGTTGGATAATTTATTACTACATCATCCATACCATATGGTCTCATAGATCAATTTATATTACTATATTATTCATACCCTATGGTATCAACTAATAAGTTTTCATCTCCCTTAAAAACTATATCATCTTGGCTAATATAGTTCCTTGAGGGTGGTGATTTATTTCTTTAGCCATAATAAATTCCTTTGGACCTAATTTTGAATTTTATTCACATACCCATTCCTAATCCTATTTTCATATTTATTTTTATGTTTATTTTGGAAAATTCCATTTCATGAATTTAATCCAACACTTATATTTCCTTATCTAGTTCATTTTATTAGAAATGATAAAACATACATTAAATGTACCACATACTTGTACCACTCAAACCAAAAATATAATATGTTATATATAATGTATTACTCCTCATCCAAAAACCATGATATATCAAACTAATATATTTGGATACATAAAGTTATGATTTTTCCAAAAATAAAAAATGCACAAATGAATAGTTTTTACCTATTTATATTAAACATTTCAAATTTTATAGCCTTAAAATATATACTACAAGTTTCCGTTTTGTCTCCATATAATTTTTTATTTGATTCCTTCCCATAAACTAAAAGAATCCTTAGAACCATGGTGAGATAGATAAATTTTAGGTGCTAACATTTTTTTTTAAATTTATATTTTTATCTTATTTTTTAGGGTTACTTATTATTTGTCTGAATAGGCACCTTCCATCACTTGGAACATATTCATGATTATCTAAAATTATCAAGGAAATTTAAGGTATTTATTTTAATTTTATTTAGTTTAACTTCATTTAAAATTTCTTTTAAGTAAAAAACTTTAGTGTGGTTCTATGTTTCTTTCCCAAAGCACCATATTATGTTACATGATTGTGACATGTGATGAGTTTTAGGTGTGGCATATATATACAAAAATATATTTTTCAATTTATCATTTACTAAAACTTTATTTTGAAATGGATTATTGATGCATTTGTATCTCTAAGTGCATTCATTAAAGGATGAACCAAGAATAAGGTGGGAAAGGATCATGATGATTTGTGAGAGATGTTGGCATTAACATTCTATATTGATTATGCCTTTACTACTATCAGTCTAAACTCTTATAAGTATCTATCCATATATCTCTTATGTTTAACTATTATAATATTTATTAGCTTCCATATATCTTAAGGTATCAAACTAACAAATACAATTTATTTTATGATTGGGTGATGTGGTATCTCTCCAGGATCTAGGTTGACCTTGCTTTATATAGATGATCAATAAACACCGTATGAACCCATAATTTGTTATCCATGTTTTTTTTTGTTTAAAAATTCTAATTATCTACTCACTTGTGGCCATTACTGATAGAATACATGTAAACATATTTCTCATACATTCATGTATATAAATAAAAATAGAGTTTGATAAAATAGTCTTTTATGATTTTATGGTATGTTAGACATCAATAATATAAAAATGGGCCTCACAGTCATGTAAGTATAGCTCAAACTCTACATTTATAATATCTCCACTAATTCTTTTGAAATTTAACAATATTGCATCCCATTTAAAAGGCATTATATTTCATAACATTGAACCAATCAGTTTATCAACACTATCTATATCAAGATGTCGAGATGATAGTTTTAATTCATAAAATTACAATTATGAGGTATCTTTTTCTATAGTGGTAGTTTTTGCCTTCTCATAAAAGTAGTTTTTTTTCCATGGAATGTTATTTTACTAAAATCATTATCCATATTCAATATATGATCAATAGAGAAAGTAAATCCATACTATTTTTCTAAAAACACATTCATAATTCTATTGAGAATAGTATGACTATTTTCTACACCAAATCTCTCTTAATATAGATAAGGTTTTATCCTCCAACCATATAAATAACAAGAATCCATTTGACATTTATTATAAATAACCATGCCATTTTTTTTATATACAATGTCACCTTTATCTCCATTTTAATGACTTGACATGCATGTTCATAGTTATTTATATATTCCACTTGAGCATTAACCAAATGTTCAAAAACACATTTCATACTTAATATAATTACGATTTCCTCATGTGACCTTTATATTAAATGAATCAACCAAAAATAATTGTTGTAGTTATCTAAAAAAAAATATTTATAAACCATTATTCATCTCTTTCCTCCCAATAAATGGAGCCATCAATGAAGGGTATCTTTCTATATGAGGTGTGGCCAATATGAGTCAATGTTTTCTATAATCAAATAAGGTGTCAAATAAAAGACTTTATTATTAGTTTTAAAGTAAAATATGTTGATGTATATTTTATGCACACCTCAAAAAAATTTAAATGAGGTAACCTCTAACATTTTGGGATCTTTATATAAAAAGGTTCCACTTCGAGGCACGAGTTACAAGTATGTGGTTAAAACAATTAGGTGGTGGAATAGAAATTTGAGCCTATGGGTTGTTTAATTAGGTTTATGGTTTATCTAACTAGGTTAATGGGTAGATGTGTGGATTATAATATTAAAGGTAAATCACTAGGTGAATTAGATGGGTGGACAACTATTCTATGGTTGGCATATCTCAAGGAAACTCAAAATAAAGGAAGGTTGAGAAAGAAAAGAAATTTATACATCTTTGAAAAGGAATTTATAAGGATATTTCTTTGGCGGAGAAGTGTCTTAATAATTGGTGTTTTTTGTTTGTATATTTTGCACACTCACAAATAAACATAGTTAGAAGTCTAGGATAACAAATATATGATGCTTAATGGTTTAAATTTAAGGTTGTTCTTCTTCAGATGGATCTTGTACACCTTCATATAAGAGATTATAATTTGTACCAAGACATTATCTAGGATAGTTATGGCTCACATATAGAGAACTATATCAAAGGAGATACCTCTACACACCTTAGATTATTGATTCAACTTGTACTAGCTATTTAAATCAATGAAATCTATTAATATTCAATAACTATTGCACATTTAAGACTAATATTCATTAATAAATAAATTAGATTCATCCATATAATTAGTACACATTAGAATTACTGAATCAATATAGACAAATAAACTATAAATTAATTAACATATAAAAGGAATAAGAAAGAAAAAATGTAGTTGTATGACAATCAATTTATTGATTTTTTCTTGTATATTCATCCAAAACTCTGACCCTTTGAAAAGATGGATCTACTCATATATAAAGAGCTTGGCGAAGGAATCACCTCATCTTCAAGGTTTAAAACACTTTGATTAAATCTTAATAGACTATAATATAAGTCTCAGTTACATGTAATCAACTCTTAAATAATTTAGTCATGCAAAATGTGCATGCTAATAAAAATGATTAAGTTAATTATAATAGAAGCTCAAATAGGACTTAAATATTCAATTATAATTGATACATATAAAATTGTACAAAAATAGACTTATGTCTAAATTGGTTCTTGCTTAATGTGTCTCAAAATTGTCATTGTAACTATAGTTATATTTGTGCTTAATGACATGGTAACTAGAGTTATGCTCAATGATGCATGCATTGATTGAGTTGAAGTTACCATCAGAGATGAAGTGTAAGGTGGTATTTATGTGGCTATAATTATTATAATTATAGATGGATTCTCTAGAGTATAAATAGTAGGCAGCATTTATGCTTTCTTCTTCTTAGAATCTATCTCTTAGTATTGCTTATATGCCTTAGTATGTTATGATAAAATTAGGTTCATATCTAGAAGATGTGGCCTAGTCACCATGCTTATCTATTTCATAAATTTATCATGTTATATCTTGGTGTCTCTAAATCCAACCCTGAATACTTCTACCTCTATTCCAATTTTCCTAGTTGTGCTCCAATTGGCTTTGACGTCCACCAAGCTTACACCTTATACACTCTATTTGAATCTTTTTGAGACTTATTGAATCATTTGATCAAATGTAGATTGAGTCACTAGCTTCCCTCTATTGTCCTAAATTGTTTCCAATTTGAGCTTAGTCAAAATTTATTTAGCCTTCTTCTCTTGTTCATCAAGTTTATTCACTAGAGATTCAAAGGATGATACCCAATCATAGGCTTCCTATGTTCCTATTAAATATAAATTAAATTATTTTATGCCTCTAATGGAATCATCAATTCAAAGTTGATAAATTACTGATTTGGGTGTAAAATACTAATAAATTAAGTTTATTCTCATCCTCTCTAAGACTTTGGAATAATCTAGCTATAAAATTAACATTATACACATCCTACTCAATACCTTAGAGAACTTGGATTACCTATTTTTTCTCTCTAAGTTTATAATAACTCTTCAAGCTCTTGTATAGCCAATTTTATCCCCACACATATGGATAGAATTACCTTCGTATGGTTTTCCATGTAGAACTTGAGGTCCTCAATATATAGGGATTGACCCTTCTACCTATTATATCTCTTTGATAGAGAATAAACCTATTCACTTTCCTCCATGACCAAATTTCTACTAACGCTATACTATATCTTCCACTTCTTGCCCCATTTTACTGATGTTTTAGTCTTGTCAAATAAAGAACTCATGATTACAAGTTTAGTGATCTTTAAATTGGGCCTATTAGAGGCCAAAGCTCTTAACTCCTTGGCCCAATGTATAAGATTGAGATTCAAAGGATATAATGGATTAGATTCCACTTGTGTATGATCTTTAGGATTAGGCTCAATTTTATAAAAATATTTGGACATTGATGGCTAAATTATTTTAGACCAATCTATGTTTTCAAATTATGGCATTGGATGCACAACAAAGATTGGATGCTTCCTAGAATTTTTTTTGGTGGTCATTACTATGGTTGTAGAGGTTGGAGTTGAAAAAGGAAAATTAGAACCTAATTAGGTAAATGAAGAAATAATTAGAGTGATAGATTGGTTGATAGCTAGAATGGACCAAGCTATAGTTGATGAGGTGGATACTGAAGAAATAGAAACTATAGTAGTGGAAGTTGGAGAGATGAAGGGGTACTAAGTAGATTAGAATATGGGTGCATAAAAAGGAGATTAAGAAATAGTGATTGAATGGGAATGAATGTAAAAAAGATTGGTGGAGGGATGGTAGAAACTTTGGGTAATGACATCAAATAAAAAAATTCTAAGGGGGATATAAGAAGAGGACCCTTACCAAATGGTTCACCAATGAGAGGTGAATTGGATTTTAAAGCTTACATGATTAAAACCTTAGATTATTGTAACTCTTCCTCATTTAACTCTTGTGTTGGTGGGATCTATGGTCTATCCCCTTTTGGCTTATTTTGATATCACTTTGTTACTCTGCTAGCATGTGGAACTATCACGTATTAGGGAATAGAGGGGAATGATGTTGGGTGTTAGGGTTGCTAAATATATTGTTTCCTCTTCATCAGAGGAGTCTAAGTAAATAATCTCAACTTAATCCATTTGTAGATATAGGCACTTATTCTTCTTGTTCATCTTATCTTCTAATAGGTGGTACCTCACCTACCAATTCCTATTGGTCTTATGGTTGGTATTGAGCTATGAAAGGACCTTGGTGATCTTATCCATCTCTTTTTGGTTGTTGTGATGGCCTACCAATCCAAAATTTAGAATATATCCATCCTCTAAGAAGTGGGATCTTGAAATTTTCCTCACTGAGTGTAAGAGATTATTAATCCTATATCAACCTAAATAGGTCCCCAGTCAATCTTATAGTTATTTTCATTTATTTCACCTCTTCATCATACTTTGAATTTAATAAAAAAAATCACGATCCATTGGCTCATGTTTCTAAGCAAGGCTAAGGGTGTGAATTTTCTTTTGGACCTTCCCATGAGGGTCCCAATATCTATGGGGGAGAGTGGGTAATGCATACACTTTATTGTCACTTTAAGATTCCTTTGAATACCTTCATATAGTGCATTACATTCTCCAAATAGTAATGTGGGAGCCATAAAATGTATCCTTCTTGTTATTTCCCAATTCCTCATCAATGGCATTCCATATTTGGTATCTAATTTCTTGCTCATCTAATTTGTCTGAAATGAAATTAGGGAGCTCAATAGGATATAAACTATGTCTAAAAACCATGTTAATATTGTAATCAGGGTAGATATAGTAGTCTCTCATATTATTGTTAAGTGTTTTAGATATATTAGGTGAAATTTTAGCTAAACGCTGATTGTGGATGGTCATCCAAACTTGAGGGTAGAGATACTTAACAATATTTAGTATGTTCCTGGCATATGAGTATATGTGTACAAAACTATAATAATAAAAAAATATATTATTAAACATGTCTAGGTTGGGATCCCATAGGACTCTATTTTGCTTGTGTACTATCACCATGATTGTGTCTAATAGATAAAACATCATGTATAAATTTCCTCCTAGTGGCCTCCTATCTTTGTGTAAGATTTGTTCTTGGATGGGAGCATTGATCACTTCCCACAAAGCATAGGCATGCTCTAAGGTACTTTTTAGGACTGGTTGGGGAACCCATTATAAATATAAGAAGTATATTCTTTCAAGTCCAAATAGTCAATTTAGTAGTGTCATTCCCACATGGATCCCCATTCTAAATTAGGTGATAGGAATAGGATTCTTGACATGTTATTTTAAAGTGAATGCTTCTCTAGGGAGAAGCCACCTTTCTAGTGATTTCTCTACATTAGTGGCGTTTTTATAGGTAATGACAATATGAAAATCAAGCATGACATTTGGGATAGATAAAATCAAATACTTATTAAATACATCCCCTAAGATATATGTGACAACTATGTTATTATTGACATAGTGAAGGTATCTATAATTTGTTATTCATCCTTCAAATAAGAGGCCTCTCATAAGTATATGGATGGCATAACCTATGGTTTAGAAGTTGTGTAATGTATGGATTAATGATTGAATAGAAGTAGGTCCTTCGCTAACTACTTATCCTCAACTAAGATGTCTTATTCCAATGAAAAAGAGTCTACATTATCCATAGCTTCTGATAAGGCCTAGTAATTGGGATAACAACCATCCAATATAGTGGTGTTAAACACTATGTCAAAATACTCCATGGAATCCTTGATAGATAACCTCAAGGGTACCAAGGTTCCTTTTTATATCCTAGATAATGATGCCATGGTAGTTTTTTGGATGATGGTACACTTCAATCTTTTGAAAATGGTGTGTATTGAAGTAAATTATGTAGATTTCAAATCACTTTGGTCATAATTAGTGATTTTGAGATTACTGAAGGTTGAATTTTACTCAAGCTCTCAAAAATGGAATGATGTGAAGTTGTATTGGGTATTGATGTTAATAGCTTTTAATATTGATTTATAGTTTGTGTGCCACTAATCACCAAAATATATGATCTCTTCACCTTCATTCAATTTGAATTAGACCACCTTATCTTAGTGTACATGCCACATAAGATGCCTTATCATTTGGTTTGCCATGGTGTTACCTTTCATATTTCAATATTTGTAATTAAGTAGTCTAGTGAAGAGAAGTCAAACTTTACCTTTGTGCCAAAATACATGAAAAGTGAAATGTTTTTTGGGAAGATTGGTTTTGAAATATTTCATCCCAAGGTTTTTGAAAAAAAGATACTAAATTAAAACTTGTCAAAATAAATATTCTAATGAAAGAGTTTCTAAAGAGAAATTTTCCTAAGTGAAAAATTCCTAATAAAGTTGCCAAAACAAAGTTGTCAATGACTAATTACTCTTGTGGAAGGTACTAGTTTGGGTAAAAGTAGTTATATAAAAAGTTCTTGAAATAAAGCTTCCAATGAAAAAGTATTTAAAAAAATGTTTTTGAAGTGGAGCCTTCTAAAATAAAAAGTTTTCAACACAAAGTTTCCTAAGAGAAATATTTTGATGAAAATTCCCCAAATGAATATTCTCCAAAATAAAGTAATTTCAAATGAAAATCTATAGATCAAAAACTTTCTAAAATAGAGTTGCCTAAGACTAGATTCCAAAGCCTAAACTTGTTGAAGTAAACCTTTTGATAGAATCCTTCTGAATTGAAAGTTACCAATGAGAAAGTTCCTAAAAAAAAATTCTGAAGAAAATTTTCCTATGAAGTGAAGTATCTGAAGTGAAATTTTCCAAAGAAAAAATTCTAAAGGGAAAGCTTCTAAAATGAAGTCAATAAAGACTAAACTTACTTAAGACTAAATTTGACAAAGACTAAGTACTCTTAAATAGATCAATTTGAATTCCTTTCATGCAAATCCATTCTTCCCATATTTTCACTAATAGGTTAGTTTAAATAAGTGATTCTAAATGGAAATAAAACATTAAGAATAGCCCAACTTTATTTAACATTCAAAACACCAATTTATACAAACAATAACATCCATCATAACTCTTAAAAATGCATAGATACTTAGATAATATATTCATAGTCCCCACTTTTTAGAAAAAATATAGGGTGGGTGTGTTGAATATAGTAAATGGAAACTCACAGGGGTGAACACTCTAGAGTTTTTAAGAACCCATAAACTATGGTTTTATAACCCTAATATCAACCATAAATTCATCCCAAAATAAATTATTAAATTAGAAATGCAAAGAGACTCTTAATAATCAATTTGCAATATACTAACTATACTTACACCTTAGATTTGTGTGTGAAAAGTGATATTCTTTATCTCTTGTCTCAATTTTATAGGAAAATACATGGGGGTAAGTTGTAGGTTTCAATTTGATTGGGTGTTAGGTGTAAATATGAGGAGATTGAGCATTACTCTATTGCTATCTAGGCATCCATAGCCCTGATAGAGATACCTTTGATCACTTATTCCCCTATTTCTTCATATTTTTAATAGTGCATAATACATTGATCTTATTTCATCATATAGGCTTTAAATCCTTTTTTGAATTTTTTTGAATTTTAGATTATGAATTTTGTTTTTAATCTTTTCTTTATTTGTCTTTCTTAAAGAGGAAGAAGGTGACCATAATGAGTTGGTCTTAGTAAAGTTTCAATTTAATCAAAATGTCCCTACCAACTCTAGCCCTTATCCGTGATTATTACCTTAAACAAATATTAATGTTTTGTGTGAATTTTACCCAAGGGAATAAGGGGAATTTTCTAAGCTTGTACAAAACTATGGGGGAAAATTTCACATACTTGATGAAATAATTGTCTTTAAAATAGTTCATGGCTAAATCTCTTATTGCTTACTTGGATCAAGAATTTTGAACTATAGTATGTAATACCTTTTGATTTAGGTTAAATTTAAAACACCTCAAACTATGTTTGATTATATTAGGATTGACCAAAATTAGAATGTCATGTAATTGAAAGAAAACTATTCTATAAAGCAAGAAAATTATTGAAAATAGAAAAGGTTAATCTAGAAAACATGAACTAATCTTAGGAAATCAAATGACTAAAAGTATGAAAATAACTAATGAAGAAGATGTAACCTAATCCTACCTATATCAAGAAAATTTTTGTTACTCATAGACTTCTCTAGATGCGGCAATTATGAAGTAATACTTCAAAAACTATTCATTACTTGGATATGTCAAATCATTTCCTTGAAGATCCTTTAAACATAATACATTATTACCTAAGATCTCTCAAATTTGATATAGTGATATCCAAAATATTGTAAACTCATGATGCATTCCTTTTTCTCATGGGCTTTTTACAATAGTAGCACCAAGTCAGAGATCCTAAATGCTTTAAATATTAATATCTTATCAAACCATCTCTTGACCACCTCCTAATGTTTACTGAAGTTTTGCAATGATTTATCCCTAAAGTCTTCCATTTTAATGATTTTCAACAATATATACTCTATTTTTCATTGGGTTCCATGTATTTTTTCATAAAATGATATGCTATAAATTTTAGCATGATTAGGAACACTTGTTGGTTCCCTTAAACCAGTATATATGTTAAATCTTTAAAGGCTTATTTTTTCCTAGTCTAGTATACCTAGAGTGCATATTTTAATAAGAGGTGCCACTCATTGTGTTTATCTATAGTTGACTTCTTGATATAGTCTATGAGGTTATTTTTTGTTTACTCAAATAATCCATTCCCTTGTGGGTAGTGATTAGAGGAGGATCTAATTGTAATTTAATTATCATGGGACCATTCTATGAACTTAGTTGATTAAAATGTTTGCCCATTATCATAAACCAAGAGATAAGGGTGCCAAACATGGTTATGATATGTTATTCAAGAAAACTAATCACATCTTGGGTTTTAAAGTTTTTGGTACATACTACCTTGGTCCATCTAATGCAGTAATCTATAATAGTAAGAAAATTTTTGTGTCCAACTGAGGAATTCAAGTTTATATTACCAATGAACTCTAAGCCCCATTGGGCAAATTACATACTTTCAATCCTAGCCTATATTAGTATTGTTTCATGTACCTCTCTTTTTTCCAAAACCTAGCATTCATGGCACATCCTCATGTGGAAGTGAGCATCCTTAAACACCATCAGATAGTAACAACCCATTTTGAGTATTTTATGGGTTATAGTATTTCTAGATGGATGGCCACTACCTATCATTTGATGCATATTTTCTAAGATTTTTTGAGCTTTTACAAATGATACACATCTTAGATAAATGCCTTCATAATTTTTTTGTAGATGACTCCCTTCATGATCATATAATGAGTAGAATTGAGACTTAAATCTCTCTTTTGTTCTCTTTTGAGTTTGTTCCGATGAGCAAGAACTAAATAATACCTAAATCTCAATCTTCTTTGGAGACCTGTTTGGTGGACCTATTCAATGGTGATGTGTAGGATTGGTTTAGTCATCAATCAAATAATGACTTACCCTCTAGAGATCTTATCTAGTTTAATTTCAGTATTAAGTTCCTAAAATTTATCCATCCATTTACCTCTATACTCCCCCAATTCATTATGTATGAGCATGAGATTAACAACATGTTCTAATATTATGATGATGGTCTTATTCTAGAGGATGTAGTGCCTAAAATTCTTAACAACTTTGATGAGAGTGAAAATTTTCCTATCGATCAGGGAATACTTTAGCTCTGCATCTTTTAAGTTAGTACTCATAAATGTAATAGGGTGTTCACTTTATTCCCTTTTATATGTAAATATGACAATGATAGTATTTTTTTAGGAGAATGAGTATAAAAAAAGTCTATAGTGAAATTTGGACTTACTAGCACTGGGACTTAAGAAATAGGCTTCTTAATGTGTTCGACGGACTTCTTAGCTTTAGATGTCTACTCCATTTTGGCATTATATTTGAGCATTATATTCAAGGGTCTGAAAATCTCTAAAAATCTTGATATAAATTTCCTTACGAAATTTATCTTTGGAAAGAAGGATTTGAGATCCTTTTTTTTATTTAGAAACATTATTTTTGAAATTCCCTAGGTCCTATCTAGGTCAGTAGTGATTCCATCCTTAGTAATAATTTCACCCAATAGATTACCTTCAGTAACACTGTATATGCTGTTCTTGGGTTTAAGTGATACCCCAAACTTATTTAATCTTTCAAAAATAAAATAAAGATGGTTGATATGATCAAATATCTTTTTAGATAATATAGTGAGGTCATCTAGGTATATAATTATGCATTTCCCTATTAGTCCTTAGAATGCATGGTCTACTGATCTCTGATAAGTAATCCAACATTTATAAGCCCAAATAAAATTTGCTTATATGAATATGTTCCAAATTTCATAGTAAATGTTATTTTCATCATATCCTCTAATACAACTAATACTTGATTATAAACTAAAAATATGTCCAAGAAAGACAACATTGCAGACCCATTCATAGTTTGTAATGCCTCATCTAAGTAGAGAAATGAATAAATGTCTTTCTCTAAATCTTTATTAAAATTCATGAATTTGATGCAAAGTCTGATCTCACCCCTCTTTTTCTTGACTGGAACTAGATTGGCCACCCAAGTCGAATGTCTAATAATAAAAAATATCCTATCACTTAGAAGCTTTTCCACTTCCTTCTAAATTAGTGGTTTCAAGATATGATTAATTGGCCTTTGTCTTTGATTAAATTGTTTGTGATCTAGATTGAGTGGAATTGTATGGGTGATGAATCTAGGATTGAATAAACTTAAGTCATCATATGTCCATGTAATTACATCTTTATACCTGATATTTAGTTATTTAACCTTTTACCTTTCTTCTAGTGTATAGCTTAAGTTAATATTGACAAAGTGTGTATCTTGTTCATCACCAACATTTTTTTATCTAAATTTGGATTCATTAACCTTGAGTTTCCTTTGTGATTAGGACTAAGGATTTATATTGAAGGCCCTATCTAGATTGACCATCTCTAATGGGAGATGACTCTCTTTTATATGGATAATACCTTCTTCATCTAATTCTTCATGGTACCTAAGGTTTATTTCTTCATCATTGATTCTTTGAGATTTGAATTACCCTAAAATTGTTAAAAATTAGACAATTTGATGGTCATCATCAAACACTTGAAAATTTTCAACATTGTCTAGTACTAAAGGAAAAGACACCAATTTAATGGATAACTACTAGATTTTTGACTCTTGTAAGGATGCCAAATTCACTTCTAATGTGGCCAGTGAATTGATGACTCCATTTGTTCTCTCAAAATAAATACCATGTTGAAAATTTTAAATGATTCAATTAGATCCCAGGCTCAGTGTTTGTATTTATTCAAATATGACAATTTGCATTGATATTTATTTCTAAGATGGTTAACAACAAGTTCATAATATATGTATACTAGCAATTCCTTAACATTGGTCTTGAGGGTGAACTAAAGTCCTAGAATTAAGGATTCATATTCTATTCTATTATTGGTGCATGTGAATTGTATCTTATATTTAGTCAATAGTTTTTATCTTGATGGATTGATCAACTTGATACTGATACCAAATCCTTGCTTAGATCTTGTTTCATCAAAATGGAGGGTCTATAATTAAGAAGGGCCCCAAGTTTCTTTATGTGCCTCATGTTTTTTAGTAAATGTAAATTCCAAGACTAAGATATTTATAACTTACCTCTTCATTGGTAGTATTGTACTTCATAATAGGATGCTTCATTCTTGGCTCTTGATTGATTTTGATTTATTTGGCTATACCCCTCTAATGTAGCTAGATATGTGAAAAGTCTATGGAAAGATATCCATTTAACATTTTTGACCAATATTTACTTTAAAAAAACCCATACCCTTCAAGAATATCCACTACCAAGATGTTGATAGTCATTTTTACTCTAGGTTTTAAGGTAACCTGAATTTTCACATTTTTAAGCTATCCCAATACAATAACTACTATTTTATCTAGCTATGACATAGTCCTGTTAGATGCCTTTGGTGTTAAAAAATGTTTATAACAAATGTAATTTGGAATTACCATTTTTAAATATATAAAATTTACCAAGAAATTATGTATATTCTTTCCAAATTCCTGAATGGTTAGCAAGAAAGGAGAAACTTTTGGCTTGATTTTATATATAACATTTGTGTTGGATGTCTTAGACTTTTTACAATAGACTTACCTATTATGGAATTCCATAATATTTACTTAAACTTTGTGATTTATAATAGTTCATGAAGATTAATGTTATCCTTAATTTTCTTCATATCATCAGCAATATTGTATCGTGCTTTATTCCATTCCTCTCTATGCTGAGGTTGATCATTCCCTTTGGGGGGAGGATGATTATTGTAAAATTTAGGATTTGGAAGGATAAAAATATTATTGGGAGGATTAAAAGAAATAAATATTTGAATATTCCTCATATTATTATTATTCTTGTTGAACTAGTAGAATGCTTGCACTTCATCAAAATTATCTTCTCGAATATTGTCATCTTCATTAGGGAAGGAGGACTCAAAAGTCTCAAATATGATAGAAGAATTGGAAGGGATAAATTCATGAGGGAGATATGGAGGATTCATTATTTTATATTTTCTAATCATATCTTTATAAGATCTAAAAAGTTACACAAAACTCTATACAATGCAACTCTCTATGTTATGATGTGTGATGGACCCTTCACTAGTTAGGCAAAGCTATTTCTATAATATTGATTTCTAGTAGCTTATTAGACTATTGTTGTTATGAATTTTTAGTGGGATATTTAAAGGCCTATTATATCTCATAAAGTTATAATTTTGACTAAATATATTACCCATCTTCTTATACATATTCAAGAAATTATTGTTAAGATTCTAAACCATTTTTTATATAGAATGCAATTCAGCTTTGTTGGAGTTATAACCCTGAGTGACTATCACATTGGTGTGAGCTCGATGTTTATTTTTATATTGGATATTCCTTTGTATCTAATTGTTTAAGAAATCATAATTTTTATTCATTATATATTACATCATGGGAGATAGAATATAGAATTGATTCTTATTGAATGTATGGGTATTCTAACTCGTGAATAGAATTATATTCAAGGATCGAAGTCTATTGTTGAATTATTGACCCACTTGATTATGATGGTTAAGCTATAGATTGAGATGATTATCAATGTTGATAGCTTACTAGAATTCCAAACTAGTGTATTGGTAGTGGAAACTCTTCATAAGAACACTACAGTGATAGGATCCATGGCATTCTTGTATATTATGAGCATTAGATTCTTGCTTGGATTATATGCAATGTTCAATCAAGTGTGCATCTTTTGGAATATTGAATTAAAGGATTATATGGACTCATTAAGTTCCATTTTAATGTTTTTAAAGAGATAATATTCCATACTTAGATTATTTACTTGTCCAAATTATGCAAGGAATGTATTTTGACACTCATTTCATGAGGTGATGGAATTTTATTACAAATTGAGATACCAACCAAAATTAGAATCCTATAGAGTAATTGAAAAAATCCTACATTAAAAATCATCATGGATAACATTCATTAATATCAAAGTGGTCTTGAAATATTTGATATGTTCTATCATTATCCCAAGGGGATAAGGTAGGCAAATTCTTTTCTAGATTCCTGGGTAGATCATATTGGTCCCCAACGATGGTAATGGTTGATTTGATTAACTAGGGTTGATACATAAGAAGGTTGATAAGTGGGATATTCCTTACATGGTAAGGTTTTCAAGATATATGTATTTTAGGGATGATAGGTATGGGTCAATGCCTCCTATAATTTGTCAATGGTGAAACCAAAAGGCTGGCTTGGGCCTTAGACCTTGTTAATCTCCTGAGTGCCTCCATAATGATTAGACCCTATTTATTAGGAAAACACATAAGTGTGCCCTCTTTTTAGAAACATATTTTTATTCTATTGATGTGGGTTTTATTCAAACCTCAGATATTTTAAAATGAGATAACCTATAACATTTTGGGAACTCTATGGAACAAGGTTCCACTCTGGGTCACGAGTTGTAGGTACGTGGTTGAAATGATTAGGTGGTGAAATAATAAGTTGATATTATGGCTTGTTTAACCAAGTTTGTGGGTTGTTTAACTAGGTGTATTGTTGGATGTATGAATTCTAATACAAAAGGGTAAATCACTAGGTGAATTGGATGGGTGGAAAACTATTCTATGGTGGGTAAATATTAAATAAACTCAAAATGAATGAAATGTAAGGTGGAAATTAATGTTATATGTATTTGAAAAGGAATTTCTAAGGTTTCTTTGGTGGACAAGTATCTCAATAACTAGTGTTTGTTATTTGAATCTTTTTCTCACTCATGAATAAACATGGTTAGAAGTTTGAAATAATAGATACAGGATGGTTAATGGTCTCAACTAAAGGTTACTCTTCTCCAAGATACTGTTGTACACCTTACCATAAGAGATTATAGTGTAAACCAAGAAGTTATCTAGGGTAGTTATGGCTCACATATATAAGAATATATCAAAGGAGATACATATACACACCTTGTATTATCAATTCAACTAGTACTATATAAATCAATAAAATATATAAATATCCAGTAGCTATTACACATCTAAGACTAATATTTGTTAATAAGACAATTAGATTCATCCCTAGAATTGGCACACATTAGAATTGATGAATCAATACAGACAAAGAAACTATAAATTCATTAACATAGAGAAGGAAAAAGAAATAATAAACATGATTGTATGATAATAAATTGCTTGATTTCTTCCTGTATATTCATCCAAAACATTGACACTTTTAAAATAGGTATCTACATGTATATAAAAAACATGGGGAAGGGGTCACCTCATCCTCCAAGTTTAGGACACTTTGATTACATCTTAATAGACTACAAGATAAGTCTCAATTAGATGTAACCAACTTATAGATAATATAGTCATGCAACATGTGCATGATAAAAAAAGATTTAATTAATTATAATATAAGCATAATTAGGAATTTATTATTCACTTATAACCACTACATGAAAAATTATACAAAAATAGGCTTCAAGCTAAATAAGTTATTGTTTAATGTGTCTCAAAAAACATTTGTAACTATAGTTGTGATTTTACTTGATGATGTGGTAATTATATCTATTCTTGGTGATGAACTCTTTGATTGAGCTAAAGTTACCATCAAAGCTAAAGTATGAAGTGGAACTGATGTGATTGTAGTTGATGGCATTATAGCTGGATTCTTTGGAGTAAAACTTGTAGGTGGAATTTGTGATGACTTATTCTTAGAATATAAATCTTGGTAGTGATTTATATTCCTTAGTGTGTTATTCTAGAATTAGGTTCATATCTAGAAGATGCAGCCTAGTCACCCTACTTCTCTATTCTATCAGTTTAGCATACTCTATCTTGGTGGATCTAAAGCCAACCTAGAATATTTTTAACTTTGTTGCCTTTTTCTTGGTTACACTTAATTTGGATTTAATGTCCTCTAATATTAGACCTTGTATACTCTATTTGAATATGATATAGGCTTACTGAATCATTTGATCAAATGTAGCTCAAGTCACCATCTTCCTTCTATTTCTTAAATTGTTGTCAATTCAAGCATAGTCAAAATTTATTTGACCTTCTTATCTTATTTGGCCAATTTATTCACTAGAGATTTAGAGGATGATACTGGATCATAGGTCTCTTATGTTCTTATTAAAGATAAATTCATAACATTTGATGCCACCAATGGGGTCATCAATTCCAAGTGGCTAAATTCCTTATTAGGCATGTACAATACTAATAAATTCAGCTTATTCTCATCCTATGTAAGAATTTTGAATAATATGGTTATATAATTAACATGGGGAGCCAAATTAAACCTCAAAGAATGAATAAAATCTATAATTTTGTATAGCCTAAGTGATACACTCTAGAAATCCTTCTCAATACCTTGGGGGACTCATATTACATGGTGTTTCTCTCTAAGAGTTTCTAATTCCTCTTCAAGCTCTTATCTTATCAATTTTGCTTTTCTCATGTATGGCCAAGATTGCCTCTATATGGGTTTCCATGTACGACTTGAGTTCTTCAATGTACAAGGACTAATTCTTATACCTATTCTATATCTTTAATAAGTAATAAGCCTCTCCCCTTTAATCTATGATTAAAGTTATACTAGTGATATCCTTTATCTTCCTCATCCTAACCCAATATACTGATGTTGTAGCCTTACCAAATAATGAGATCAAAATTAGAATTTTAGTGACCTTTAGATCAGGTCTCTTAGAGGCTAAAGCTCCTAACTCCTTGGCCTAATCTAGAAGAGTGATATTTGAAGGATATAATGGATGGATTTCACATGCACATGCTCTTCAGAATTAGGACTAATTATATAGGATGGATTGGGCATTGATGGATAAACTATTTTAGACTAGTCTATGTTTCCAAATTATGGCATTAGATGCACAATAAAGACTGTTTGCTACCTAGGAGAAATTTTTATGGTCACTACTATGGTTATGGAGGTTGGAGCTGAATAATGCAAAGGTAAACTTAATTAGGAGAAGAAGAAAAATTTGGAGTGATGGATTGTATGATAGTTAGAATGGATAGAGTTATGGTTGATGGGGTGGACACTAAAGGAATAGAAACTCCAATAGTGGAAGTTAGAATAAATGAAAAGGCACTAGGTAGATTAGTATATGGGTGCATAAATAATAGACCTACAAATAGTGTTCAAACATAAATGAATGTAGAAATAATTAGTAGAGGGATGGTAGAAACTGTGGGTAATGACATCAAAGGAAAAAGGACTAAGGACATTGTAAGAATAAGACCCTTACTAGATGGTTCACTGATGAGAGGTGCCTTGGATTTTAGTGCTTATAGGATTAAGAACTTATCCTATTATAACTCCTCCTCCTCCACCTCTTGTGTTGGTGGGGTCTATATTCCATCCCCTTTTGTCTTCTTTTGATATCATTTTTTTGCTCTACTAGCTTGTGGAACTATCACATGTTGGGGATGATGTTGGGTGTTAGGGATACTAAAGCTATTGATTCCTCTTCATCATAGGATTCCAAGCAAATAATCCTAATTTTTTCCCTCTATATACTATCTCTTCCTTGAGTTAGCTCCTATACCAGCTCTTGCTTAACCTATATATATTCAACATTTGATCCTTGAACTAGGATAATTTATCCCTTTTCTACTTGTGTAGAGCGATGCACTTCTTTTTCTTATTCATCATGTCCTATAGTAAGTGGTTCCTCACTTACCAATTTTTATTGGTCATGTGGTTGGTATTGATCTATTAAAGGACCTTAGGGATCTTTTCCCTCTATTATGGTTGCTATGGTATACTAACACTCTAAAAGTGGAAAGATCTCCATCCTCTAGGAAGTGGGATCCTAGACTTTACCTCATCAAGTGTAATAAAGAGTTCATCTTGTATCACCCTCAATAGGTCCTTGCTCAATATTATAGTTATTACCTTTTATTTTACCTCTTCATCATCTTTGAAATTTAGGAACACAAAATCATGATCCATTAGCTTGTGTTTGTAAGTGAGCCCAAGGGTATGAATTTTATTATAGACCTTCCCATGAGGGTCCCAATATCTATGAGGGATAGTAGGTACTACATACACTTTAATTAAATTTCCATATTTATTGAAATACCTTTGTATAGTGTATTGCATTCTACCAATAGTAATGTGGGATCCATGGAATGTATCCTTATTATTCTTTATCAATTCCTCATCAATGCCATTCCATATTTGGTATGAAATTTCTCGCTCAGCTAATTTATCTAAAATGAACTTAGGGAGATGAAAAGGATCCACCTTATGTTTAAAAACCATGATAACAATGTAATTTAGGTAGATTTAGTAGTCTCCCACATCATTTTCAAGTATTATGGCTATTTTGGGTTAAATTCTAGCCAAAGCCTGATCATGGATGGCCATCTAGAACTAAGGGTATAAATCCTCAAAAATATTATCTATGTTCTTGACATATTCATAGATGTGCACAAAACTTTAATAATTATAAATTTTATTCTTAAGCATGTATGGGTTGGGATCCCACAATAATTCATTATGCCTATATATTATCACCATGACAACATCTAATAGATAAGACATCATGTAGAAATTTCTTCCTAGTGGCCTCTTATCTCTGTGTAATATTTATTATTGGAAACAAGCATTGATAACTTCCTCTAAAGCATAGGTGCAATCTGAGGTACTTATTAGGTCTATTTTAGGAACCCACTACCAATGTAAGAATTATATTCTTACATGTGCAAATAATTAATTTAGCAGTGCCATTTCCACATGGATCCCCATACAAAATTGGGTGATGAGAATAGGATTTTTGACATTATTATTTTAGAGTAAATGTTTCTCTTGGGAGAATCCATCTTTATAGTGATCACTCCACATCATTGGACTTATTCTAGGTAATCAAAGCATGAAAATTAAAATTGACATCTAGTATAGGTAGAATCAAATACCTATTAAATGTATCCCCTAAGATGTATGGAATAACTATGTCATTATTGATGTAGTGAAGTTATCCATCATCTTCTATTATTACCTCAAAGAAGAGCCTCTCAATAAGTCTTTCCATGGCATAAAATTTAGCTTAACAATTATGAAATGTAGGAATTAATTTTTGAATGGATGTACATCCTTCATTAACTAATTATCCTCATCTAAGATGTCTTCTTCTAGTGTAAAAGAGTCTACATTATCCATCGCTACCCATAAGACTAAGAAATTTGGATAAATACCATCAAATATAGTGGCATAAAAATTTATCTAAATGCTCCATAGAATCATTGATAGACAACCTAGAGGGTATTAGGGATTCTTTATAAGACTTAGATGACAATGTCATTGTAGTTTCGTGGATACTAGTATGTTTCAATCTTTTGAAAATGGTGTGTATTGAATGGAATTTTGTGGATTACCAATTATTCTAGTCATGATTAGGTCTTTTGATGTTGTTTAAGGTTGAAGTTTACTTGAGCTCTCAAAAATGGAATGATGTGAACTTGGCTAGGGGCTCTATGATAATATCTTTTTTCATTCATTTTCAATTCATGAACCATTAATCACCAATGTTTATGAGCTCATCACCTTAATTCAATTTGAATTCAACCACCCTTTCCTTGTGTACATTCTATGTAGGATGGCTTGTCATTTGTGGTGTCATGGTGTTACCTTTCATCTTTTTCCATTTGTCATTAAGTATTACAATCAAGAGAAGTCAAACATTACCTTTAGGCCAAAAGACCCAAAAAGTGAAATGTTCTTTGCAAAGATTGGTTCCACAAGATTTCATCCCAAAGTTTTTGAAACAAATCTACTAAAGTAAAACTTTCCAAAATAAAGCTTCTGATGAAAGTGTTTTGGAAGAGAAATTTTATGAATTGAAATATTCTAAAATGAATTTGTTGAAACAAAGTTGTCGATGACTAAGTAATATTTTGGAAGGTTGTGGTTTGGTTAAAAGTAGTCACATAGAAAGTCCCTGAAGATAAATATTCTAAAATGAAAGTTCTTGAAATAAATTTTTTGAAGTGAAACCTTCTAAAATAAAATTTACAAACACAAAGTTTCTAAATGGAAAGCTTTTGATGAAAATTACTTGAATGAACAGTCTCTTAAACAAAGTAAATTTTAATGAAAATTTGCCAATTAGAAAGTTTCTCAAACAATATCATCGAAGACTAGATTTTAAAGACAAAACTTGTCAAAGAAAACCTTCCAATATAATCCTTTCGAAGTGAAAGTTGTTGATGAGAAATTTATCAAAAAGAATATTTTCAAATAGAAGTTTATGATGAAGTGAAGTCTCTGAAGCAAAAGCTGTTGAAGAAAAGATTCTTAAGGGAAATATTCCAAAATAATCTCACTAAAGACTAAACTTTCCAAATATTAAACTTGTTGAAGACTAAGTACTCCAAAATAAAACATTCTAAATTCTTGTCATGCAAATCCATTCTTCCTCTCTTTTCATTAATAGGTTAGTTTGAACAAATGATTCCAAATGGAAATAAAACATAAAAAGTACCCCAAAATTATTCAATGTTCAAACCACTAATTTTATATAGATATTAACAACCATCATAACCCTCATAAACACATAGATACCTAGACAACATATTCTCTATTTATAAAAAACAAAAAGGGGGTCCCCACTTTTTAGAAAAAAATCAAGGTGGGGTGTGTTGAATACAATTAAATAGTCCTATAACAATATTTTTTCACATGTATTAATCCTTAAATTTTATTTTAAAAAAAGTATTCTAAGTAAACACACTCTATAGACACAATAATATAGATCCAAAATAGTCTAAAGTCAAGACTATCTAGAACCAGAATGATTTCAATGACATTTTAATTATTAGTATGTCATTGGCATGCTCAATAGAAAAATTACATGTCATATTTGAACTAAGTACATTCTTATATATATATATATATATATATATATATATATATATATATATATATATATATATATATATAAGGTATGTTGAGTGGATACAATTTGGAGACAAAATATATAAATTATTGAAAGAACTCAATTTTGGGGCTCAAATTATTTAACATATCATAAAGCCTTAAATTTTTGAATTTATTTAATTAATATAGACAGCATTTTAATGACCATAGAATTTTTCAATAATAACCTTAGAAAATTTATTAATAGACATATGTTTTGCTAGTGTAGTAAGGGTAAATTATTTAGGTAGATTAACAAAATCATTAGAACTTAAGTTTTGATAAAATTATATATTAACAATGTGGCTTACGAGGGGATGTTTTGGATATGCTCCAACCAACCAACATAATAAACATGATGTATTACAAAATATTTTAGATCTAAATAATTTTGGCATTAAATATTAATTTTGTAGACAAAATTATAATTTACTATATCAAAAAAATCATCACTTAAATATCAATGGTCTAAATAAATCATTATGGCCAACACACACCCCTTTTATTTGAAATAGGGAACCATTCTACAAGATTTCATGAATCAAATATTTAGAGTCCTTCCCCTTGTTCCCATCAATGAAGCTTTTATAAATCTTTAGAATATGAAATTCCTTGATTCCCCTAAGAAGTTACATATCTTTTTTAATTTCTTTTGAGAAATAAGAAGTGTTTGTTATTTTTATAAATCATGGTGATAACATTTTAGGTTGATTTTCACTTGAATCTCTTAGAGTATAGTTCCCTTCTTGGAGCAACAAACCCATTACCTTTCATGGAAAAATAAGATCTCTATATTTCATAAGTAAGCTTTAATATATCACATTATTTTATCTTTATTAATTGATCATTTATTTTAATTTCACATAATCTACCTAAATGGGAAGGTGACATGTCATCTTAAATCAAAGTATCCAGTCCCCCAGACATATTAGAAATGTCAAATCTTACGAGAGCTTAAACAAATCAAAAAGCACCAAATCATTTTGAGTTAGAGCATCCATACCCATAGACCTATCATAGATGTTAAATCCTAAGAGAGCCCAACTGAATAGGAAGTGACCATGTCATCTTGAGTCATAGTAGTTAGTCCCTTAAACTTATCAAAAATATTAGAGCCTAGGAGGGCCCTATGAAATGGGAAGGTACCACATCATCTTGAGTCAGAGTGAGTAATACCCTAGACCTATTATAAATGATAGAGGTCAAGAGGTCCTAACTATATGGGAAGGCATCATGTCATATTGAGTTAGAGTGGTTATCCCCTTAGACTTGTCATAAATGTCAAAGCTTGGGAGAGCCCAACCGAATGGAAAGGAATCATGTCATCTTGAGTTAGAGCATCTAGTACCCTAAACTTGTCATAGATTCTAGATCCTAAAAAAACTTAGTTGAATGAGAAGGTATCATGTCATCTTGAGTCAGATCAGCCACTCCCCCAGACCTATTAGAGATATCAAATCTTGGGAGAGCTTAGCCAAATTGGAAGGCACCATGTCACCTTGTATGATAGGAATTTTAACTTGATTAGATACTTTTAAAACATACCATCACCATTGTTATATCTAGTTTGTGGTAGAGGATCATGGACTCTAAAATCAATTTTGGATTTAGAAGTAAAAGGAAAAAATCTATGCACCAACTCAAATTTAAATTCATAGAAAGTGATGCACCAAGTGCCACTAATGTAGGAGGATGTATGCATGTGTATATAAATCCTAATGGAATCCCATTAATGGTTGCAATTACTACATTAGAATATATATCTAACTCCTTACTTTCAAAGTTACATAAAGCCCCTATATCCCACACATCCTATGCTCAAATCTTCCTAATTTCCCCTTTTATCTTACTCAAATGGTTGCTACATCTTCAATTTCAAAGGTCAAACCCAAGTACAAATACACCACCTTCCCTACTAGATTTACTAAGTATAAGTACTATAATGACACATTTGAGGAAATTAAGAAAGTCCCATGTGATTCTTCTAATGTAGAAGACTAGTAGGTTGAGTATGAGTATACTGTTAGGTCCTAAATTAAGTGTGGACTCCATAGAGCCACAACTAAATTAGAGGTGTTTCCTTGCACTGACTTATTGGGTAACATACTTCACAAGGCCAACCAAGTATAAGACAATGTCAATGAATAGGTATGCACACCCACTTTTTAGCACTAGATTTCCAATATATCCAATAATTCCTTAAAAGTGTACTACTACATCCTAGAATTTTATTTCTCCTATAATGTAGTGGTAGTGTTAGTCTAGATGAGCACCTATAATATGTATAACATCCTCCATGACTAGGCTAAGAATCCTGAATCCAAGTGGCTTAACCAAGAGAAAATTGATGCTTACATAGTTCACACCTTATAAGAAGAGGTCTAAGTAGGCATGATCCTACTAAATTTGTTGTTAAATGACCTAGATTGATAACATGTTAATGAGTTATATGTGTCCATATTGCATATGATCTTTACATGCTCGAACATCTAGGACATAAGAGGCTTGATAAAATTTAAGTTGGTTTATGCCATTATAGACACCTAAGCTAGAGGCAACTTATACATGATGAGATACTTGATAGATGTAATATATAAGACATTCTCATTCAAGCCTTCAACCTTTCTGACATGGGTTCTTAATGGTATAACATCCATGTGGAATTTTATAAGATGTATGTCCACCAATTCCACTAGCACATTTGGGATGTCTATGATCACTTATACCTAGTGGTGTACTAGAAAGTTAATGAATCTTTGATGCTATAGATCTTAAATTTAATTTAGGACTCTATCACAACCATCAGGGACTACTAGATATATAAAGACAACATGGTGATCTATATCATGGGATTTCACCAAGACCCCTTTACTTTCCATATTATGTCCCTAACCATTTATCAGAATAAGAAACCACTAATCAACTGGTGAATGGATTATTTAGGTTCTATGCACAACATTAGTAGAGGGTGTGATCATTAGTATTGATCACCATATAACACCATGTCTATAATAACTTCCCATTGATATAGAATATGTTGTCCTAGTGAGACTTCTTCACATTAGTGAAGTGAAAAATTCAACAAAGGTACCTTAAAGGGGTAATTCAAGCCCATTTAGTGTAATACTCATCTCAGATCAACATTAATTATGACCATCAAGCTACATATGATGATGAGATCTATTTGAGTACTAGTAATAACTAACAGGTGCTATCTTGGATAGTATCCAATAAGAAGTGGAAGAAGGCTCAAGTAGGCCCTTTCACAACTCCTATATCTCCTAATTAGTCCTTATATGACCCAAATCTAATAATTATAGCCATATCTAAGAGAATCTTGCATGGGATCCCACCACCTTCTCCTCCTCAAACTCCATCCCTAGTTTTGTCTTCACTACTATAAGTAGCTCCTAGTCTGCCTCCTCTAGTTTCTCCTCATGTTTTTCCTCTACCTCCTCCAGAAGCCCTCGTAATTAGGTTGTGGTAGAGTCAACCATAGAGTATGATGCCAAGAATCCAAAGAATAATTTTCTTAGTTGTGGACACCACAACCTATTATATTTTATGTGGCTATAATATTGATATCAAGACTAAAATGAAGCACCCAGCAGGTACCCATATAGGTTCCCTTGGTCACCCCTCCATCTCTTCCTATTTTCCTTACACTCTTATCCCTTCCACATTACAATTCATAGTTTTGATACCTACTAGTGTTACTATACCCCTATTATTTTTCATTGTTTCCTTTCCATATTTCACCCAAGTACCTTTAGCCTCAACCCTTTCGAGTGTGTTACTTCTGCATTCCCTTCTGCTACTCCCATTACCTCCCTTGGGCATGCCTTTAATGGTAGGCATTAATAAAATTTTTGGGAGCCTATCAATTCAAATAGAGACCTTCTTAGTCCCCATTTCATCTAGTACAGTGTTCCCCTCGATAGATCCAAGTCCTCTACCATCATCCCCTATGGCCCATACCATCCTAGTCAAATCATCCACTGCAAATACTAAAGGCATCTTAGGAATGAGTTTGAAGAAGAAATAGAAGGTGACACATACTTTGGATCCAAAATAAATGCCTTATACTCTAATTCCACCTCCTTTGTAGTTCTTAATAACTCATCCACCCTATGAAGTAATAGATTGATGTTTAGATCCTCATTCTCACCTTTCCCTTACCTAAGGCCCCACCAACCCATATAGTAGTTTCTCAGTGTTTATATCCTCATACCCCTCTCTACCTTACCTAAGTCCCCATCAAACTCACCTTCAACCATCCCATATCTTCCCTATTATTCCATGACCCATTCTTAAGGGCAATTCTACCTTGAGAAAACCTCACTCAAGAACAGTGGTAGGCTCAAATGTTACCATGAACCTCCCCTTTCATTCTCACTCCTTTCACTCCCATGCCCCCTATACCTATACTATTTTCTTCTTTCACTCTTTCCATGTCCTCCATCTCCCCTCCACCCTTCACCACCATTTCAGCCACACCTCTTACACCCCCCATAACCCTAGGGATGGTCTCAATGTCACAAACACCATAGGTGGATGTCCAGGGTGCTTGAATGTATAGTGGAGTTTTTACTAATCCTATAAGAGTATGAAAAGGATACTCATTAAAATGTTTTTCTAGGAGGGGAACCTGATGATATGGAAAACCCATCAAAATCTATTTTTCCTCACTAAGGTGAAGACTACGAATAGAGAAGAGAAAATGGTTGAAGACCCAATTTATCTCCTCTAAGATACCTGTGATATTTCTAAGAAGGTCCTTAAGGACATAAACATATAATTCTAGACTCTCAAAGCTGAAGTGATGAGAAAATTCTTAGTAAAACTAATAAAATAGGTCAAGGATGCCCTCATACTACTTTTCTCAATCCTTGGGAAAGTAGTGGAGACTTGGGTCAAGACAACCATAATTATACAATGAACTTATGTCTACATGAAAAAGATCACAAAAATTGATGGGAAGTGCTAGAAGCTATAGGTAGTGGTCAATAAGGGAATGCTCCCAAAGATCAAGATTAGGCGAAGCTCAAACTTGGGTTATATCAAACATATTCCAAGAATAGGAGAGTTATAATGGAGTGGTTAGCCTTGTCCCAAATTATAATAAGACCCTTGGAATAGGGTGAGAAAAAGATATTAAACTAATTAAAAGAGTCAATACTTATGTCTTATTCCACCTGGATGGATTCTTTCTTGACAAAGGGTAATTCAAAGTCCACTTGGGTCAATTCAACTAGGTTATGAGGGAGAAAGTGGCCAAGGAATACTAGGAAGGGGCTTGAGTAGTGTTGGAACTGTCAACTAAGTTCATGATGAGTATCAACTAGGTATTTGGAGTCCAAGAATCAATGGAATTATATTTAAAAATCTCCCAACAACTAGCATCTAAAGTTGAGGTGATCTTTAAGGAGCCCCAAAATAACTTGGCCAAGCTAGATAAGGTGATTGACTTCATAAAAAATACATTAGAAGCTAGGAGTGTCCAATTAAAGCAATTAAGAACTAGTCCCTCTCATCTACCTCCTCATGCCAACTAGTGGTCTCCCCACATACTTATTATAGGTTTCTATGGATTGTTTTGGTTCAAATCTTGAAATATGATTATAATTATAATGAGTGGCCATTGTGTCCCAGGATGAGATCCTCATGCTTTTTGGAGGTGATCGCCAATCCTTATATATTTAAGGAAGAGTTATATTATATTTTAAGGGTTGATTAGAAATACTTGAAAGTGTTATTTGATTATTTATATGACTTCACTTATGTTTCCTTCACTAATCTAGACTATAAAATTGACCCACATCAATTATTGTAGTAATATTTGACTCTTTTAATCAAAACAATGTATGTTTTCTACAAGAGGGTCTCTTCTGTGTTTCAATTTTATTTGATCTTCATGTTTAAATGATAATTAATGCTAAGTTAATTATATTAACACTTTTTTACTTTATTTATGTCATGGTTATGATATGTTTAGATATTATAGTCTCTCTATGAATTCTTTCATTTCACATTTGGTAGTGCTGATAATTTGTGCACTTAACTACAAATTCTCATTTGCCATTAATGTGTTTAGGATAATAAACCCATAGTACTCATTATTAGTGAGAACTAACATTTAATACATACTCCCAATTTCCTCAAAATATCTCCACTATATGTTATTGGAGGTATAACTCTAGTGAAACTTAGTCTACAATGGTATAATTATGGAAGAGTCACTTGGTTCAATGACCATTACATTGATATCATTTAATCCTAGAGGCTTCCATTCTTTGCCTTACCCTTCCCTCTCTTTTGTGTTTATTTAGTGGAATTTAAATACTCTTTCCCCTTATGTTTATAAAGAGTAATTCCAACACTCAAATATTCATAACCATCTTTAACCTATGTGAAGTACATCATATTGAACATCCAATGGTGATCGTGCATATGTTAGACACTATTCATGAAAAATCTATTTTTGAAGTCCAATACTCATAGATATGCCTTGGTTTCATCTCATATTAGTCCTAAATTGGAGGATGAAAGTTTTTAACTATCCCCACCTTCCCATTTTCAATTAAAGACCAATCTCATGGGTGTCTCATGAGAAGGAGAAAATTGGAGTAAATAGCAGCTAACACTAATAAGAGGAAAAAATACTCCATGCTTATTTTCTATTTTAATTCACTTTATGAATATGTTGATTTTGGTTTCCTAGTAACATTGTGTTAAGTAATGTTTGATTGTGAAGAATCCTATAGACTAGTTTGCCTATTACCAAGGATAGGTCCCATTGAGGTAGGTTTATAATTTCCCCCTACTTTTCCATACAAAATTGAGGTCTAATAAACTAAAACCTATAGTGATTAATATCAATTCCTCTCCACAACCTATCCTAATTTCACATTCTAAGATGGCCTAGTTATATAACTTAGCTATTAACCTCCTGGGAGTCATCCATGATCTACCCAAAAAACCCTAAGGTATCTTTATCATTTCAATCCTGATGTGGGACAAACTATGGAGGAACATATAATATCATACAAGACATCCTAGAGACCCATAAATGTAGAACATGATGATGTGACATGTAGTTTTTCCCTTTTACCTTAATGGAATCTACCTATGATTGGTTCTTAAACCTTATTAAAGACTTTATACTAAGTTAGGACCATTTTTTTTCATCACCCAATTCAACCAAGTAATAGACCTTAGTGTCCTATACCAACAATTTTATTGTTTCAAAAGAGAGACCAATTAGCTAATTATAGAATTCAATGGATAGTTCCAAAATATGTATACCTATGTAATCATGCTTTACTAATCCAACCTTCAGCTATCACTTGAAATGTATAAGAATGCACTTGACCATTAGATGGTCATGTTCTAGAGAAATGATGCAAATATAATAGACCTATCCTTAACATATGAAGGGGAAATCAAACTGGATTTGAAAATGAACCCCCAAGCTCACATAATGACCCCCACTCTTGGCATGTTACCATATATGCCTAGATTGAACTTATTACTTAGCATTAACTATAAGGCACCTATGCCTCAGCCAATCCCCATAATGCATCAACTCCTACTAAGGAATCCCACACGAAACAAATAATTATGTTTCCTAAACCTAGGGGGGCATATTTGATTCTCTAGAATCAACTTCAAGTGACGTTAGATACAAATAACAACACCTATACCATGCCTCAAGAGTCTATTAAAAGTGAGTTAGATACCATTCAATGGATGGTGCAATGACTCAATAATTAATTCATAGGGTTAAATATATAGATGAGTATTTCCAATGTTTATATCTCTAACAAGAAATTCACATATCAAATACAAAACATGAGCTACAACTACCCTCAAAACCGCATATAACCTTCACCCAATAGGCTCCCTCAGATCAATATATTTGAGATAGACTTACCTAATTATTGTCAATTACATAACATGATAACACATGGGGAACTAGATTGCATAGAGTTTGGTTCTAATTTTGATATCTTCCAAAATTAAATATAATAATATGAGTTGGTCACTAATCATCCAAAATCCTATAACTCAGGTAAATTCCCTAGTACTACTATAGTGTTGGAAACCATGGATTTCCCTAGCCAAAAAAAAAATGATTTAGAGGAAGATTTTAGTGAGGTGAAATCATTTTAGTAGTTATAAATGAGTAACTATACCCTTAGTAGTAGGAAACAATAATAACCCCTTACTACCTCAACACCTCCAAATAATGGTACAACCCCACCAAACTAAAATGATGGGAATGATGCTACACCTTTGAGACCCCAAAATATTGAAGCACTTGTGGAAATCCTACCAATCCAAAGCAAAATGGGTTAAAACATATTTAAGGATATGAATAAAGGATAACATTACCCTTCACAAGCTTTCCCAAATCATAGAATAATGGGACATCTTATTAAAGTATTTGATAGAAAAGTTGACCCCACAGGTCAAGCCGAAATTGAGAGTAGAAAACAATAACATGCTCATTCATAATAATAAGATGGAATTTCCCCCATTCCTTTCGACCATCTAGTTGTTCTAAAATAATATTCATAACTACTTAGTATATATTAGAGCCTATACCAATGTGATACCAATAGGCATATATGATAAAATTGATCTTAGCCCCATAAAATTAGACAAGGTAGTGGTCTAGTTAGATAAGTAAGAGGTGAAAGTTATACTTTATATACTAAATATCCACATCTATTTGAAATATGAGCCTATGACTCAACATTTTATAAACATTCAAGTGGTTGATATCCTATAATCATAAGCTGAACAGGATCAAAACTTAGTTTCAATGAAAACTATCATACTTAATATTTCTCTTTACGAAAATTAACTTTGTGCATAATTTTATTTCTAGACCTGTTATAATAGTGAAGCCCTTGAATGTAATATTGAAGTGGGATGCTAAATTAGAGTGGCACATGAGATCAAGGAAAGCTTTTCATGATATACTAGATGCAATTAACAAGCCCTGATCCTTATCATCCTAGAATATACGTAGGACTTCTAAGTTTACCCTTTCATTTCTAGAGCACACCATCACCACTTGCCTCACCTAGAGGTTAGAAGGAGAAGAACACCTCATGGCTTTTATGATCATAAATATTAAATATTTCAAACTTTGGTACTCTATCTTGGACAAGCATGCCTTGGTCAAGGTAGTGAATAAATTCAATCATTACATCCTCTAGAATAAAGTGCATTCCATTGTCCTAAACTCATCTATAAAGTAGATGTTGGGTTAGAATGATCTAGGTGAAACAAGAGGACAATGGATGATGAAATTTTAATAATATGACTTGGAAATCAAGCTAGCCAAACTAATCATAGGATAAATTCTTACTCATCTAATCATGGAAATAGGCCCAAGAATAATGGTATAAAAACTATACTAATAGAGTGTACTTTCATTATACTAGTATTCCTTGGTCATACATTTTATACTTTATGGAAATGCACCCCTAGGACTCAATCGTACATAGAGAAGATCCCTCAGGTTAAAGGCCACACACTATATGCTAAAGAAAGGAGTTCTTTTCTAAAGAAACCATGAAGGAACCTACCCCTAGTGTGTATCACAAGAAGAGGCCAAGGATATAATGGAAAGTTTCCATGAAAATTGGGAGTAGGCCATCCCATGGTAAATGATATGTCTAATAAAATTCATTGGGAAGGTAAATTTTGTCCCACACTATTTAGAGATGTTCTCATTCATGTTTATTTATATCACCAATGTTAAACCTTTACTAAAATGGAAATGTACGCTACAATGCTGATATAATATATTGTAGAATATGTGTCATTTATATAATTGGGATTGGATTTTATGGGGGTGATTAACCCCAATTCATCAACCAATCATAAATTCATCCTTATGATCATGTACTGATTTCAATAGATGGTTTGAGGTAGTTATAATCAAGAGAAATGCTACTACCAAAGTCATTAAGTTCTTAGATAATGCCATAGTCACCAATTTCAAGGTACCCATTTCATTAGTATGTGATAATATCATTGCCTTTCAATTGAAATAATTTATAGAGTGGGCTTATGATAGTGAGATCACACTGTAGTTATTATCCAACCACTACCTATAAGGGAATAGATTGGAAAAATATACTAACAAGAACTTGATCAATGCCATCAATAAATTAGTTGGAGATAATCCCTAAGAATGGCACTCATTATTAAATTTATCCTTATGGGAAGATCACACTAGGTAAAAATAAGATGACAAAATCTCTCCTTTATTTCTAATCTATGGATTGGAGCCAATCATGTTAGTCACTCTCAAAATGTTGACTTATAATTTCATGTAATAATTCATAGAACTAAATGACAATGAATTTGAGACTCCTAAACATTATTTAGTTAGATGAATCCTAGGATGAAGCTATATTGAGATTAAGAAAGCATGAAGACACAATCAAGAGGTGGTTTGATAACAGGGAAAAGATCAAAACCTTTAGAATATTTGATCTGGTCCTAATGTGGGATAAGGACCATGAGAAGAAATTCTAGCATTCAAAATTTGATCCCCTATAGATTAGACCATACCAAATTGCTAAAATCTTGGGCTAAAATAAATTTTGTCTCAATGATCTTGATGGAAATTACATACCTCTTTTATTAAATGGGTAGTTCTTAAAACACCATTTCTCAATTATCCCCTCTATTGTAGTTTTTGAACAGCGTAAAAAAATGTTGTAATGCATATACTAGATACATTATATTTAGTTGTGTGTTTTTATTTTATTTTATGTTTTTACCCTATAGCCCCTTATTTATTTTTCATTATTTCTTTGATGCCCAACCCTTTTTAGTAACTACTTTAGGTAGTGGCTAAAACCTGGAAGGATTTTTGAGGAATATAAAGGCCTAGATTTAAGTCTTCAATCTATGTGATTTCAAGATAATAATGTGAAATTTTGACATCTTATATCTAAGAGTCCAATGATTATATGATAAATAGATGGATTTTAGAATATCCTACACCCAAATATGGACACCAATATGCACTTAAAATAATGTCTTAATAAGATACTGGATTAGTCAAACTGATCAAACACTAGCTAACTATTCAAAACTTTACCCTTATCCATTCACCCTAGGGTTGGTGTTGAAACCTAAATGGATAAGACTAATAAATAATGATATTCTCATGGTAATATTAGAAAAGAATAAATAAAGAATGAATAATATAAATTTTGAGTTTACCTCAAAAGAAATATATAGGCAATCTCCACTATAGGCTTTCAAACTTAGTTAGTAGTGAAGTAAGGCCATGAATGGGAATAGAGGAATTTATGTCAAGGATACATATGACCTTCTATTAGTAGATTAATGCCCTATCTATAGCCTGAAGACATCAAGCCAAAAACACCTTAGATTAATTATGATTATTAGTCAAACCTTCATTTCTTGAAGGTAATCTAAAAATAAATGAAAATTACTTCTCACACATGTTGGTGGTCGTGTATGGGGTGGAAGCTCAATATGCTACTTGATATTGCAAGAATTTAGTGCCTCATATTTTTTATGGACAAGAAATACTCATACAATCTCTATGTTGAGAAAGGAAAGAAGAATAAAATGGTGAGGTTCTATGTGTTTTCATCACTTTCCCCATGAAAGTCACCATTTGTTATGGCCAACACACCCCGCTTTTCTTAAAAATGGGGAACCCCTCTAAACAAATTGACAAACCAGAGCTTTATATTTCTTTCCCTTGTTCTTATCAATAATGCCTAATCAAATATTTAAAATATGCACCACTTTGATTCCCCCAACAATAACATGCCTCTTTTAATTTATTTTTAGAACTAAGAAGTGTCTCTTTTTTATAAATCATGACACTAATGTTGTAGGTTTATTTTCACTTGAATCCTTAGAGTCTAGTTCCCTTCCTAGAGTAATAGACCCATTTCCATCCATGGAAAAATGAGATCTCTATATCTGACAAGTAGCATTTAATGTATTGCATTATTTTTATCTTTATTACTTGGTAATTTTTTTTAATTTTGTCAAACCTAACCAAATGGGAAGGTTCCACATCATCTTGAGTTAGATCAATTAGTCCCCTATACTTGTTATAGATGTTAGATTCCAAGAGAGCTCAGCCAAATGGGAAGGTACTAGGTCATCTTAAATCAGAGGAACCAATCCCCTAGACCTATGAGAGATGTTAGAGCCTTGTTGAATAGGAAGGAATGACATCATATTGAGTTAGAGTAGCTAGTACCCTGGAACTATCATAAATGTTTAAGCCAAAGAAGACCTAGCTAAATGGGAAGGCACCACATCATCTTAAGTCAAGTCAGTCAATCCCCTAGACCTATAAAAATTTTCAAACACTAATAGGGCCTAACTAAATGGGAATTATAAACATCATCTTGAGTCAAAACAAACAATCTACTGGATCTATGAAAGATGTCAAATCTTGAGAAAACTCATCCAAATGAGAAGGTGCCATGTTATCTTGAGTTAGAGAGGCTAGTCCCATGGACCAGTCAGATAGGTTAGATCTTGGAAGATCCTAACTAAATGGGAAGGTACTATTGCATCTTGAATTAGAGTGAATAGTTATCTAAACCTATTAGAAATGTTAGAGCCCAAGAGATCCTGATTAAATGATAAGGTACCATGTCACCTAGTATGCAAATAAACTTCTTACAATCTAAGACCATGGGAATCTCATAATTAAGTATGGATGAGACTCAAAGGCTAATAAAGGTGTTCGATGTGTCCTTAGGTGATACATAACCCAACTTAGGAGAATGAAATGGAGTACAAAACCATGCCTACATGTTGAATGTTAATAAGAGGACCAATGAGTAGATGGCACATGTTAAAAATTAGGAATTAGCTAAGAATCCTCTAATATATTTGACTACATGCCTACCATGCACTAGGTATTAATATAATGGGAATCTAAACTCAATTGGAAAATTTTAAAACATTCCATTACCATTTATATATCTAATGATGGTAGAGGGTCACAGGCTTTGAGTTTAATTCTAAATTTAGATGTAAAGGGAGAAAATCTATCCACCAACTCAAATTCAAATTTATATCAATTTAGTCACTAAATTCCATTAATTAAGGGGGATATATGCATGAACTTATAAATCATGATGGAAGTCCATTAAAAATTACCATTATTACCTTATAATTAATCTTGGACTCCTCATTTTCAAATATTTTTAGAGCACCTATATCCCATGACTCCTACACTTAAAGCTTCTTAATTTACACTCTATCCTACTCTAATGGAAGACAAATCTTCAAACCCAAAGGCCAAACCTAAGTATCAAGACACTACCTTCCCTATTTCATTAACTAAACATAAGCATTACAATGACATATTTCAGGCAATCAAGTAGACCCACAAGGATTTTTATAATACAAATGAACAATAAGTTGAGTATGAAGATGCTCTTAGGTCTTATAAGAATTTTAATCTCTATAGAGCCATATCTAAACCATAATCATTTCCCTACACTAAACTATTGGGTAGCATCTTCCATAAGGGCATCTATATGTAGAATGTTGTCAATGAATGGGTATTCTCACCCACCTATTGAAATCAAATTGATGATATATATAGGACCACCTTCTATGTATACTACTCCCTCTCAGACTTATCTTTCTCTTATGATATAGTGATAGTGTTGGCTTAGATGAGTACCTACTAGATATATGACATCCTCCATGACTAGGTTAAGAACCTCAAATTTAAGTGGGTTAAAAAGGATAAAATCAATGCTTATGCATTTCACACCTTCAAATAGTAGGTTTGAGTAGGCATGATCCTACCAAACTGACTGTTCAAGGACCCAAACTATAGACACATCAAAAATCTATGTGTGCCCCTATTTCATATGATATTGAGACATTTACACATCCTAAACATAGGAGATCTAATCAAATTCAAGGTAGTCCATACCATTTAACATTCCCAAGATGGAGGTGAATTATACATGATGAACCACTTGTTATATGCAATATACATGATTATCTCATTCAATCCTTCAATATTTATAGCATGGGTTCCTAATATCTTCATCATCAATGTGGTCTTTTATAAGTTGTATGTCCACCAACTCCACTAGCACATTCAACATGTCTATGACCACTTCTACCCAGTTGTGTACCAGGGAGTCAACAAAGCTTTGATTCCCTAGATTTCAAAGGCAACCTAGGAATATATCACAACCATCGAGGATTATTGGATTTAAAAGGATGACATAGTGATTTAGATAATAGGATTTCTCTAATACCCCCTCCACTTGCCATATTAGGTTGAGTATGAAGATGTTCTTAGGTCTTATAAGAATTTTAATCTCTATAGAGCCATATCTAAACCATAATCATTTCCCTACACTGAACTATTGGGTAGCATCTTCCATAAGGGCATCTATATGTAGAATGTTGTCAATGAATGGGTATTCTCACCCACCTCTTGAAACCAAATTGATGATATATATAGAACCACCTTCTATGTATACTACTCCCTCTAAGACTTATCTTTCTCTTATGATATAGTGATAGTGTTGGCCTAGATGAGTACCTACTAGATATATGACATCCTCCATGACTAGGTTAAGAACCTCAAATTTAAGTGGGTTAAAAAGGATAAAATCAATGCTTATGCATTTCACACCTTCAAAGAGTAGGTTTGAGTAGGCATGATCCTACCAAACTGACTGTTCAAGGATCCAAACAATAGACACATCAAAAATCTATGTGTGCCCCTATTTCATATGATATTGACACATTTACACATCCTAAACATAGGAGATCTAATCAAATTCAAGCTAGTCCATACCATTTAACATGCCCAAGATGGAGGTGAATTATACATGATGAACCACTTGTTATATGCAATATACATGATTCTCTCATTAAATCCTTCAATATTTATAACATGGGTTCCTGATATCTTCATCATCTATGTGGTCTTTTATAAGTTGTATGTCCACCAACTCCACTAGCACATTCAACATGTCTATGACCACTTCTACCCATTTGTGTACCAGGGAGTCAACAAAGCTTTGATTCCCTAGATTTCAAAGGCAACCTAGGAATATATCACAACCATCGAGGATTATTGGATTTAAAAGGATGACATAGTGATTTAGATAATAAGATTTCTATAATACCCCCTCCACTTGCCATATTAGGTTGAGTATGAAGATGCTCTTAGGTCTTATAAGAATTTTAATCTCTATAGAGCCATATCTAAACCATAATCATTTCCCTACACTGAACTATTGGGTAGCATCTTCCACAAGGGCATCTACATGCAGAATGTTGTAAATGAATGGGTATTCTCACCCACCTCTTGAAACCAAATTGATGATATATCTAGGACCACCTTCAATGTATACTACTCCTTCTCATAATTATCTTTCTCCGATGATATAGTGATAGTGTTGGCCTAGATGAGTACCTACTAGATATATGACATTCTCCATGACTAGGTTAAGAACCTCAAATTTAAGTGGGTTAAAAAGGATAAAATCAATGCTTACACATTTCACACCTTCGAAGAGTAGGTTCAAGTAGGCATGATCCTACCAAACTGACTGTTCAAGGACCCAAACTATAGACACATCAAAAATCTATGTGCCCCTATTTCATATGATATTGACACGTTTACACATCCTAAACATAAGAGACCTAATCAAATTCAAGCTAGTCCATACCATTTAACATGCCCAAGATGGAGGTTAATTATACATGATGAACCACTTGTTATATGAAATATGTATGATTCTCTCATTCAATCCTTCAATATTTATATCATGGGTTCCTGATATCTTCATCATCTATGTGGTCTTTTATAAGTTGTATGTCCACCAGCTCCACTAGCACATTCAACATGTCTATGACCACTTCTACCCGATTGTGTACCAAAAAGTCAACAAAGCTCTGATTCCCTAGATTTCAAAGGCAACCTAGGAATATATCACAACCATCAAGGACTATTGGATTTAAAAGGATGACATAGTGATTTAAATAATAGGATTTCTCTCATACCGCCTCCACTTACCATATTATGTCCCTGGCTGACTAGTAAAACAAGAGATTACATATCAACTAGTGAATGACATCTCTTAGTTTTTCCTAAAACATAAATAGAGGGCATACCCACCACTATTGATCACCATATGAAACCGCATATACAATAACTTCCCTTGATATACAATATGACATCCAGGTGAAACTACTTCAACCTATAGAAGTGTAAGTTTCATAAATGGGACCCTAAAGTAGTAATTTGAGCCCATTTGATGGAAAACTTATCTTGGATCAACTTAAACTACAACCATCAACTCAAACATGATGATGATCTCTATTTAAAATTTGTTGATGACTAGAAAGTATTATCTTGTATAGAACTGAAGAAGAAGGGGAATAAATCTCAAGTACACCCCTATATAAATCCTCTAGCTCTTACTTGGTCTGTGGAGGATCCAAATCCAAAAAAATTGGCCATCTCCTAGAGAATATTATAGGGCATACCAGCACCTTTTTCTCATTGAGATCTAACTCTAACTCTAGTTTTACTTTCGTGAATAACTCCTACTCCACCTCTAAAAATTACTCCTCTCAATCCACCTTCACTTCTTCTAATAAATTCCAATAGGGACCTTCCTAATCTAAACTTGAACTATCATAATGCATTCCTCCATATATCTAGGTCATCTACCATCATCCCCTATATCCCCTACCATCCTAGTTAGACTATCCACCACAACACCTAGAGCTAACCTAGGAAAGAGGCAAAATAAGAAATAAAACATGACCCATAACTTGGCTCTAGCCTAAAGGCCTTATATTATAATTACATCTCCTCCCTATATATCAATGGTTCCTACAATCCTAGTAGAAAAATCTCAACATTTATCTCCTTAGTCCCCTCTCTCCCTTACCTAAGGCCCCACTGACCTTGCCTTTAACTAGTCCATCTATTCCCTATTATTCCATGACCCATTCCTAGGGTGATTCTACTTTAGGTGAACCTCACTCAAGTAAAATGGTGGGATCAAATGTTCCCATGGGCCTCCCATTTCATTCTCCCTCCTTTTTCTCCTATGTCCCCTCTACTTCCCCTCCTTTCCTCTTTCACTCCTTCTACCTCCTCCATCTCCCCTCCACCTCATCCTCTATCATTAACCATAACTTTAGCCATAGCTCTTATATCCCCGACAACTTGAGGGAAGGTATTGTGGTCACAAGTTTCATATATGAATTTCTAGGTGATATAGATGTATATTATATTTTTTATTTATCCTCAAAGAGTATGAAAATGATGTTCATGCAGAGATTTGTTTAGGAGGGAAAAGCAGTGATATGGTAGACCCATCAATATTTTTTTTCCATCACCAAGGTGAGTATTATATCTAGAGAGGATAATATGGACAAGGAACCATTATCCATCCTCCAATTTACCCATGCCATGTTTGAGAAGCTCCTCAAGGACATACAGAGCAAAATCTAGACTCTTGATTCCCAAATGAAGGGCACATTCCTAGTCAAACTAATTGGGAAATTCAACAACACCCTCCTACTAATTTTATCAATACTTAGTAAATTAGTGGAGATACAATCCAAAATTAATAAAAAAATATAGAATACTTATGCTTACATGGGGAGGATCACATAAATTTATGGAAAGTGCTATAAGCTATAAGTAGTGTTTAATAAGGGAATGTTCTTGGAGCTTAAGTTGATGCCAACCTTAGACTTCAAGTTGTACCAAACATAATCTAGGAACATGAGAGATATAATGGATGAGTGGTTAGCCTTGTTCTGTATTACAATCGGACACTGGGAAGAGGGTTAGAATAAGATATTACCCTACTTCAAAGAGGTCAATATGTATGTGTTATTCCATCTGAATGGAACCTTGCTCAATGAATGGAATTTATATTCCACTTGGGTCAATTAAACTAGGTTATAATGGAGAAAGTGTCCAAGGTAAACTAGGAAAGGGCATGAGTGGTGGTGGACCTATCAACTCAATCCATGATGAGAATCAACTAGGTATTCAAAATCCAAGATTCAATGGAAGTAGATTTCCAAATATCTTAGAGATTGGCATCTCAGGCCAAGGTGATCTTCAAAGAGCCCATAATAAACTTATCTAAGTTGGATAATGAGTTTGACTTCTTTATGGACACATTGGAAGCTAGGAGTACCTAGTCAAAGTAGTTAGGATCTGATCCCTCTTAACTACCTCCTCATGTCAACTAATGGTCCCCATAAATATCTATTATAGGTTTGTAGGGATTATTTTATTTCAAATTTTGAAATATGGTTAAAAATGTAATGGTGTCCATTAGGGATTAGGATGGGATCCTCATGTTTTTTGGAAGTGATCCCTAATACTTATCTATTTAAGAAAGAGCCTATTGTATTTTAAGGTTTGATCAAAATTGCTTAAAAGTGTTATTATATTACTACTAAGACTTCACATGTGTTTCCTTCACCACTCTAGATTGTAAAATCAATCTAGATCAACTATTTTAGTAACATTTTACTCTTTTAATTAATATAATCTCTATTTTATATAAAAAGGTCTCTTATGTGTTTCAATTTTCTTTCATCTTCATGTTGAAATGATCATCAGTGCTAGGTTAATTAGATTAACACTTTTCTACTTTATGTATGTCATGGTTATGAAGTGTTTATCTATTATAATATTTGTGTGAGTTCTTTCATTTTAATTTTTCTAGTGCTGATATTTATTGTGCTTAGCTACAAATTCTCATATGGCATTTATGCATTTTTGATAATAAATCCCTAGTCCTCATTATTAGTGAAAACTTGCATTAAAGGCATACTTTTAGTTCCTTTAGACTCTCCCAAATTTATGTTCTTAGAGGTATAAATCTAATTAAATTTGGTCTAAAATGGTATAACTATGGTAGAGTTGCTTGTTTAAATGACCATTGTATTGATCTTATTTAATTTTGGAGGTTTCCCTTCTATGCTTTACCCTTCCCTCTCTTTTGTGTTTGTTTAGTGGAATTGAAACAACCCTTTCCTCTTGTGTTTATAAATATTAATCCCAACCCAAAAATATTCATAACCATATTTAACCTGTATGACATACACCATATTTAACTTTTGGTGGCAATAGTGCATTTTTTGAAGACTATTCACATAGAATCAATTTATGAAGTCCAATACCCACAGTCATGCCTTGGAATAATCCTAGATCAGTCCTAAAATAGATGATGAAAGTCTATAGTTATAAATACCTTAACCTAATCAAGGAATGCTCAATCTCATGGGTGTTTCTTGAGGAGTAGATTGGAACAAAGAATATAAAGGATGACTAGTAATCTTTTTTAACTACATAATGTTCACATGCAATTACATTTAATTATCCCTAATTAGATATAATATGAAATTAATATAAAAATATACTTACATGATTATAAAAAAATAAAACCTAAATTATCAAATAAATGAAATTAAATAATCATATTATTGTTAGACAAATTTGCTTTAATTTTATATAACCATGATTATCTCAATATTGTATTATTATATGAAAAACATTTAACAACGTATAATAATGTATTTAATATTTTAGACCCAAGATTAATTCATATGGTAGCATGCCCTATGGAATCCTAAATGAGTAGTACGTGTGTGCTATATTGAAATCCATGTAAAATTCTATGAATATTTGCTAAAATGTTAGATTAAATTTTGAGGCATTTCTTACCTTATTAAAATTAAAATTTTATAAATTAAGCATAAAATTTAGGTTACCTCAATCATAGTTTTCTCAACTATAATTCCTCAAAATTTTCATTAGATGCTTTAAAAAAACATAATATATACAAAACAAATATTTTTAGGAAAATGCAAATTGAACATGGTTTAAGTAAATGATTTTAAAAAATTAGTATGAGTCAACATAGTTTGAACCCACAATTGGGAATCAATTAAACTCAATTATTATGTTATTAAATATAAAATAAACCTAGATAATTATAATATTATATTCAATATTATGAAAAAATCTAGAGCCAAATTCAATGTTATAGATTAAATTTCTAGACTTAGAAAAAATTAATTAACTATAGTAATTTATATACATATTTTAGATCATAAAGTCCCATGCTTCAAAGTCCCCTTGTCAGGATTCAAATTCTCCATGTCGAGCTTCAAAAACCAAAAAAATACATAATTATCTATGATTTTAAGAATAAAAAAATTGAGCATCTTATTATATAACTTCTTTTCTAGCTCCACTCAAATGTCATGATTATTATCACAATTTCTTCAAAATTTAGACTTAAAGAGTATAAGAGAAATTAGACTTCTTGAAAGAATATTTATTATTTATATTAATAATAAATGTGAAGAATAAACACACCATTAATAATTTTTAATGGAGATACATTACCACATAAATTAATTTACCAAAATTGTAGGATTATACACATAATTAGCTTGAATTGGATATCCCAAAATGTCGTAATTAACTAAAACATGATTATCATTTTATTTATTTATAATTTGGATATATTGATCAAGACAAGGAGATGAATTTCACCTTCATAATTTAAAAATCAAATCAGTGTTGAATTTTTTTTTAACTAAATAAAAACACTCTGAAAACTAATAATATGTAAAAAAACATGTAACATTCTCACTCTTTATAATCACCTATCTAGTATTAAATGGACCTTTTATTAAATACTAAATCAAATTGAATAAATGTTAACATTGACACCTAAGCACAAGATTTATCACTATAATATCACTAATTTAATGACTCACATTAATTTAAAACCATCAAAATTAATCATATTAATGATGATAACTAAAATTAAGCAATCATCATGAATGTTAGATGTTTCCAAAAGGGTACTTAACCAAAGATTTATTTCTCAAAAAATATTTTAGTTTGAATATTGTGGATTTTTCCATTACCAAAAATGAAAAATATATTAATTATATATTATTTTTAATTTGTTGCACTGTGCAATGTAAATAACATATGAGTTTCATCATATCTAGTTTAATCTATCACATTAAATTTAGTGAAATACAAATATATCAATTGTCATAAATACTAAAACATAGAATTAGATGCCATAAAAATTTAAGTGGGAGGAATAATTAAATTTTCTGGTGATTGGAGGCATGTATGGAAATGAAATAGTTTTGGGCACAACATATTTTCTAGAAATAGTGCATTAGGCCCCTTTAGAAACTAATAATTTAATTTCTCGGATAGTTTATATGGAAATTTCAATGACAGGGTTTTTATCATCACTAGTTAAAATAATCTATGTAAGTCCATATATATTATGTGTTAGTTGGAAAATAAAAAGTTTTGAGAACAATATAGTATCCTAATTCAGGACATTAGAACAAGTCGAAAACTTATTGATGACATAGAGTTTTCAATATCACTAGTTTAATCATTTTAGTAAATATGTAGAGATTATGATCCCTTCGATAGCTGAAATTGTTTTGAGAAAATTCAACCTTCTCAATTTATTACATTAGTACAAGTCAAAAATTTATTAATGGCATAGAGTTTTCATCATCACTAGTTAAGATAATTTATGTGAGTATGTAAAGATTACAACCCTATTTCAAACTAAAATGGTTATGAGAATATTTGATTTAACATTTCATTTGGTTTATTTGGTATATTAGGACAAGTCAAAAATTAATCAATGAATTTTTTTTATCATCACCAGTTATAATACTTTATGTAAATTTATGGTGATTATGATCATGTTGGGAACTAGAAATTTTTTGAGAATAATAAATTAATTAGATTTATTACATTAGGATAAGTTATAAACCAATTGATGAAATATGTTTTTCATCAACACTAGTTAAAATAATTTTTGTAAGTTTTCAATGATTATGATCACATTTAAAACTTAAAAGGTTTTAATAGTAATAGAGTATCCTAATTTTTTGCATTAGGATAATTCATAAACTAATGAGTAACATGAAGTTTTCATCATCACTAGTTAAAATCATTTGTGTAAGTCAAACATGATTATGATCACATCAAGAAATGAAATGGTTTTAATAAAAATATATTCATCTAATTTGGTACATTAGGAAAATTAAAATATTGATGATTAGTATGTTGGAATAAACAAACATTGATCAATTCTCTTACCTTGTGGTGATTTTAAACTTGTCGATAATAAAAAATGGTTACAAAAAACAATAAATTTTACTAAATTGGTGCATCAAGATGTCTAAGAAACTGATCATTGATAGGTTATAGTAAATAATAATTATGTATTATTGTTTCTCTACATATTTTTTAAGATTATCATTAACTGATATGGTTTCAAGCATATAAAATTCTCTCAATTTGGTGCATTAGCACCAGTAATAACCTAATAATTGGTAGGTAAGAATAAACTACATTATAGGTATGTGTAATGGTCTAACATAATTTAAAGTTATACATTTAAATTAATTATGAGGATGTAAGTAGTTTCTCATATTATAGACTTACAATGATGAGATGGTTCAACATAGTTTATTATTAAGTTAAGATGGGTGGTTTATTTAACTTAGAGCTAAACTAGTCTTAGGATGATGGATTAAATTATAATGGAAATAAGGATGAGTTACATGATTATTGTTATTATACTATGTAAAATGGTTTTAATGAACATATTTACATGTAATTTATCTTTTAAAATAATAATATTCTTAGTTTTCTAAAAATTTAAGATTAATAGTTGTTTCTAAAACTTAAGTATAGTGGGAAGATACCCACTCTAATTGGGTTATCTCAGGATGGACTTAGTGAAAAAGTCTAATTTACATGTTTTTTGTTAGTGTAGATACCTAAATTTTATTTAGTGTCAAAATTCACCTAAATCTATTAGTAATTCTTATAATAATATATCACATCTTCTTCCAAATTTAAATAACTAAATAAGTCAAATTAGTCAATTATGCACACTTAAATATTTATTTTAAATATGAAAAAAACCTATATTTTACACCTCCTCCAAACATATTCCATGTTTTTATCCCTCATCCCAACTAAATCCATAACTTTCTAAACCTCATATGACTCATCCCTTGAGTTGTCAAGAAGTTTTGACTTAGTCTTGTTGACTCAACTAACCAACCCCATGTTTCTCTCCACCATTTAAAATGGTATTCATCATCATGGGTGAGTACTCATTACTCACCATTGATTATTTGGATCATTGACTAAGTCCAAATAATCCTCCATTGTTGGATCCTTCTCCAAAAAATCTATAAATAAACTTGAAAACCTTCATATTTAGGGATTAAAATCTAGGCTTATGCTAACAGAGTTCTACTCATAAGAAAATCCAAGAGAATAAAATAAAATAAAATAAAATAATACAAGACTCCTTTTGAATTATAACACTACCCATACTCCTTTGCATTGGAAGAATGAGCACCATAATTTTTAAGAGCAAATCAAGTTTGCATCACAATGAAGAATGATTATACATTTGAAGCATAAAATTTTTGGTTTCTATTTTTTTGTTTGTTTCTCTATATTAGATTTAATTTAGATTAGATAGGATTATTTAATTTTCTTATCAATTCTAAATATAGTTCACACATTTTTGGCATGCCCAATGGGACTTTCCCTTGTTTTTCTCATCTTTTGATCATTTAAATAGCATTTTTCATTTGATTTGTTTGTTGTTTATATTTGAATATGTGTTTAAAATTGTCATTCTTAGTGATAATATAAGCTATAGGTTACTATCAAGCATTTTGTATTCATATTTGTATGCTCCACTATGTAATAATATATTTGGGAGAATAAATAGCAAAATTGTCATTCTTAACAATAAATTTGTTTAACTGCATAGAAAAATTGTTATATTATTCCTCTTTATATGTTTTCTAATTTGTTTATAGGGTAAAAAATGAATTCATTATTAAAAAAAAAAAAATCATCATTTTCAACAATGAATTTGTCAATCATAGTATTGAAATCATCTTTTATAGCATCAAAATAATCTTTTAGAGAAACTAAATCATCATTCCTAGTAGTAAATTTATCTATATGGGTATAAAATTCATTTATACGGGCATAAAATTCATTTTTTTACTCAAAAAAATCATTTTGTGAGCATAGGTTTATCTATTTTATGTATTATGTATTTTATATTATTGATTTTATCATAATTTTGCTTTTCCTATCTTTCTGTATAATAATGATTTTGTAATAAAGAGGTGGTTTTCACTTTATTTTCATGGTTTTCACTTATTATATTTCAAGTTTCTATTTTCCAAGACTAATTAAACATTATAATAACTTGTTTGCATAATTATTGACAAAGAGAATCAACAAAAAGGATAAACAAAAATCCAATTTATTTTTACTAACATTGTTAATATTATTTTCTAAAGTTTTTAGTAATTACATCACATTTTAATTTAGTATTTTATTTATAATTTTGTAAATTGTGTATTCTATTTCCTTGGAATCACATTGGTGATGGTACTAAATATTTATAAACATTTTCATAATTATCTGTGTTACCCAAGTAGTGTCTGCATAAGCTCTTTTCTTGGCATCACATTGGTGACTACTCAAAAATTAGAAATGGATACTTAAATTATATTTTATTTTTAAGGGATATATTTAACATGGATTTCACCACCATGAAATAGGTCAAACCCTATTTATTTATGGGGTATATAAATTGAGATCCAACTATTTTAATTGCCTAAGTGATTGTGTGTTTTAAGCACACCATGATGTGAGGCGATTTTATGATCCAATACCCAAGGTTTAAACAATTGATTAAAAATATGATATTACTAATTGTAAACACACTAAGACCCATAAAGATATCTTGGGCACTTTGGGACAAGACCCAATAGTGTGTGTCCACTTTATCTATTTCTTCCATGTTTTTCCCCCTTAGATAAGCTTGCTTAAAACATAAGCCTGGGATAGCCTATTTTTCCATTAAACTTTGGTGCATTGGTTAGTGGTTAGTGCCAATAAGATACCTTCCATACACCCTCAAAAGACTCAGTGAGACATGGTAATAGTAGGATCCTTCATGGTTAATGCATTAAAATATTAAGCAATAACTTAGAGTATGGATGAGTCAGTGACATTGGAGGTCCAATAGTTGTTCATAACCCTCATCCTAGTATTTTCATCTTTTATGTGTAATTTATTAACTATTTATAATATAAATTAATTTTTTTATATCCTTATGTTTACCACATTCTAAAAATCCCTATTTTAAAACTAATTCTTTTAAGTCTAACACACATCTTGAAATCAAGTTTTCATATCAAAAAACATAAAATAATTAGTTCTAGAATTCAAGTTTTCAGTTAAATTTTTGATTCACACTATTAATTTAGAATGTCATTTCTATTTTATACATTTTTTCTTTTCTTAATCATTCCTATTACATGGAAAATGTCCATGTTAAATCCTTCTAATGTAAGCAAAGATCTTTTCAGCATTGACCCTTTTCAATTCCCTGGTCAAGAGCATCATGTAGAGATACATGAAATAACTAAGCATGAAGAAGATGAAGGAGGGGATTACCAATATGAAAATATCCACAAATATATCAAAATCCACCTTCCTTAGATTAGTATATCATGTCCAACAAAAATAAAGTATTGCTTTGAGTTTTGGGCTTTAGAGCAAAGTTCCCATCTGATTTTGATGTACATAATTTTTAATATCTAATTACAAAAAAAGATACTTCATCTTCTAATCTCAAAAAAAAATATCACAAGGTTATTTATAGGTTATTAATTCTCTCATTTATTCCTCACAACCTCATCCCTAAATCTCTCAATACAAAGGGAAAACTATTTCACATGAGTCATCTCAAACTAGCCATGGTTTTTCCATAGAAATCCATGCATATCAAGGAAACCAAGAGATTATGAACTTTCATTATAATCAATAAATCAATACCTTGTTAATCCCAATATGAATGTAAACACAAACTTACCTTCAAGATACCATCTAAATAATCCAAGTTTGAATATAACTTCAAACTCATCAATCATGCACTCCACCAGTCAAACTTGAATCCTACTTCAATTTTACCCATCATGTAATAAAATCATTCAAACTTGTGCATGTGTGTCCCATATAATTCAATTATAATCAATAAAAAATTTATTACACCAAATTTTAGTATACACCCAAATTTTCAATGTTATAATCAAATTAATCTGAGTTCAAATCTTCATTTAAACTCATTAATCAATCCTGATAAAAGCTACCAAAGCTCACCAATCATATCCAATCCAAATCAAATCTAGAATATCTATTCAAGATTTCCCAATCAATATTCAAATCATAATTTGAATGATGCTTCATTCACATTCAACAATCAAAATTTAAATCATAGTGTACCAAATTAGTTTTTACTTAGATCAGTTTTATCCAATAAAAATCCCAATCCAACTCTTAATCAATTTAACTGTAATCAAAATATTTCATACCCCAATCCCAACACTAACTCAAACTAAAACCAAATTCAATCTAATACCAACCTTAACTTCAACATTCCAAACATAAATTCTAACTTAAACTTTAACCAAAACCAAAATAAACTAATCAAAAATAGAAACCAAACTAATTCAAACCTAGGTTTTAATTAGTTTAATTCAAACTCCAACATGCTTCCACATTAAATTAATTCAAGTTTGTTTAAACAAATAGGTTTTGGTCAAAAAACTAATTCTAATCCCTTTAATTTTAATACCAACAAATCAAATAATCCAAACTTCAAGCCAAAGACAAATCAAACAAATTCAAAGTTTACACAAAACCCCAACCTTGGTTTTAATCCAAACCCAAATCAAACCAATTTTGGTCTTAACCCAAACTCAAATCAAATGAATTTTGGTACCAATACAAATCAAAATATTGGTTATAACCCTAATATCTTTTCCCATCCTCAAAACATAGAATTCAACAATCAAACTCCAAACAATTTTAATCAACACACACCCCAAAATATAAATCAATTCACAAGTCAACCACCTAATTCATTAAGACAAATGGCCCAACTATCCCATTTTTTAATACAATAATTTCATAATATAGATGATAGAGTTCAATTCTTGCAAGATGGATCTTATAATTAAAAAAAAATTAAGTTCGAGGAAATTTTTTCATATCCATATGATATGAGTAAAATGACTACACCTTTTCCCAAATAGTTTAAACTCCCAAAATTTGATAAGTATAAAGGTAAAAGAGATCATAAGGGACATCTAACTAGATTTTATCATGCATGTACATATGCTACTTATAGTAATGAATTCATGCTACATTTATTTCCATGAAGTCTTGAGGGCTAAGCCCTTTAATGGTTTTCATGAATCCAGAAAGGATCTATCTTCACTTTTGAAGACTTATCTAAAAAAAATTTCTGACACTTCTCTTATAATATTGAAAAAGAATTGACTACTCTAGATTTACACAACACCAACCAATGAAATGGAAAAACTTTTGATTCTTTCCTTAAATTATGGTGAATAATGGCAAGTCATTTTACATGGTCATTTCCTAAAATAAAATTGGTGGACATTTTCATGAACAACTTAAAATCATATTTGGGACTTCACTTGTTAATTCATTGCCCGAGATATTTAGATGAGAATATTAAAAATGGAATTCAAGTGGAAATAAATTTGATTACTAGAGTTGTAATCAAAATATTTAAACTAGATAATAATAATTCCTCAAAACCAATAGATAAACCAAAATTCTTTGCCAAAAATAAAAATATTGTTAGAGATGGTGTAACCAATGTAAAATAGATTTAGAATCCATATACATAAACATATAACCAATAAAATCACAACATTACAATTCCTGGTGGGTAACAAAAATAAGGGGGACCTAAATGTAAGTTCACTCAATTGGGTGACACTTACGAGAATGTTTTTTGAAAATTAGCTCATGTAAACATGATTATGTGGCAAAACATAAAACATTTTGAATAAAATGATCCCAAACCTGATTGGTATAAAGAAGATGAATACTATACATACCATTGGATAAAAAAATATTCAAAAAATTGATGTATATGCTTAAAACACTATGTTCAAGACCTCATTGATAGAGGTGACATAATAGTTAAAAACCCATCACGTAAACAATCTAACAACTAGAAATTAGGGATATACCAAGACCCATTCTCTAATCATGAACAAGGTAAAGATAAGAAAAAATAATAGCAACCAAAATCAAGTAATATTAATCAAACTAGTCATCCATTTGATTTCATAATAAATAACATTGATATGGTGTATAGATATATTAATATTATCACTTTGCCAAATTATGTATGTGCCACCACTACAAGATGTGTAAATCTTACCTTATCGAGTACATCTCCCTCTAATGTTGAATGTAAGTGAAATATTATTGACCATCTTGAGAAAACACCAACTAATATCTTAATTTTAGACCTTCTTAAGACCTCTCTTGTGTATAAATATATTTTGTATAAAGTTCTCTAAGATTCCAATGTCCCTCAAAACATTAATCCTACAAATTTCCAGGAATTAATAGGTTCTTTATCAACAAATAATCAAGTAATGTTTGATCATTAAGATTTTTCTCCTTTAGGTTTAGATCATAACTTCCCATTGTATATAGAGCTTACTAATTCTAGGCATAAGGTAAAAAGGGTATTTATAGATAATGGTTTAGCCCTTAATCTATGTACACTAAGAATCATAAAACATCTCATGTATCCAATAATAACTTTAGAAATGAATATCATTACCATAAAGGTGTATGATAATAATGAGCATTAGTTTATCAGTACAAAACATCTTCATTTGATGGTATGGTCTGATATTAAGAAAACTCTTATTCATGTTTTAGATCTTGATTTGTCATACACTATACCCCTTGGATGCCCATGGATTCATTCCATGAACACCATCCCATCCATTCTTCACCAATGTTTGAAATTCTCCCATGTAGGAATGGAAGTAACTATTCAAGGTGATCCTCATCCCTTCAAATATTTCAAGCTATTGGAATGTTAATATCAAAAATCTAAATATTTCCAGTCACAAATGATAATTTTACCTTGACTGAGGATTATCCTTCACTTGAAAACTATGTCAATATTGAAATTTTATTTCAAACACCTCCCCTTAGTGGTTGGATTAATACATCAACTCCTTCCATATCCATTATAAAAGTATTAACCAATGAAACCTCTAACCAACCATATGAAGAAGCTTCAAATACATTATCTAAGCAAGCGTCAAATCAATCATCCATTAAGAAAACTACCAATAATCTTTATATTGAGAAAACATCCAATTTTCCATCCACCAACAAAGCATCCTCATCATTTCTTCCCATTTTAAAATCATTGATCAAGGCATTAATGAGTACATCATACAAGATTTTTACACAAGCAAAATACATGCCAATATAAATGAATATGGTAGACCATACCATATAAATGATAAAATAATCGTTAAGAAGCTTAGTCAAATAAAATTTCTAGAGGGGAACCTTATTTTCAATGAACATATTGATGATTCAAATTCTTCCTGAATTTATTCTAAAAAATTAGCTAATTTCTTTTCCACCAATAGATATCCCATTTTAAAATCCATCATGTGTAAAATAATGAATTACAAAGGCAAAGGTCTTGGTATCCATAAAGAAGGTGCCATTGAACCTATAACACTAAAATTTAATGAAGTGAATCATGGTCTAGGATTTAACCCACTTAATGTGCATATTACAATTTCACAAAGTGTCTCTTCTAGTGAGTCAAAAGGTAATTCTTTGGATAGTAAGATGGGTTACATAATTATCCATTTTGAATATCTTGCCCTTATCAACCCCTTCCATGAAAACATCACTCTTACCCTTGACCTTGCATATCCCTCTCTCATATAATAGACCAATTATCTATACCTAAACTAGATCATTTTCATAATGATGAAGCTATATCTAAATTCTTAATAATCATAGATCAAATTCCTATAGGTGACCATAAGAAAGGTTTTCTAATACAACTAGAAGGTTCAACATATTTTGGGGAATAGAAATTATAACACTCTATCAATTCTAACTCCACATCCAAATGAGAATTTGAGGAATATTTAAATCTTCCTACACCATCCCTAGCCTATAAATATGAATCAATTATACATGTTAAATAAAAAATTCTTATAAACATCAATACTAAATATGATCCAAGAATTTTCAAAGTTGTTATATCACTCAATCAATAAGAAATGGATATATTTACAATACTGCTTCATGATTATTTTGACATATTTTCATGGTCTTATGAAGATATGCTAGGATTAGATCTATAACTAATAGTTCACCACCTTATGGTGCATCCAGATGTAAAAATAGTAAAATAGAAGCTCTTTAAAATGCATCTCAAGATTTCACTATTGGTAAAGGAAGAACTAAAGAAACAATTGGTGGCTGGTTTCATCTACTCCATTGACTACTCAGACTAGATATCAAAAATTGTACCAGTGTCAAAGAAACCTAAAGGTATTAAAGTATCCATTAGCTTTTTCTATATAAATAAAGCATGAATAAATAATGATTTTCCATTACCTAACATAGATATGATTATCAATTCAACTGCATGCCATGAGATGCTATCTTTGATGGATGGTTTTTAGGCTAGATTAGATAAAAATTGCTATAAAAAATCAACATAAAATAACATTTACAACTCCATGGGGGAAATTTTGTTATTAAGTGATACCTTTTGGATTGAAAAATGTTGGGGCTACATGTCAGATGGCAATGACTATTATTTTTCATGACATGCTTAATGATATTATGGAGGACTATGTAGATGATATTCTAGCTAAGTCTAAATCTATGATAGATCACCTTCAGGTGCTTCACCATATTTGTCAGCATATGAAAATCCAAAGAAATTCATGTTTAGTGTCACATTAGGAAATTTTTTAGGATTTATTATTTCACAATGTGGCATTAAAGTTTATCCTTTAAAGGTTTCATCTATCATGGATGTTCCTCCACCTAAAAGTCTTAAACAACTTAGAATTCTACAAGGGAAAATTCAATAAATCATAATATTCATATCCTAACTTATAGACATATGTCATTCATTCACCTTTTTGATCAAAAAGGATAATATTTTTACATGGATTGAAAATTATGAAAAATAATTTAACATCAAGAAATATATTTCAAATTCGCCAGTGTTAATTTCACCTATTGCAAGTAAACCATTTTTGTTGTACATCTCAACCACTCAATATTCCCTTGGAGAATTACTATCACAACATGATGATAATGGGAAAAATGAGTAGTCTATTAATTAAGTAAAACATTGATATCCTATTAGCTAAATTACTCTCAAATATAAAAAGCTTATCTTGTAGTTATTTTAACTTCCCAAATACTATGACATTACATGATTAGCAATCAAACAAAAATCATTGCCTAAATTAACCCTCTTAAATATATCCCATCCAAAACCTCTCTAACAAGAAATATGGATAAGTGGGTTATACTTCTTAGTTAGTTTGATCTAGAGTGTGTTAACCAAATAGAAATCAATGGACAAGTTCTAGCATATGTATTAGTAGAATCACCTGTCAATGGTAAATCACCTCTCATTACTAAATTCTTAGATGATGCAATCATGCCTATAGATGAATCCCTAATTTAGAATCTTTTATTTGATGGTTAATTTATAAATCATGGCTTGGGGGTAGGTATCTTGTGAGTAACATCTGATGGGGATTTCATTCCTAAAGGATTTTGGATTGAATTCCATTGTAAAAATATCATAATAAAATATGAAGGTCTCATAGCAGGCCTCAAGATGGCAATTCAATGGGGAATACAAGATCTTATTTATTTTGGTGATTCCAATCTTCTCATCAATCAAGTAACTAATTAATTCCAAGTACGTGATGATAAAATAATCCCTTACAATAGAATGGTGGATAGATTAAAATCATCCTTTGAGTACATATAATTTGAACAAGTACCAAGAATAAATAATCAAGAAATAGATGTTATGGTAATAATTATATCCCTACTAGATTTGAGCATAAAACATATTTTTTTATATTGAGTACTTATGGATACATACTTATGATATGATTGATTCATAAATGGTTTGTGTGATGGTTGGTCCCACTTATCCATGGTACTTCAATATTTATAAATACCTTCATAACCATACCATCCCATATAATTTATCATCTAACCAACATAAAGACTTTATTTAACACACATCTCACTATATAATCCTTGGAAACACCCTATATCATCAAGGCTATGATGGAACCCTTCTTCACTATTTAAATTTTGAAGAGTCTACTTTTTCAATTAGATAAGTTAATGAGGGAATTTGTGAAGCACATTTAAATGGTATGGTCCTTCCAAAAACATTTCTCTAAGTAGGTTATTATTGGCCAACATTAGAATATAATTCATACACCTATGTCAAAAAGTGTGTACCCAATCAAAAACATGGAGATCTTATCTATAATCCCTCACAAGCTTTACAACCTATCACAACACCTTGGCCATTTTCCATATGGGTGTCATAACTCATTGGGAAAATAAATCTTAGTTATTCTAAGAGACATAAGCATATTATAACTGAAACTGAGTATTTTACCAAGTTGGTCAAGGCAATGCCACTTATGTCACTAGAAAGAAAATTATTTATCCCCAACCACATTGTTTGCCTCTTTGATATTCCTTCTACTCTCATTTATGACAATGATAATTCCTTAAAAAATAAAGATATCGAGACTCTTTTCCAAACCTACTATATCAAACCCAGATGGTCCACTCCTTATTACCCATAAGGTAATGATTAAATTGAGGTAACAAATAAAAATATATTGCACATTATGAAGAGAGTTGTCAATGAAATTGGTCATGAATGGCATACTTATTTATATCTCACACTTTGGGCATATTGCACTAGTATTTGCACACCCATATGGGCATCCCATTATTACCTTGTTTATGGTAGTGAGTATATTATTCCCATAGAGGTTAAGATTCCATATTTGAAAATATCATTAAAACAAATAATAGATGAAGAATAATATCAAATCTCATGCTCGAGTGAACTCAACCTCTTATATGATAAATGACTCAATGATTTAAACCACCTACAAGTTTACCATAATTACCTTTGTCATAGCTATCATAAGTGGATTAAATCTAAGGATTTTGTAATTGCATATCTTGTTTTCAAGGAGAACTGACAAAACACTAATGTTGAAAGAGAGAAGGGAAAATTTGAACCTAACTGGTTAGGTCCATACATTATTATTGATAAATATGGATTAGGAGCTTATAAATTAGCCATAAGTGAATGAGAGGAGCTTGATGAAACTATGAACATCATGCACCTTAAAAAAATTATGCCTAAAACTGATTCTATATGTTATTATTAGTATATCCAAGGTCAAAAATCTATATATATTATAAAATAAAAGTAAAAAAACAAAAATGTGTACATAGATCATCCAAATGTGAAAACCAGTTTACTAGCACTTTAGATAAGTACCATGGTAAAAACTAGGCTTCTAGCACCGTGTGTAAACAATTATTTATACTTACCCTAGTTACTTAGGGGCATCACTTTCCATTTATCCAATGTATATTCCCAATTTTATCATTTTTTAAATCATTTTGTCAGTTATTGGTTATTTATAATAACATGATATTGTAAATAAAAATGTAGTGAAATAACAACAAAGTAATTAATCAACACCTACAAAATAACTGATCAAGTGTATCAACAAGGTTTTGTGCATATCAATCATGTTACCTCCCTTATAAAAATAAGTGCATCATGTCTAAATAATTATCTATACTTACCCTAGTTAATTGGGGGATTAACTTTCCATTCATCCATTGTATATTCCCAATTTTATCACTTTATTAGTTGTTAGTCATTTATCCTATCACATGCTAACGTTCAAGGTTGTTCTTCCTATATGTGAAATTACATTCTTGTTCATGGTATTGGAAAAAATATCTATTATATCCCTTATTTTAAAAATAGAAAAAATATAAAAAAAATAAAAATAAACACAAAAACATTCCATAAAAATCAATCTTAACACATCTACCATTACATGTTATCTTTCACATCATTCACTCATTCTTGGTTGGGTCAATCATGCATCCTTTTCATCAAAACATTCAAAATGCTTCATCAATCATCCACTTTCTCATCACTTCCCATATTGGGAGAACTACATCTAGCCTAATATCCACACATAGACTTTATCTAAGGTGGATTATGTAGGCAACACTTAGAGACATGGGGTCTTTAGGGTTAGCTCGGCCACTACCTTCCCCATCATTGATTTCCCAAACATGGATTAGTTTATCCCTATGCTTCTCCCTTGATTGTTTGATTACTAGCCTCTCTCTTGAATAAATATATCTATTCCTTTCTTGGATTGATTTTGTTTTACCACTTTTAATTTTTTACACACATTGTTAATTTTATTATAGTATTATTTGTTTTCTATGTCTAACCATTTTTTTGGTTATTTTTATCAATTTATTTCTCTTTAACTATTTAGTCAGTTATTTCACTTCATTTTATCTTTAGCCATTCCAATGGTTATTTTCCTTTAATTTGTCAATATTTATTAATTTTTTATTTACCCTTTGTTTAAATTATGTGTCATTCTTGCTTAATATTCTTGTATATTTTCATTTTGTATATGTTATAATCATGTAAATTGATTTGTTTACATTAATATTTTGTGTGTGTTTCAATCACTTTGATTAATATTTTATTTTCTTGATCAATCACTTAGATTAATATCTTGTTACTTATTATTTTCTATGGTTTTTGTTGGAAGAAAAATGAATGAGAGGGTGGGGTGAATCAGTGTTCAAAAAATCTTATAGCTTTGTTTTATCATTCATGAACTATCAAAGCAGTATAGTGAACTAAAAACATATCAAGAACCATTTATATGAGCATGAGACAAGATCAAAACACATAGAATAATTATTTGAGTTGTAAACCCTCAAGGGGAATAAAAAACACTAATATCTAAAAATTTAATACAATCCTATAAGATAAATAATAATCTTTAGTGAAACACCAACTCCAACTAGTCAAGCACCCACTCAACTAGGCTTTAACAAGAACCAACTTGAAAGGAGGCACTAACCCTCTAGATGACTCATCACAAAATAATCCACCTAAATATATTGATCATATTATTAAAACCTTGTTTCTCACATAATATATGATGATCATCTTCTTCATCTCTTCTCTCTTCTATCCCTCTCAAACTACCTTCTAGGCTTCTTCACTCAACTAGGTCTCTTTAAGATAGATTAGGTCATATGACCTTGATATTCATATATAATACCCATGTTATATCTTTATTATAGTTTTTTTATACCTTAATCTCTTAAAAGTTATATATCCTTTGCTTCAACTCATTCATTCTCTAATTAGTCAATTAGGCATATTGGGCCTTATTCTTATACTATGATCTTGATCATACACCTATTGGTAATCCATATACACTTGAAAACTTATATTTTCAACATAATATTCATTAGTAAATTTCATAAACATTAATAAATAATTACATTAGGTCATTCATAGCTCAAATGGACCAAATCCTTCTTTAGGCATTAAGGAGACCTAATTTAATTAGGCCTTAATTAGTATATATTACCCTTTGATCTTATTGAAACACTTAAAAAATTCATACATGATATAAAAAATTCATATTATACTCAAATATACCCTTAAAAATATTATATTAGGTCTATGACACCTTGTTATCTTCAATCACCACTTGAAGCACCCCATTTGTATTATTCACATTAGGCCTACACAAATGTAGAAAGGTCTGTCTTGATCAAATAAAGATTAAAAAAAAATTTAGAAACATATAAATGAAAATAAAACATATAAATATAACCTAAAATACCTCAAAAAATTCATAAATATAATTATACTTCATTACACATGGAAAAATAATTCAAAAACACTCCTATAATTTGCTCACTTAGAACTACCAATTTTCCTCAAATACTAGTCATGGTGACTTAGAATTACAACACCTATATATACATATTAAATGACTTATGATTAATTTACATTATAATATGATATCATTAAACCATTATAATATATTAATATAATATGTTCAAATGTAAATATTGGTCTTGCAGACCAATCTCATAACCTTATAACTCATTATCTCATCTAAACCAGATAGGTCAACATGTGAGCAAATTTTTTACTATAATAACTATCCTCAAAAAATTATAAAACACATGAAAAATTATTAAAATTACTAAAAAACACCTCCATCTACTTTTTTCATTGTTATTCCATGATAACACATTCTTAATTAACTTATCACTACTGCCTGGGTTTCTCACTATTTCAACAATTAGGTCAGTTAGCGATAGGCTAATTTAGATGATAAATTTAGCATACTTGAGGGATATAACCTATCCATAAACCACCATGGACATAAAATACAACTAAAACTTATTCATACATTGACTTGGTTAACTTTGACTGCTACAATAAATCTCTGAGAAACTAACACTTTTTTGTAAGGTATACTCACACAAATAACAACTCAATCACACCTAGAGGTTCATGGGAGATTTTTATATATTATATAATAGTTTTTATATTCATTTACTACCATTATATTATTTTTTGAATAATATATTTCATATCAGGTCCTTGTTAGGGTTTTAGAAAGGTTTAACATAGGTTTTGGTGTTAGCAATTATTCATAAAGGATTGCCCCTTAAATAAAAAATGACCATATTTATTATATAGGACATTTAAAAATATATAATTAACATACCAGGTTCCAATTCATGGGTTACATGTGTTAATGAACATATAAAATTCCTTCTCGGGTTGATAACCCTTCAATTTGTGCACTCGAGAGACCTTAAGACCACTTTTCATGCCTTTTCTTGAAAACCATGACCTAAAAATTTGTGAACATCCTAAAAAAACATATAATACCTATTTAAATTCTCAAATATGAAAAATTATCTTTAAAATTTATCATGACCCCTCATTAGGCCACATTCACTCTCTTTGCTATCTAGTCTTTGACCTGCAAATCACATTAAGCCTTAAAATTGACCTTCATGCATATTTCGATGTGATCTCCACTTCAATAAAATTTTAATAAACATATCCCATTATTATACACAACCATACATATTTCTCATCCCTTAAAAACAAACCACTATACCTCATTAGGCTAGGTAGGGTCTAGAAATGGTCTAGTTATAGATTTCAACTAAAGGTCTTACCCCTGTAGATTCATCTTGAAACTATCCTAAGTGATATAATGCCTCAAATTCATTATCAAGAAACCTTATACATCCATTCATGCCTATGTGCACTCATCTCACCAAACCATCATGCTCCTTTATGAACAAGACTAAGCATCCTGTGCACATACCTTCTCAAGACACTATAAGGCTCAAGCACTTGACAACTTTGACAAAAATGACTTTCCATATTGAACTTCACATCACTCATGAAGTCATTAGAACATATCAAAATCAAATATTACACTCTAAGAGTCACTGCAGTATCGATCAATATATTCTCTCCCACAGCTACATTCTTCAATGACCTCATGAAGACCTTGTTATGAATCTTTGACATCAATGACAACATCAATGCCAAACCTCAACAATAGTAAAAATGGTCATCTATATCACCCTTTTTAATTATTGTTAAAACACATTACAAATTTATCATTTTTATCTCCCCATTCTAGTATTTCTCCCCCTTTTACATAAATGACAAAATAATGTCTACAAATCCTTAGATGTCACTCATTGTAACCAAAATACTCAACACACAGGACTATGAGTTTATGAAACATAATACAAACATGACCCCCTATCTCCATGCATACCTTCTTGGAACAACTCACCTATTCTTGGAGATAATTAACCTAATTATCTCCCCTTAATTTCTTTGGCTTCTTCAATGATTTATAGTGGAGGAATTACACCCAATTCCTATATTAGGTGTTAAAATGTTGCCTTTGGAAGTGGTTTGGTCAAGATGTCTACAATCTAATCCTATGTATAAATATATTCAAGTCTAAAACTTTGTTCACTTACCTAATCTCTTAGAAAATTATACCTAATGGGAATATGATTAGTCTTTAAGTGCATGATAGGGTTCTTTGAGACACTTATATCACTTGTATTATCATAATAGATAGGGATAATACCATTATATTCCACTTTGTAGTCTGTTATAGTCTATCTCATCCATAACACCTAAGTGTAACATGAAGCTATTACAATTTACTTATCCTCACAAGTGGATAATGCTACTAATGGTTACTTCTTTCTTACCCATGAAACTAGGCACCCACCTAAGAAGAAATCTTCTCCACTAGTACTCTTATCATCTAGACTTCCTTCTTAGTCTGCATTTGTATAGGCTATCAAATTGAACTAATTTATTCATGGATACCATAACCCATAATCCATAATACCCTTGAAATACCTAAGTATAATTTTAACTACTTGTAGATGATTCTCCTTTAGATCTACATGAAACCTTCCTAAAAGACCTACTTCTTGCATGATGTCAGGTCTAGAGGTAGTGTTGTATAATAAACATCCAATCATTGACATATATAGCATTTGATTAATGTATAGAGACTTATATTCCTTTATCAACTTATACCCTATGATAATGGGTGTACTAATTTACTTTCAATCTTCTATATCAAACTTCTTCAACATCTCTATTATGTACTTAGCTTATGAGATAAATATACCTTTTTTAGATTGAATGATTTGCATTCAGATTGAGTGTTTTACAACCTAATAAATAATGATAGTTCTCCTCACATGGAAATCTCAAACTCTTTCTTCATCACCTATGAAAATTCCTTGGTCATTTTCTCATTATTTCCACCAAATATGATGTCATCCACATAGATAATTACTATCAACTAATGGTCATCTTCTATCTTTATGTATAGCTTACTATCTACATCTTATCTTTTGAATCCTTGATTCAATAGATACCTATTCAACCTAGAATACCAAGCTCTAGGAGTTTTATTTAGAAAAAATAGAGCCTTTTTAAATATACAAACATAGTCATTGTTATTTGATAGTGAAAACACGTTAGGTTTCTCAATGTACATTTCCTCTTCCAAATTACCATTAAAAAAGGTAGATTTGACATCCGTTTGATATACCTTCAACCTTTTGAATCTTTTATATGAAAGAAATAATATGATGGCCTCTAATATTACTACTAGTGAAAAGGTCTCCTCAAAGTATATCCATTCAAATTATGCATATCCCTTGCATACCAATCTAGCCTTGTTCCTAGTGACTTCTCCATCTTCATTCAACTTGTTCTAAACACCCATTTTGTGCCAATGATATTTGTTGATGATTATAATTGTGCTATTTCCAACACCAATGATGGGAAGTTTTAGGAATGTGGGACTTGTGACTTGAAATGACCTCTAGATTTTAAAGAAGTTGGCTCTTCTTTATCTCAAAAGTATTTTGGGGAAAATGGATAGAGATTAAACAAAAAACATAAATGTAATGAAAGAAAATCTAACTATGGCGATGCACTTGAATTTAATTCGATCCTTAATACTAAACATAGTGAAACTATATTTAGGATTCAATTACATTTAAGAGCAAATAATGCATGATCAATGTAAAAGATGAAAATAATAGAATCAAAGGTTCACAACTTAGACTATTTTTTGTAGTAACATAGAAAATATCAACACAAGCATAGAACTCAGTCTTCTTATTAATTTTCTGGTCACATAAAAGGCATAGAGACATTCACAATTATACAAACTTTCTAACTCAAGAAAATAGAACAAAGGCAAATGATATTCCTAGCCACAACAAGAAAGTCTAAAATTTATTGATAAAAGGTACAGAGACATTCACAATTATAGAAACTTTCTAACTCAAGAAAATAGAACAAAGGAAAATGATATTCCTAGCCACAATAAGAAAGTCTAAAATTTCTTGATAAAAGGCATAGAGACACTCACAATTATCCAAAATTTCTAACTCAAAAAAATAGAACAAAGGCAAATGATATTCCTAGCCATAACAAGAAAGTCTAAAAATTCTTGATAACAGTCTCTCATAGAAAATTATCTCTATCTTCTGATGATCCATTCTGATGATCTTTGCACCCATATTTATATCATCAGACTAGGTCTAGATTGTCTGCATGTTCCCAACCCAATAGTCTAACTAAAATCTAACTAAAATAGAAGTGTTTAACAAAAGATATCTTTAAAATTTCTAATGTTGGCCTCTCTACAAGTTTAAATCCCAATTGCCTAACTAAACTAAAACTAAACTGGAAGTGTTTAACAAAATATATTTTTTAGGTTTGGTCTCCCTATAAGTTCATTGGCTAGATTAGACACACATAACACTTTTCACTATGAAATAGATGAGGACTCTCAATGTTCTCCACTTACTTTACTTGAGAACCATCTCATTATTCAAGAGGCACCATAAAATGACAATTGGTAGTTTCCACAACACTTACAAGAGACACACGACACTTTATGTTGTATTATACTCTTTACTCTATCTTGGTAATAGGAGTGTTCCATCTTTGACATCTATCATAGTCTACTACTCCAAAACATTACCAACTTATAGAAAATAGGACCCACAACACTTCTTTATCAAGTAGATTTAAAAAGGGAATGGGAACAGGTGTCACTTTTTGTGTATCTTTAACAAGGGACACGTGGCGGCCTCCACTTGTCTATAGAAGCTTTTTAGAACTTTTTGAGAGTCCTACAGAAGGTGACACTTGGCAGTCTCCACTAAGCTTTAGCTACACTATAGAAACATTTGGGACTCATTTTAGATTCATATAGATGGTGACACTTGGTAGCTTCTAATGACTTTAAAAACAAAACCCAGGGCCCACCACAATCTTTACTTAATCAACAAAACAAAATAAAGAAACTATGGATGTTGACGCTTGGAAGCTTCCATTGCTTTTAGCTAGGGACATGTGGTGGCTTCTAATATTTTTAGAAAAACATATTGAAACATTCCACAGTTTCCACTTGGTGCCTTTCGCTTGACCCTGAGAGAAGATTATTGAAATAAGCTTTTGAAATGCATAAGAAACATGAAACATGGATGCCAACACTTATCACGCTCTACTGAATTACTATGAGACACATGGCACATTTTGATGCTTTTAGAAACAAAGAATATGTTGATGCTTAGAATTGCATTGTTTCCAACACCAATAATGGGAAGTTTCAAGAATGTGGGACTTACGACCTGAAATGATCTCCAAATTTTAAAGAAGCTAGATCTTTATCTCAAAAGTATTTTGGGGAAAAAGGATAGAAATTAAATAGAAAAAAAAACACAATGAAATAAAATCTAACTATGGTGATGCACCCAAATTTAATTCAAACCTTAATTCTAGGCATAGTGAAGCCATCTTTAGGATTCAATTACATTAAAGAGAAAACAAGGCATGATCAATGTAAAATATGAAAATAGATAGGATCAAATGCTCACAACTTAGATGATTTTGCAATAACACATAAAATATCAACAAAGGCACAGAACTCAATCTTATTATTAATTTTATAGTCACATAAAAGGCACAGAGACATGAATAGTTATACAAACTTTCTAACTCAAGAAAATACAACAAGGCAAATGATATTCCTTATCACAGCTAAAAAAGTCTAAAACTTCTTGACAATAATCTCTTATAGAAAATTATCTCTATCTTCTGATGATGATCTTCTGGTGATCTTTGCACCCATATTTATAGCATTGAACTAGCTCTAGATTGCCTACACATTCCCAATCCAATGGTCTAACTGAACTCTAACTGAACTGGAAGTGTCTAACAAAAGATATTTCTTAGATTTGAAATGTTCCGTCTCCTTGCAAGTTCATTAGCTAAAATAGATACAAAGGATGGTTCCCACTATAAAATGGGTGAGGAGACTTTGCAGTATCTACTTTTTCACTTGAAAACCATCTCATTATTTAGGCAACACTAAAAAATGACACTTGGTAGCTTCCACGGCACTTACAAAAACACACAGCACTTTCCACATAACTTATGCTCTTTATATGTCTTTACTCAGGAGTGCTCTGTCTTTTACATCTGTCACAGTCTGCTACTTCAAAACTTTAACAACTTATAGAAAATGAGACCCACAACACTTCTTACCTAAGCATATTCAAAAGGGGAATAGGGATAGGTGTCAATTTTCATGTATCTTTAACAAGGGACATGTGGTGGCTTCCATTGTTTTAGCTAGGAACACGTGGTGGCTTCCATTGAGCTTTAGCTACACTATAGAAATATTAAGGACTCAGTTTAGATTCATATGGATGGTGACACTTGGTGGCTTCTACTGAATTTAGAAACAAAACCTAGGGCCCACCATAGTCTTTACTTAACAATGAAATAAAATGAAGATATTTTAGATGTTGACACATGGCGGCTTCCACTTTTTTTAGCTAGGTACACATGGTGTCTTCTGTTGCTTTTAGAAAAACATATTGAAACCTTCCATAGTTACCACTTGGTGCCTTCTACTTGAATCTAAGAGAAGCTTATTAATAAAAGCTTTTAAAACTCACAAAAAATTTGAAATGTGGATGCCAACACTTGTCACGCTCTACTGAATTACCATGAGACATGTGGCACATTCCGCACAACTTATAGAAATTATAAAATGTATCCTAGCTAATGACACTTGGTAGCTTCCACTCGATTTTGATACTTAGACAAAATTTAGGCAAAAATGAAACTCACACTCACGTTCTATGTCAAAAAAAATCACTGCCTCAAAACTAAAATGCGTAGGGATAAAACTTGGAGTGCACAACTGAAACTCAAAAATAAAAAATTAGAGTTATTTTTACTTTACAGCTCTTGGTGACCCCAAGGACTTTTGAGCTTGCTCAAAAATAATCTAAAGAATGTATAAAAATGTGACAAAAGTCACAACTTCAATAAGGCTGTCTGATAAATAGGCCACTCATCATTAGATAATCCCTACTTATTTTGAAATTCTTTGAAGGCTAAATCAAGGTTAATGATATCCTTGTGTGAAATTTTTTGCAAAATATGAATTGCAACCTTCAATTGAAATTCAAGCTGGGACATGCGCATCAAGATAGCTTCCACTTCAAGCACTGATGAGTCATCTATTAAACACTAGAAAATTGACTAATCACTTTACCTGGCTAACAACAAAGGTTTAATCTCATCAACCATCAACACCATATTGCTATCAGGAAAAGGGGAGGGAGGACCCAATTGCACCAGATCTTCAATGTGTTGTTTCATGTCTTTGATTCATTCTTTCACCAAATCTATAAGCTCTTCACATTTAACTACTACAGAGTTGCAACTGAGAACTTCATTCACTCTTTTAGCAATGATCGTTCTATCACTAATCCCTACTACTGATAACATTCCATCAGTTGCATCATATAACTTTTGCAACAACATTTGAGAGTCAAACACTCTTGAAGAGACAGTGGACAGAGTGGCTTCAACTGAAGTCTCCACCTTTTCACACAATTTCTATGTATTTAGTAAAAAGGTTAGAGAGGGTCTGAGTTGAGTAATCTCCTCAAAGATTCTTTTCCATATTGATACATAAAGCTCCTTAACCAGATTCAAAACCCATACATTCTTTGGCCTATTAGCTAGATCAAGTGTCAATTATTCTATCTTTTATTGCTCGGCTTGAAGTTGGGCCTATATAGTAGTGGTATTATTCTGTTCATTCAGTAGCTTCTATTGAAGTTGAGCGGCCTGTAGTAGGCTTTCCTCACATTTTTCCTGTAATGTTGCCTTTTCCCACCTTAAGGTTGTCATTGCATCTTTCACCTACATTAGCCCTACTTTCAAAGAATCATTTTGGGCCTAAATAACTTGGTGAGTCTAAAAATAAATAGTATCTTGCAATTGTTCGTTAAAAATCTCTATTTCATTATTCTTAGTATTGATTTCTATAGTCAAACTACTATAGTTTGCCTTCTCTTGGGCTAGATCAGCGTCCATCTTCTATAGCTTATTTGATATTTTCAAATAATCATTAGCTACTATAGAAGTGGATTCATTTAGTAGCTCAACCATATCTTGTGGTCTGAAAAGGGACATGTCTATAGCCATTACATTCATTATATAATCTTTGAGCTACATCTGCTCATTTGGTTGGGCTACATTAGGTAGCAAATGGGTCACCATTAGTTGCTACTAAATTGGGTCAAATTGTGACCTCATATGTGGTGTAGACAGGGCTTTATAATCTTTGATTCTCTTTTTCTCTATTTGGGCTTCTCTAGCCTTCTTAGTAGCATCTATTTAAATTTGGAAGGTAGAAGGACAGGCAATGTGCCCACCCACAAAAGGATAACCTTGTGGAAAGCCATATGGAATAGCCAAATGTTGGCTAGGGGGAATCTAAGGAGGTACTTTCTTTGGGATAGAGGGGGAAAAAAGAGGCAATGATGTGGCCTGAGTATGGATAGGGCAAAATGAGAAATGGGCACAATAGAGGTGGTAGGGGATATTATTTGGCTCAACAGGATTGTCACCCCAAGAGAAGAAGAGAGAGATTGAGAAGAAGAAGAAGGAGAAAGAACACTTACCTAAGGAGCAACCAAAATACTCTATGGTTGGTGTTTTGAGGATTCTACCCCCTTCTCTGAATCAAGCTAAAACCTTAACCTCTTACATTTCCTTGGCATTTCTTCTTCTGGCTATGTTTCCTTCTCCTCAACATTTATCACTACTGCTAGTGGTGAATGTATATAACTGGGAACCCCAAAGGCTAACACTAATGGAGAATCTTTTGGTGGTGAGGATACCACACTCTTTTATTTTTCAATGGCACTGAGAGATTGGGTCCAAATATTTATAGTGACTATAGCTAAGGTTTGCACTAGGGTCTACAATGTTTGACTAGATTCTGCTCCAACTTCTGACTCTCCACCTTGTGTCTACAAATTTCTTGTATCAAGGATAGAGATAAGAGATAAATGACATTAATCCTAGAGTTCCTCCCATTTCTCATCTAAATCCACATTTCCAAAAGAGTGAGTGGTCTCACAAATCTCTTGCCTATATTTCCAATAGGCTTCTATTTTCTCAGAGTTCTAGTGCTTATTCTTTAATGCTCTTCTTAAACCAAAAGTCATTCTGATTTTAGGATCAAAATCCCTTTGCTTAATACAAAAAGTTTCCCATGGATTGTCCTCTTGAAGGGGACAATCCATCAATTCTACATAAAAATCGAGAATATCTTCACTAAGATTTCTTCTATTTTCCCAAAAAGGATAGCCCTCATGCACAATTCTGGTAGCAACCTTATTATTCTTGACCCATGAAGTTATGAAACCATTTGGCTCATATCCCCATTTATCTTCAATTAGAAAGAAACCCAGGCAGGCTAGCTTTCTCAGCAACATGAGCTCAACATCTCTGACCTCTAGGGTCATGTTGTTTGTTACCCATGGAACATCATACATTTTATTCTTTTTCTTCCCCGTGCCATATTCATTATCCACCATAGACACTTGCCTGGTGACCTCTAAGAACGCTAACTTAAGGGTCAAAATCTTAGGTAGCAACACTGGTTCTCCACTATAACCATGGACTCTAATAATAGTATGATGGGATCCAAAAAAATAGTCACAAGGAATAGTAAAATTAGTCATAAGGCCTTAGACAGTTTGAGTCAATCTATTTACAACTAGCTCTAGGCTTAGATGACAAAAAGCAAGGGCAACAAAAAGTTCCCAGAATTTGTATGGGTCACTAGTTTTAGACAAGATATGTGTCCATGCAGACACAGGAATGGTCCTATATAGACTAAAGCTTGGGTCATACATATTTAGATGCATGCATTGGGAAAATATGCTAAATTTTTTATACAACACGAGGTGAAATAGATAAGAGGAATACCTAAAAACCCCTATATATTTGAAATGGGTGAGCTGATTAACCATTGAATATGCAATCTACTGAGAGAAGTCTAGCTAATACTCCTGAGACTTGTCAATAATTTTCAATTTGAAGAGAATAGCCATTTATTCTTCATAAATAGTTATATCTTCTTTCATTCCAAAAATGAAAGCCATCATGGAAAGTGCCTCTTGATTGGCTTGTGCAAATTATGCTCTTGCTATTGGTAGTACTGGCGTAGTGGTATCATCTTCCCCTAATTGCAATTCTAATTTCAAAAACCTCAATTGATTATTGATGTTTGCCCACATTTTTTGCATTTTGGCAATGGTGGGAAACGTGGCTATCTTGTCATGATATAGGGCCAACATGTCCTTGATAACCTTTAGTGTAATTTTCACAATGAATGGACCCTATTGTTTGGTATTTGTGGGTGCATGAAATAATTTGGAGCATATTTCAACCAAGTCAGGGCATGGATGTACACCTGGGACAATGAATTATGCAAGCTGGGAAGTCCATATCCTCATTGTGAATGTTTCATATTGTACGGCCTTGGCCCTCTAAATACACCTTTGTTGTTTCCCTTCTCTTAGTGTTTTGTTAGGCTTTTGAAGAATTGGGTCCATGATTCCATCTATAAAATCTTTCACCTTTTCTAAGTTGTTTGCATAACCAACTTCAGGGACTCTAGTTCATGGATAGGTCTTTAAGGGTTGTGCAGGGGCCAAAGCATATGATTTTCTTGTGAGAAACTTATCAATGGATTAATAAATCCCAGACCCTTGTTATGAATATTGTGCTCCCTCCATATCTATATCTATACTTGGAAATAGTGAATTTTGGTAATAGGTATGGAGCTTTGCAATAAGGAAGGAACTTTCACTAAGCGGGTCTTTTATGGATTGAAAATTCAAGTAGTAGGGATTTCTAGCAGACGCAGGAATGTTTGAGACACTATTAAGCTTTAACTCTTCTTCTAGGGTATTTAATGACCCATCAAGTCTCAAAAATGGCATTAAAATTGGTTAATTGTTAGCAAATCTTATTAAATCTACTTGGGACAGTGAGTCAGACATTTCATGAAATGGCTGCATAAGGTACTTTGGGGAATGTTAGAGATTTGAGAGAGATTTAATGTGTCAAGAGTTTTGAAAATTTTGAAAAAGACTATGAGTTACAGCCACGTGTTCAAAGAACACTTATTAAAAGAAAGAGCAGGAAAGAAAAATGGTAAAATAAAGCAAGAAAGAAAAGTAAACTATCTAACTATAATACATTCACAAGGTATCTTTACCTCCCTCCTGGATAAAAATTAGAATTTTTGAAGTCTCCTTCATGGTGAGTAGACTTATCGTGCCAGAAAAGTGGCTAAATGGGATGAAGCTCTGGTGACTTACTCTTCTTGCATGCTGCCCTGATTGGCTTGCATTCAAGTGGATCAAAGTCAAACATGCTTCCAACATATACATATTCTTCTTATTCTTGAAATCTTGTCGAATGTTAGTTCTTCATAGTGGCATGTCTCATCAAGAAATGGATGGCTATTGGCTCATCACCATAATCCCTTTGATATACATCATTTATTAGCTTATCTCCTTCTACCTCAAACTTAGGTTCAATTGCATGATCATCCTCCTTAATGAATTTAAAAATATAATCTTTAAATTCACCAACCTCTTGAAAGGATAAGTTTCAAAGCTTGCAACAATTTTGCATATTTATTTGAGTCTCAATGTTGTCTTGTCCATCTGCAACTAGCTCACACCCTCTTTGAAGAATATTATAACCTGCCCCAATGACTTCAAACAAGTCATTCAAATCATGATCAAGGAAGTGTCCATACTCCTCCATATCATCTTGTAAAGTGAGAAGAAAGTCAAAAATTATCTCTTCCTCATCATAGATTAAGGCATAAGCTTGTGACTTCCAACTCAAAAATTGGAATTCATGTTGAGAGACCTAAGGTTTGGTAGAAGAGGTATCTTTTGGCATTTCTTCCCTTAAAACATTTGGGATTTTATGATCTCCATCAAATATTTCATAAGTGCCCAGACTAGTGGAGTCATAATTTCCATATGGGTCACTTTGCATCATAGCTAACAAATGATTAGTTTCCTCTTCTTGATCATGTTCAGTCTAGTCACCTAACTCCTCAACAAAAACCCTTTCTTCCTTATTCAACATAGCATGAGCTACCTCTAATTTTGAGGTTGGCTCATTGGTGATGTGATCCTTAGATAGTGGCTCAGATAGTATTTTCATCTTTGAACCATATTTGGTTTTTAGGATGAGGTGAGACCAATCAAGTGACATATATCCTCCTATTTTGACTGTGAAATCTTTGGATAAACATAAACCAAATATAGGGGGTATATCTATGAATACCACATCTTGATTGACAATTATATTAGGACAAGTATATAATTCCAATGGGAGTTGCTTAATTATCCCTATTGTTTACACCGATTTGCCATCTAACTGCATAACTCCTCTAGTAAGTGGCTCATACTTTATTTTTAAAGCATCTGCTATTTGCTTAGGCATTACTGTAGTACTAGCCCCTAAGTCTATCATTGCATTATGCAATAGTTTCTTTCCAACTATCAAAGTTAAATAGAAGGGCTCTAGTTTGGATTTACTTACCTTTTTTGTATTGTTCAAAAGGGTTGTTGTCTATAGATGAACTAAATTTTTAAACTTTTCTTTTTCAGTAGGTCTTTCTTTTGTATCAGTATATTTAGGCACTACTTGGCCTTGTAGAGCTCCTTATAATAGTGTTTTTTGCTTAGGAATAGCTAATATGTCCCATATTGATACTTGTTTTGGGGTCCTCTTCAGTTGATCCACCACATTCATCAGTCCCAGAGTTTGGGTTCTTGGAAAATAAGGATATCTTGCTTTTTATTGAGCTTGTCCAGCAATTACTTGGTTCTGCACTAGCTGAGGCACTTCTTGTCTAGCAACTATATATTGATGACCTTAAAATGGAGGATTCCCTATAACTTCATTATTTGTGACTTCAAGCTATTCCATCATGCTTCTCTTTGATCTGGTGTAGTAATCTAATTGTATTATTGGCTTCTGGGAAGTGGAAGCTTCATTCAAGAATACTGACTCTTCATCCTCAAATCATGAAAACAAAGCATGTTCAGGGGTTATTTCTTCTTCTTATTGTAAGGATATCCCTTGCATATGAGCCATTAGGACTAAATTTTTCATACCAAGGGATTGGTAGGCTTGAGTGTTAGAAGTACTTGTAAATTGTCCATCCATTCTTCTTTGCTCTGCTACCTTTTGTTGTAGATTAGCCATTGGACAATATTTTGGCATATGAACATTATTACAAGGGAAACACCAGGAATTAGTGCCATCTATATAATTATTATACCCTTGAACAATCTCCCTATTTGGATTAGGGGGAATAGTCTGTGAGGGTGTAGGGACTATAACTAATTGGTTTGCTCGCTAAGGGTTATTTTGCCTTTGAGAACCCTGATACTAGTTTGGCTATGGTGTAAATCTATTTCCTTGGTAGCCTTGATATTGGGGTTTATGATAAGGATTCTATTGTCTTTTTATGTTAATTAACTCATTATAAAATGTCTTTAAGATGTTCTTGATGTCATCCATCTCATATGACTGGGTAGGGACAAGTTCTTTAGCAAGTTGTCAAGGATATGTGTACATAGGCACATGTGGGGATATGAAATTAGTGGTTTCTTGAGGCAAAAGTAAGATAATCTCTAGAAACATGGGCATGGGAGGCCTTGGGGGAAACTTTCCAACATCTATTAAATTACTTTCAGCTCTGACTACGTAATCATATGCTTTTAGCCGAGTCTAACCTCCAAGTGGCTGAATCATTACTGATATATCTGAATTTAAAGCTTTAAGATAAAATACTATAGCCATACCTGGTAATGGTCTTACTATAGCAGGAATCCTTTCCCAAGTATTTTGAAATCTTGAATTTAAATTAGTCATTGCTTCTTGTGGTGCCCTTTTGATAGTAATCAATTATTGCAACAAAGAAGATTTATCACCCTTTTCTTCAAATCTTTCAAAGAAAAGATCTTCAAGCTGATCCCATGTAGATATTGTATTTGGGGTCAAAGCTTGATATCATTCCAGAGCCTTCCCTTTAAAATAAGCTGCTAAAAATTTTATAGCCACATTTTGTTGTGTGACCACATGTATTTCACATACATCAGACACATCTTGTAGATGCTCTTCAGGGGTTTTGAAATCTTGCCCACTAAATTTGGGCAGAGCTTTTTGGGAATTTACTAAGATAGGATCCCAAGTGGCTGGTGGTACTAGAAGAATCAAAGGACTACCAATGTTCCAACTTGGATAATTCCTTGGGGGTATAGGTTCTCCCATGTTTACTCTTGGTATTTCTATAAACTAATTGACACTTCTTCTTGGACTAGTTATCAAAGGTGGAAAAAGAATACCTAGATTTATAGCAGATTGAGATCTTGTTACTAGTCCATAGCTCTAACTCCTTATAGCTCTCTAGTTCATATGGTCTTGAACAAAACTTCAAGATGGGGTCCCACTGGGCATGCCAAAAACTGTTGATACCTAGAATTGCATTGTTTCCAATGCCAACAATGGGAAGTTTTAGGAATGTGGGACTTGCGACCTGAAATGACCTCCAAATTTTAAAGAAGCTGGCTCTTCTTTATCTCAAAAGTATTTTGGGGAAAAATGATAGAAATTAAATAGAAACACAAATGCAACAAAATAAAATCTAACTATGGTGATGCACCTAAATTTAATTTGACCCTTAATTCTAAGCACAGTAAAGCTATCTTTAGGATTCAATTACATTAAAGAGCAAACAAGGCATGATCAATGTAAAAGATGAAAATAGATAGGATCAAAGGATCACAACTTAGATGATTTTTCAATAACATATAAAATATAAACAAAGGCACATGAACTCAGTCTTCTTATTAATTTTCTAGTCACATAAAAGGCACAGAGACATGCACACTTATACAAACTTTCTAACTCAAGAAAATAGAACAAAGGCAAATGATATTCCTGGTCATAGCTAAAAAAATCTAAAACTTCTTGACAATAATCTCTTGTAAAAATTATCTCTATCTTCTTATGATGATCTTCTAGCAATCTCTACACCCATATTTATAGCATCAGACTAGCTCTAGATTTCCCACACATTCCCAATCTAATGGTTTAACTAAACTCTAACTAAACTAGAAGTGTCTAACAAAAGATATTTCTTGGATCTGAAATGTTCCATCTCCTTGCAAGTTCATTGGTTGAAATAGATACACATGATGCTTCCCACTATAAAATGGGTGAGGAAACTTGGCAGTATCTATTTTTTCACTTGAAAACTATCTCATTATTTAGGTGACACTAGAAAATGATAGTTGGTAGCTTTCACGGCACTTACAAAAAACAGAACACTTTCCATGTAACTTATACTCTTTATATGTATTTTCTTAGGAGTGCTCCATCTTTGACATCTATCACAGTCCACTACTTCAAAACTTTAACAACTTACAGAAAATGGGCCCCACAACACTTCTTACTTGAGCAGCTTCAAAAGGGGAACAAGGACATCTGTCGCTTTCCACATATCTTTAACAAAGGACACATGTCAGCTTCTGTTAAGCTTTAGCTACACTGTAGAAAAATTTATTAATTATTTTAGATTCATATGGATGGTGACACTTGGCAACTTCCACTGATTTTAGAAACAAAACATAGGGCCCACCATAGTCTTTACTTAAGAATGAAACAAAATGAAGATATTTTAGATGTTGACACATGGTGGCTTCTACTTTCTTTAGCTAGGGACACATGGCATCTATCATTGCTTTTATAAAAACATATTGAAACCTTCTGCAATTGCCACTTGGCACCTTTCACTTCACTCTAAGAGAATCTTATTAATAAAAGCTTTCAAAACTCATAATAAATTTGAAACATAGATGCCAACACTAGTTGCACTCTGTTGAATTACCATGGGACACATGGCACATTCCATGTAACTTATAAAAATTATAAAATGCATCCTAGCTGATGACACTTGGCAGCGTCCACTTGATTTTGACACTTAGACAAATTTTAGGCAAAAATGAAACTCGTGCCCATGCTCTGTGTCAAAAAAACCTCACTGCCTTGAAGCCAAAACATGTAAGGACAGAACTTGGAGTGCACAACTGAAACTCAAAAATAAAAATGTAGATTTTTTTTACTCTATAGTATAATGTGTCCCAGATGATGACACTTGGCATGTTCTATGCAACTTTGATACTTAAAAAAAATTTAGGCAAAAATGAAACTTGTGCTTGTGCTCTGTATCAAAACTTCACTGCCTCGAAACTGAAATGCATAGGAACAAAACTTGGAGCATACAACTAAAACTCAAAAAATAAAATTTAGAATATTTTAATCTATAGTTGTTCGTGACGTCAAGGAATTTTGAACCTGTTTAAAAAGAATCTAAAGCATGTATAAAAAATGTGACAAAAATTACAACTTCATTAAGGCTGTCTGATAAATAGACCACTTAGAATTAGATAATCCCTACTTATTTTACAATTCATGGAAGGCTAAATCAAGGTTGATGATATCCTTGTGTGAATTTTTTTGCAAAATATGAACTGCAGTCTTCAATAGAAATTCAATTTGGGACATGGGAATTAAGACAGCTTCCACTTCTGGCACTGATGAATCATTTGTTAAACCTTAGAAAACTAATTGATCATTTTGCCTGGCCAATAACAAATGCTTAATCTCATCAACCATCAATACAATGTTGCTATCAACAAAAGGGGAGGGAAGACCCAATTACACCAAATCTTCAATATGTTGCTTCATGTCTTTGATTCCCTCTTTCACATTTAGAAGCTCTTTGCAATTGATTGTAGTGGAGTTGCAACTGAGAACTTCATTCACCTTTTTTATAGCAATCATTTTGTCACCAATCCCTACTGCAGATAATGTTCCATTAGTTGCATCATATAGGATTTGTAGTAGCACTTGAGAATTAAACACTCTCAAAGAGACAGTGGACAAAGTGTCTTCAACTGAAGTCTCCACCTTTTTGCACAATTTTTGTGCATTTAGTAGAAAGGTTAGAGAGGGTCTGAGTTGATTAATCTTCTTAGAGATTCTTTTCCATATTGAGACATAAATATCCTGAACCATATTCAAAACCCCTACATTATTTGGCCTATTAGCTAACTCTAGTGTGAATTGTTCTGTTATTTGTCACTTAGCTTAAAATTGGGCATGTATGGTAGTGGTATTGTTTTGCTCATTTAGCAGCTTCTATTGAAGTTGAGCGACCTATTGCAAGCTTTCCTCACATTTTTCCTATACTGTTTCCTTTTCCCACCTTAAGGCTATCACTACAACTTTCTCTTGTGTCAGCTCCTCTTTTAAAGAATCATTTTGGCCCTGAATAACCTGGTAAGTCTGAAAAGAAATAATATCTTGCAACTGTTTGTTGAGACTTTCTATTTCATTATTCTTAGTTTTAATTTCTATAGTCAAACTGCTATAGTTTGATTTCTCTTGAGCTAAATCAGCCTCCACCTTTTGTAGCTTCTTTGATACTTTGAAATAATCATTAGCTACTACAAAAGTGGATTCATTTAGTGTCTTAACCCTATCTTATGGTCTGAAGTGACATATTTATAGCCACTACATTCATTATGTAATGTTCAGGCTACATCTACTCATTTATCTTGACTACATTAGGTGACAAATGGGTCACCATTAGTTGCTACTAAATTAGGTCAAATTGTAACCTCATATGTGGTGTAGCTAGGGATTTATTATCTTTCACCCTCTTTTATTCCATCTGGGCTTTCTAGCCTTCTTATCAATATCTGCTTGAGTTTGGAAGGTAGAAGGAGAGGCAATGTGCCCACCCACAAAAGGGTCTGAGTTGATTAATCTTCTTAGAGATTCTTTTCCATATTGAGACATAAATATCCTGAACCATATTCAAAACCCCTACATTATTTGGCCTATTAGCTAACTCTAGTGTGAATTATTCTATTATTTGTCACTCAGCTTAAAATTGGGCATGTATGGCAGTGGTGTTGTTTTTCTCATTTAGCAGCTTCTATTGAAGTTGAGCGACCTATTGCAGGCTTTCCTCACATTTTTCCTATACTGTTTCCTTTTCCCACCTTAAGGCTATCACTACAACTTTCTCTTGTGTCAGCTCCTCTTTTAAAGAATCATTTTGGCCCTGAATAACCTGGTAAGTCTGAAAAGAAATAATATCTTGCAACTGTTTGTTGAGACTTTCTATTTCATTATTCTTAGTTTTAATTTCTATAGTCAAACTGCTATAGTTTGATTTCTCTTGAGCTAAATCAGCCTCCACCTTTTATAGCTTCTTTGATACTTTCAAATAATCATTAGCTACTACAAAAGTGGATTCATTTAGTGTCTTAACCCTATCTTATGGTCTGAAGTGACATATTTATAGCCACTAAATTCATTATGTAATGTTCAGGCTGCATCTACTCATTTATCTTGACTACACTAGGTGACAAATGGGTCACCATTAGTTGCTATTGAATTAGGTCAAATTGTAACCTCATATGTGGTGTAGCTAGGGATTTATTATCTTTCATCCTCTTTTATTCCATCTGGGATTCTCTAGCCTTCTTATCAGTATCTGCTTGAGTTTGGAAGGTAGGAGAGGCAATGTGCCCACCCACAAAAGGATAAACCTATGGTAAGCCATAGGGAATAACCAAGTGTTGGCTAGGGTGAATCTAAGGAGGTAATCTCTTTGGGATAGAGGGGGAAAATGAGGCAATGATGTGGCCTGAGTATGAATAGGTGGGGAAAAATGAGAAATGGGCACAACAGAGATGGTAGGGGATATTATTTGGCTAGTTGGGATTGTCACCCATATAAAAGAAGAGAGAGACTAAGAAGAGGAAGGAGAAATAGCACGTACCTAAGGAGCAAATGATGTACTCAGTGGTTGGTGCTTTGAGGGTTCTACCTCCTCCTCAGTATCAAGCTGAAGATTTAGCCTCTTATGTTTCCTTGGCATTTCTTCTTCTGGCTATAATTCCTTCTCTTCAACATTTATCACTACTGCTATTGGTGAATGTACAAAATTGGGAGCCCCAAAGGCTGACACTAATGGAGAAGCTTTGGCTGATGGAGATAACACAATCTTTTATTTTTCAATGGCACTGAGAGATTGGGGTTAGATAGTTATAGTGACTGTGGCTGAAGTTTGTCATGGGGTCTATAATGTATGATTGGATTCTACTTTGGCTTCTGACTCTCCACCCTATGTTTGTAGATTGCTGATATCAGGGCTAGAGATAGGAGATAGATAACATTCACCCTAGATTTCTTCTCATTTCTCATATGAATCCACATTACCAAAAGAGTGAGTAGTCTCACAAATCTCCTGCCTATACTTCTAATAGGCTTCTATTTTCTCAAGTTTCCAGTCTTTATTCTTTAATGACCTTCTTAGACTAGAATTCATTCTGATTTTAGGGTCAAAATCTCTTTTCTTATCATAAAAAGTCTCCCATGGTCTGGCCTCTTTTGAGGGAAAATCTATTAATTCCACACATAAATCAGGAATATTTTCCTGAGGGTTTCTTCTATTTTCCCAAATGTGGCGGTCCTCATGCACAATTCTAGCAGCAACCTTGTTATTCTTGACCCATGTGGTTATGAAACTATTTGGGTCATATCCTCATTTATCTTCAATTAGAAAGAAGCCCATGAAAGCTAACTTTCTTAGCAACACATGTTTAGAATCTCTGACCTCTAGGGCCATGTTGTTTATTACACATGGAACATAATACATTTTCTTCTTTTTCTTCCTAGTGCCATATTCATTATCCACCACAGACACTTGCCTAGTGACCTCTAAGAATGCTAATCTTAGGGTCAAAATCTTAGGTAGAAACTCTAGTTCTCCACTAAAACCATGGACTCTAATAATAGTATGATGGGATCCAAAAAAGTAATCATAAGGAATAGTGTAATTTTTCATAAGGCTTGAGACACTTGTAGTCAATCTATTTTTAATCAGCTCTAGGCTTAGATGACCAAAGGTAGGGGAAATAAAAAGTTCCCAAAATTTGTATGGGTCACTATTTTTGGACAAGATATGTGTCCATGTAGACACAGGAATGGTCCTATGTAGACCGAAGCTTGGGTCATACATATTTAGATGCATGTATTGGGAAAATATGCTAGAATTTTGATACATGAGGTGAAACAGATAAGAGGAATACTTGAAAAATCCTTTAGATTTGAAATGGGTGAGTTGATTAACCGTTAAATATGTAATCTACTTAGAGAAGTCTAGCTGATACTCCTAGGACTTGTCAATAATTTTAAATCTGAAGAGAATGGCCAATTATTCTTTATAAACAGTTATATCTTCTTTCATTCCAAAAATGAAAGCCATCATGGAAAGTGCCTCTTGAATGGCCTGTGTAAATTGTGTTCTTGCTATTGTAAGTACTGGTGTAGTGGTATCATCTTCCCCTAATTGCAATTTTGATTTTAGAAACCTCAATTGATTATTGACATTTGCCCACATTTTCTACATTTTGGCAATGGTGGGAAATGTGGCTATCTTGTCATGATATAGGGCCAACATGTACCTGATGGCCTTTAGTGTAATTTGCACCATCAATGGACCCTATTGTATAGTATTTTAGGGTGCATGAAATAATTTAGAACATACTTCAACCAAGTCAGGGCACATATGTATGCTTGGGACAATGAATTGTGCCAATTGGGAAGTCCATATCCTCATTGTAAATGTTTTGTATTATCTATCCTTGGCCCTCTGAATACATCTTTGATGTGCCCCTTCTCTTATATTTTTGATAGGATTTTCAAGGATTGGGTCTATGATTCCATCTACAAAATCTTTCACCTTTGCTAGGTCATTTGCATAACCAACTTTAGGGACTCTAGTCCATGGATAGGTCTTTAAGGGTTGTGCAGGGGCCAAAGCATATGATTTTATTATGAGAAACTTATCAATGGATTCATAAATCCCATACCCTTGCTACAAAGACTATTCTCCCTCCATATTTATATCTATACTTGGAAATAGTGAAGTGTGGTAATAGGTATGGAGCTTTGCAATAGGGAAGGCACTTTCACTAAGTAGGTTTGCTATGAATTAAAATTTGTAGATAACAGGGATTTTCAAGCAGATAAAAGAATGTTTGAGACACTATTAAACTTTAAATCTTGTTATGGGGTATTTAATGACCCATCAAGTCTCAAAAATGGCATTAACACTAGATAACCATTAGTAAATCTTATGAAATCTTTGTGGGACAGCTAGTCAGACATGTCATGAAATGGTTGCATAAGGTACCTTGGGGAATTTTAGAGATTTGAGAGAGATTTAATGCATCAAGAGTTTTTAAAATTTTGAAAAAGGCTCTGAGACATGGCCATGTGTTCAAAGAACACTTATTTAAAAGAAAGAGTGGGAAAGTAAAAATAGGAAAACAAAGCAACAAAGAAAGGGAAACTATCTAACTATAATACATAAAAGACACAGCTTAACTGAAATGTTTCAAGTAGATATCATTCATAGGAATCTATTCAAGATCACCCTCCATCATTTCTATCTCAAAATAATTTTTATATTTACAAGCACAAATTTTATAGGGACCAGTCTATAATGCTTCAAATTTAGTATGTTGACCTAGCTTGGCAGCTCTTGCATCCCATTTCAAAACAATTGAGCCTACTTTGAAGTGGGGATTTGAAGTCCTTTTATCAAATTACTCTTTAATTATTTTTTGATTCTTTATTAATGAATCATGTGTTGCATCCCTCTTTTCTTGAACTTCCAAGAGTTTAGCAAGTCTGACCTGTATGGGGCCATTTTCCTCAATTTCAATCTATTTTAATAGCTGAAGAGTAGGAATATCCAAGCTTATGGGTATTACAAAAGGTTTACCATAGAATAATTGATATGGGGAAATTTTTTTCACCTATTTAGGTGTAATTCTATCAGCCTACATTGTTATATTAAGCACTTTATGCCACTCTTTGTGATGATCAACCCCTATCCTCTTAATAAGTCTAATCAGGTTCTTATTGGTTGATTTTACCAAACCATTACCCTAAGGGTAATAATTCAAGGATGTTTTTAGATAGATTCCATGCTTTAGTGCAAATTTAGATACTTTAGACCCTAAAAATGCTTTAACATTATCTAAAATTATGGTATGAGGAGGCCCAAAGCGAGTAGTGATACTCTCTAGAAAGTCTAGAATCATATTTTCTATTGCTTCTTTGAGTGGCACTGCCTCACTCTATCTAGTGAAATAATTTGTGGTAGTTAGAATCTGTTTATGCCCCATAATTGATACTAGATTGATCATTCCAATAAAATCAAGACCCCATTAAGCAAAGGGTTCATCAACAATTATAGGACTAAGAGGCATTGTTGCATTCCTTCTCATCCCCACATAATATTGACAAGATTGGCACTATTTAACCAGTTGATAATAGTCTACAAATAAGGTGGGCCAAAAATAACCTTCCTAAGTTATCTTTATAGCTATGGTCTTTATAGAAAAATGTCCACCTGAGACTCCATGGTGCATCTCATGTAATATTTTCTTAGCCTCATCTTTCTCTACACATCTCAAAAGTATGACATTAGTATTTCTTCTAAAAATAACTTGTTCAATTAAAACCAAATGGACTCCTTGCTACCTATAGTATCTTTACTTGTCCTGAGAGAGCTCTTTTGGGAAAATCACATGATTCATAAAATGGATCCTATTTGTGACCTAGGAGTTCTGATCAACTTCTTGTATATTCAATACACTTTCCTTTTCTATTTCTACATGCATCATCTCATCCATATCTTGAGTAATGTATTGACACAACCCCCTACCTCTGACTAGCATAGAGGGTCTGATCTCTACATCATACTCAAGGATCTTTGTTATCTAGTTTGCCCTTTTTTAGTAATTTCACCCTCCATAATGTATTCTCTGACACTAGGATGAGCCACAAGTATCATAATGTTACTTCCTATCACCATATGCCTAAATTTCTTGAGGGCTTTTACCATAGCATATACCTATTTCTCCATAAAGTTGTATCTAGTTTCATACTCCCTAAGAGTCCTTGAGAAAAAGGCTATTGGATGTTCTCCCTCTTGTTGATCATCTTTCTATGTTAGGATAACAACAACATTGAACTCTCCTTCATAAACATACATAATAAAAGACTTAGAAAAGTTTGGATTACTAAGTACTAGGGCTATTAAAATTGATTTCTTGACCTCTTCAAAGGCTTGTCTTCCTTCTGTAGTCCACTTAAACACTAGGTCTTTCTTCAATAAGAGTGTCATTGGTCTCACTAGCCTTACAAACTCTGATATGAATCGACTGACAAAATTAATCTTTCTCAAAAAAGACTAAATTGCTTTCTTATTTACTAGTAGGGGCATGTTTATTATGGCTGCAACTCTCTCTAGATCTATAGAGACTCCTTCTTTACATATTATATGTCCTAGTAGTTTGCCTTGAGGTACTACAAAGATGCACTTCTTAGGATCCAGGGATATTCTAAATTCTTGACACTTCTTAAGATTCCTGGATATTCAAAATTAATCTTTCTCAAAAAAGACTAAATTGCTTTCTTATTTACCAGCAGGGGCATGTTTATTATGGCTACAACTCTCTTTGGATCTATAGAGACTCCTTCTTTAGATACTATATGTCCTAGTAGTTTGCCTTGAGGTAATACAAAGATACACTTCTTAGGATTCAGGGATATTCTAAATTCTAGACGCTTCTTAAAAATAGATTCTAGATGATCAAAATGATCAACAACATTCTTCAAAAAAATAGTGAGATCATCAAGATAAATCACAATGATTTTATTTATGAATTCCCCAAATGCTACATCCATAGCTCTTTGAAAAATGGCTCCAACATTTGATAGGACAAATGGCATCTTGGCATATGAAAATGTTCCTCATTTGGTAGTAAATTCAATCTCATGTTGGTCTTCATCAGCCAACCAAATTTGATTATATCCAGAGAAACCATCTAGCAAGAAAAATCTCTCAGATCCAGCCACAGTCTGTAAAATTTGTTCCATAGAGGGTAGGGGATAATGATCTTTCAGAGATGCTTTATTTAAGTCTCTAAAATCCACATAGAGCTTTATGTCACTATTCTTTTTCTTGACTATTACTAGATTAGATACCCATATTGAGTGTTTGATTGGAAAAATTATCTTAGATTCTAAGAGTTTTTACAACTCATCCACCATTAAAGGTTCAAGCCTTAGATTCATTGGCCTTTGCTTCTGTTTGATTGGCTTAGATCCTTTAGTCAGTTATATTGTGTACTGAATAATGTCTTTATTATATCCATGAAGGTCTTCCTAGGTCCAGGTTATTACTCTGTCATATCTTTTGCATAAGTCAATTAGTCTTTCCCTTTCCTCTTGAGTTAAAGAATTTCCAATCTTTAGCTTTCTCCCTTCACTCACTTCTATCTCAGAATAATCTGATTTGTTTACTTAAAACCTTTTCTTTTCTAGGCTTACATCTTCTAGATCGAATAGGTTTTCTTAAATGATCAAGCCTCTAGGAAGCTTATTGGTCTTTAATTGAATAACTTGGTCTTCATATGCTTCTTCAATTTTGGGTTGCAATTGATCACAAAATTCTCTTGCAATTTTCATCATTGTCTAAGATATTTGGCCTTACTATAACTTTGACTCACTCATTGTTGACTAATAGACTAGTTTTTGGATCAAACTATGAGCCAATCTATACCATCTTATTAGCTTCAAAATTTTGGGTTCTAGGAACTACTTAAATATTGAAAGCTTCAAAATCTTCTATTAAGTCCCAAATTCTATGTCTATATGATCTCATCCTTACATTTTTGGCTATTGTCTTTTCTCTAATTTGTTTCACCACTAGTTTTGAATCTCCTTTCACTATCATGTTCTTTATTCTCTTCTTCTTAGCTAACATGAGCCCATGTACTATGGATTCATACTCAGCATCATTATCAGTACAGACAAATTAGAAACAGATAGCTCTTAAAATTTTCTCACCATTTGGAGCAACAAGACAAATTCCTTCTCCAGCACCATTTTTACTTCTAGCCCCATCAAAATTTAAGGTCTAGATTTTTGAATCTTTTTTAGATTCTTGAGTAGTTGGCATTTCTTCCCTTAAAACATTTTGGATTTCATGGTCTTCATAAAAAATGACATAAGTGCCTAGACCAGTAGAGTCATAATTTCCATATGGGTCACTATGCATCATATCTAACAAATGGTTATTTTCCTCTTCTTGGTCATGTTCAGTCCAATCACCTAACTCTTCAATAAATACCCTTTCTTCCTTATTCAACATATCATGATTTGCCTCTAATTTTAGGGTTGGTTCATTGGTGATGTGATCTTTAGATAGTGGCTCAGATAGTATTTTCATTTTTAAACCATGGTTTTTAGGATGAGATGAGACCAATCAAGTGACATATATCCTCCTATCTTAGATGTGAAATCCCTGGATAAACATATGCCAAATATAGGGGGTATATCTATGACTACCACATCTTGATTGATAATTATATTAGGGAAAGTATATAATTACAATGGGAATTGTTTAATTCTCCTTATTCTTTCCACTAGTTTCCCATCTAACTGCATAACTCCTTTAGTAAGTGGCTCATACTCTATTTTCAAAGCATCTTTTATTGGCTTAGGCATTACTATAGTACTAGCCCCTGAGTCTATCATTGTATTATGGAATAGTTTCTTTCCAATTATCAAAGTCAAATAGAAGGGCCCTAGTTTGGATTTACTTACCTCTACTACATTGTTCAAAAGGGTTGTTATCTACAAAGGAACTGTGTCTTTGACCTTTTCTTCATCAACAGGTCCTTTGGTGCTAGTATGTTTAGGCATTGCTTGGCCTTGCAGAGCTTCTTGTAACAGTGTCTTCTTCTTAGGAATAACTAATATGTCCCACATTGACACATGTGTTGTGGTTTTCTTCAGCTCATCCACCACATTCACTGGTCCAAGTGTTTGGTTTCTTGGAAAATGAGGTTACCTTACTTTTTCTTGAACTTATATAGAAATTACTTGGTTCTGCACTTGCTAAAGCATTTCTTGTCTAGCATCTATGTTTTGATGACTTTGAAATGGAGGATTCCCCATAACTTCATTATTTGTGACTTCAAGTTGTTCCATCATCCTTCTCTTTAATCTAGTGTAGTAATATGATTGTAATACTAACTTCTTGGAAGTGGAAGCCTTGTTCAAGAATATTAACTCTTCATATTCAACCCATGAAAACAAAGAATGTTTAGGGGCTATTTATTCTTGTTGTTGTAAAGATATCCCTTACATCTGAGCCATTAGGACTAAATTTTGCATACTAAGGATTGGTAGGCTTGAGTTTCAAAATTACTTACAAATTGTCCATCCATTCTTCTTTGCTCTGATACCTTTTGTTGTAGATTACCCATAAGACAATATCTGGGCATTTGAGCATTATTACAAGGGAAAAACTAGGCATTAGTGCCATCTACATAATTATTCTTCCCTTGAACAAACTCTCTATTTGCATTAGGGGGAACATTTTGTGAGGGTGTAGGGACTGTAACTAATTAGTTTACTAGCTGAGGGTTAGTTTGCCTCTAAGGACCTTGATACTGGTTTGGCTGTGGTGTAAATCTATTTCCTTGATAGCCTTGATATTGGGGTTTAGAATAAGGATTCTACTATCTTTTATGTTAATTAACTCATTAGTAAATGTCCTTAAGATGTTCTTGATATCATCCATCTTAGATGACTGGGTAGGAACAAGTTCTTTAGCATGTTGTTGAGGATATGTATACATAGACATAGGTGGGGCTATAGGATTAGGGGCTTCTTGAAGCAAAGGTAAGGTAATCTCTAGAAACATGGGCATGGGAGGCCTTGGGGACAAATTTCCAGCATCTATCAAATTGTTTTTAGCTCTAACTGCATAGTCATAAGCTTCTGGCAGAGTCTAACCTCCAAGTGACTGAATCATTACTGATATATATATGAATTTAAAGATTTAAGATAAAATACTATAGCCATACCTGGTAATGGTCTTGCTATAATAGGAATTATTTGGCAAGTATTTTGAAATCTTGAATTGAAATCAATCATTGCTTCTTTTGGTTCCCTTTTGATAGTAATCAATTGTTCCAACAAAGAAGATTTATCACCCTTTTCTTCAAATATTCTAAAGAAAAGATCTCCGAGCTAATCCCATATAGATATTGTATTTGGAGTCAAAGATCTGTATCATTCCAGAGCCTTCACTTTTAAAAGAAGCTGCTAACAATCTTATAGCCACATTCTACTGTGTGAACACATGTATTACAAAGACATCAAACACATCCTGTAGATGTTCTTCAGGTGTTTTGAAGTCTTGCCCACTAAATTTGGGTAGAGCTTCCAAGGCATTTACTGGAATAGGATCCTAAGTGGCTAGTGTTACTTAGAGAATCAAAGGACTGCCAATGTTCCAAATTGCATAATTCCTTGGGGGTATAGGTGCTCCATTTTTGCTCTTGGTATTGTTATAAACTGATTGAATCTTCTTCTTGGACTAGTTATCAATGGTGATAAAATAATACCTAGATTTATAGCAGATTGAGATCTTGTTACTAGTCCATAGCTCTGACTCCTTGTAGCTCTCTAGTTCATACGGTCTTGAAAGAAACTTCAAGATGATGTCATCCTATTAGGTGTGCCAAAAATTATTGATGATTAGAATCGTGTTATTTAAAACACCAACAATGGGAAGTTTCAAGAATGTGGGACTTGTGATCTGAAATGACCTCTAGATTTTAAAGAAGCTAGCTCTTCTTTATCTCAAAAGTATTTTGGGGAAAAGGGATAGAAATTATATAGAAAACACAAATGTAGAAAAAGAAAATCTAACAATGGTGACGCGCCTAAATTTAATTCGATCCTTAATACTAATCACAATGAAACTATATTTAGGATTTAATTATATTTAAGAGAAAATAATGCATGATCAATGTAAAAGATGAAAATAATAGAATCAAAGGTTCACAACTTAGACTATTTTTTTAGTAACACAAAAAAATCAACAAAGGCACAGAACTCAGTCTTCTTATTAATTTTCTAGTCACATAAAAGGCACAAAGACGTGCACAATTATACAAAATTTTTAACTCAAGAAAATAGAACAAAGGCAAATGATATTATTGGCCACAGTAAGAATGTCTAAAACTTCTTGATAACAATCTCTCATAGAAATTCTCTCTATCTTCTAATGATCATTTTTGATGATCTCTACACCCATATTTATAGCATTGGACTAGCTCTAGATTGCCTGCATCTTCCCAACACAATAGTCTAACTAAAATCTAACTGAATTAGAAATGTTTAACAAAAGATATATTTTGAATTTATAATGTTGGCCTCTCTACAATTTCAAATCCCAATGGCCTAATGGAACTAAAACTGAACTGGAAGTGTGTAACAAATGATATTTTTTGGATCTAAAACATTTGGTCTCCCTACAAGTTCATTGGTTAAATTAGACACATGTGACACTTTTCACTATGAAATAGATGAGGACTCTCAATGTGCTCTACTTATTCTACTTGAGAACCATCTCATTATTTAGGAGACACCAAAAAATGACACTTAGTAGTTTCCATGGCACTTAAAGGAGACATATAACACTTTTCACTATATTATACTCTTTACTATGTCTTGGTAATGGGAGTGTTCCATCTTTGACATTTGTCACAGTCTGCTACTCTGAAACTTTACCAACTTACAAAAAATAGGACCCATAACACTTCTTGCTTGAGTAACTTCAAAAGGGGAATAGGATCAGGTGTCACTTTCCACATATCTTTAACAAGGGACATGTGGTGGCCTCCACTTGTCTATAAAAGCTTTTTAGAAATTTTTGAGAGTCCTACGGAAGGTGACACATGGCAGTCTCCACTGAGCTTTAGCTACATTGTAGAAACATTCAGGACTCATTTTAGATTCATACAGATGGTGACACTTGGTGGCTTTCACTAACTTTAAAAACAAAACCTAGGGCCCACCATAGTCTTTACTTAATCAATGAAACAAAATGAAGAAACTGTGGATGTCAACACTTGGTATCCTCTATTGATTTTAGCTAGGGGCACATGGTAGCTTCCACTATTTTTAGAAAAAATATATTGAAACCTTCTGTAGTTTCCACTTGGTGCCTTCTGCTTGACCTTAAGAGAAGATTATTGAAATAAGCTTTTGAAACACATAAGAAACATGAAACATGGATGCCGACACTTGTCATGCTCCATTGAATTACTACAAGACATGTGGCACGTTATAATGCTTTTAGAAATAAAGTATAATGTGTCCCAAATGATGACACTTGGCATGTTTTGTGCAAATTTGATACTTAGATAGAATCTAGGCAAAAATGAAACTCACACCCATGCTCTATGTCAAAACTTCATTGACTTAAAACTAAAACACACAGGGACAAAACTTGGAGTGCACAACTAAAACTCAAAAAAAAAATGTAGAGTATTTTACTCTAAAATATTCTTGTCTTTAGGCCTAGGAATAAGTTACTAAGTCTCATTATTCTCTATTTGATCTAAATAATCATTCATAGAACCTATCCAAAATTTTCCTTTTATTGCTTATATAGGAATGTTAGGTTCAATATTAGATAATACAAAAATATTCTATTGATTTATATTACTTACCAGTCTTCTCCTTATTTTCATACTTACATTCTTGTTACCAATGATTTAAGATTTAGGATGATCTATTTGAATCTATCGTAACGGAAAAATTGAGTCCTATCTCTCCTCAACTTATTCTTCTTCCTCATCAAGCTCTATATTTTCTTCTTCATTCTTGAAATCTAAATTCTCTAAAGTATCCTTTGACTATGATTGTGTTTTCCTTGTCTCATCAATCTTCACATTGATGCTTTCCACTAATTTTTGTAGCCTCTTGTTATAAAATATATAGGCTAATATCATTGATGAGTATCCTAATAATATACCTTCATCATATCTATAATCAAACTTTCATAAGTCTTCATCATCTCTTTTGATTAAACATTTGCTCATAGACACTCTAAAATGTTCCACATTGGTAGGTCTTCCCTTCCACAGTTCATAGGGAGTCTTGTTTCCATTAATCCTTATATATCCTCTATTTAAAATGTATACTATGATGCTTACTTCATCTTTACAATATCCACTAGATAATATAAACTCATTTAACATAGTTGTAGCCATCTCTTAAACTATCTTATTTTTTCTTTCCACTACCCTAATCTGTTGAGGTGTCCTAGCTTTTGAGAATTGTCTCCTTATTTCATGAACCTCACAAAATTAATTTAAATCATTAGATGCAAATTATCCTTCTCTATAAAAACTTAGATATTTGATATTCCGATTCTTCTCACTCTCAATAAGAGCCTTAAATTGCTTGAACTTGTCAATTTTTTTTACTTTTCTTTTAAGAATGCAACCTAAGTCATTCTTGTGTAGTCATATATGAGTAACATGAAGTAGATATCACCTTAAATGATTTGAATTATTATAGGCCTATATATATCAATGTGTATTAACTCCAAGGGTATTATAGTATAGTACTCCTTGGAATTGATCCTTATTCTAGTCTATTTACCATGTTGACATGCCTTGAAAAATATGTTTGTAGGTTTGTTGATCTTAAGCCTATTTTTCATAGACTTATTAGTGCTTATCTTGAACATATTGTCAAAGTTTATATGACCTAACCTTTTGTTCCATAACCAAATTTCATCCATATTGATCATAAAGCATCTATCCTTATTGATCTCATTCAATACATATAGATTGTTCTCAGTCCTCTTAGAACTAACAATTAGCCTTCCTAATTTGGATTTCCTTATCTCACACCCTCTATCATGAAATTTTAGTGTGTGTCCTTGATTGTAAATTTGCATTACACTATTAAGGTTATGTTTCAAACCTTTCACATACAACACATTTTATGTCTTGGTCTTCTGATTGTCCAAACTCAAGACATCCTTGCCAACTATATTGGTAGTTGTGTTATCTCTAAACATCACTATTCCTACAGCATTCTTCTTCAATGATATGAAATTATTTTTGTCTCCTATCATGTGGATTGAGAAATCACTATCTATACCATTTCATTACTTCATATTGAATGTTAAAGGCATATTGATCTAGCATAGAATCATATTTAGTCTTATATTCCTCTTTAGTAGATAGTCTATCTTAACTTTTGAGCTCAATATGATCAGTCCTAAATATATTTAGTTTCCATACCAATGTTTGATCCTTCTCATGTATTCTACGAGATTCATATGTCTTGTTGAATCTTGATGTCATTATTACTCTATTAGAGTCTAATCTTACAATGTGTCCCATATTATGATAGATGTAATAAACAACATTTTGATACTTACCTCTTGACTGATTATTGCTTTTCCCATGGTCCCATAATAACTTATAATTTATTACATTAGGATACTTGATTGGTATTGTCATGTTGGTTCTCTTGACTTGTTCTTACTTATCATTCTCTCTCTCAAGCTCTCATCTTATTTATAAGTTTCTCATGCTCAAAATTCAAGGAATATAGCAAAATATTCAACTAGTCATACTCAACTTACTTTTGATCTAAACCCTGTATTAACACCTTTTAACTAATTCTTGAGATCCTTGATATTATTATTTTGATGCTCCAAATCATCAAGGGCACTTATGATATCAAATTCATGGTCTAATTTAGCTTATCCTTATTCACTATCATAGTAGAGTTATTCATAATACATGTTTTCTTCCTTTTGATTACTAGACCTCTTATGCTTCTTAAGATCACCTTCAAATTATTAAACTTGATTTAAAGGACTAGGATCTAATACCAATTATTGTAATAATAATGCCTAAGAGTGGGGGTAAACAAATATTCAAAAACTCTTACAAATTTAATTTAACATTAATGAACTAGCAACACATCAATAATCATCTATATGAGCATGAGACACGAGATAAAATAAATAGATCACTTATTTGAGTAGGAAAAATCATAAGAAAGAAAACCCACTAATTGTTTCAAATGTAATACATTCCTATAATACAAAAACCAATATTTAGTGAAGCACTAACTTCACATGGAGCACCAATCCCAGCTAGTCAAGCACCCATTCAACTAGGCTTTAGCAAGCACTAACTTGTAAGGAGGAACCAACCCCCTAAATGACTCAGCACCAATGGAGCCACATTATTATATTGATAATATTTATAAAATATTTTTTCTGACATAATAAATGATGATCATCTTGTTCATCTCTTCTCTCTCTTCTATCCCTCTCAAACTACCTTCTAAGCTCCTTCACTCAACTAGGTCTCTTCAAGATAGATTATGTTATATGAAATTGATATTAATAAATAGAACCCATGTTATATATTCATTAAAATTTATCTAAATCCTTATGATGGTCTAAAATACATCCTTAAACTCGTCAAAGTGATATAACCTTGGCTTCAACTCATTCATTCTCTAACTAGTCAATTTGGCCTTGTTCTTATACTAGGTTCATGTTCATACACCTCTTGGTTGGACAAACACACTTTACAATTATATTTTACAAACAATATTCCTTATTAAATTCAAAGAACAATAATAAATCATTAAATTAGGTCATACATAGCTCAAATGGATCAAATCTTTCTTTAGTCCCTAAGGAGACCTAATTCAGGCCTTCATTAGTACACGTTACCCTTTGATCTTCTTGAAACACTTTAAAAATCATAAATAGGATAAAAAATTCATATTCCACTAAAATATACCCATACTAAGGTCATATTAGTTCCATGACACCTTTTATCTCCAATCACCACTTGAAACATGCCATTTGTATTGTTCATATTAGGTCTTCACACACACAAAAAGTTATATCTTGAACAAATGAAGATAAAAAAAATGTTTATCCACAAAAAAATGATAATAAAACATATACATAGAACCTAAAATAACTTAAAAACTTAATCAAGAGAGATATAATTAATTACACATGTCAAAAGAACTCAAAAACACTCCTACAATTTGCTCACTTAGAATAACTAGTTTTCCTCAAAGACCAGTCATGGTGACTCAAACATCCAACACCTATATAGATATATTAAATTACTTATGATTCATGTATATGAGCCTATGAGATAATTAGACCATTCTTAGCTAGGAATATACTATGGTTAAATGGTAATATTGTTCTTGTAGACCAATATCATAACCTTATAGCACACTCTCTCACTATAATATCTATCCTCCAACACTTATACCAAACATGAAAATGTATTAAAATTTATGAAAAAAACTTCCATCTACTTGGTTCCATCAACATTATATGATAACACATCCCTAATCAACTTCTCCCTATTGCCTTGGTTTCTCATTATTTCCACCATTAGGCCTGTTAGTAACTGGCTAACTTAGATGAATGACTTAGCATAAATGAGGGATAAAACCTATCCATAAACCAAAATTTAAATCAAATCAATAAAATTATCAATCTTCTCCATATAATTATTTTTATAATTTGACTTGTTCAAATTTGACTGCTATAGTAAATCACTGAGAAACTAACACTTTCGTATAGGGTCTACTCACACACTTGACAACTCAGTCACACTTGGAGGTGATTGGGAGATTTTAATACATTATCCAATAGTTTTTATAGTCATTTGAGACCATTCTAGGCTTTTTAAAAAAAATATATTTCACACCATGTCCTTGTTTGGGTTTTAAATAGGTTTAACACAAGTTTTAGTGTTAACAATTATTCATAAAGGATTACCCTTAAATCAAAAAATAATTCCTATAATTATTATCTATAACCCTTTCCCAACTATCCTTAATATATCAAGTTACCATGCAGAGGTTAAACATGCAAATGAACACCTAAAAGTCCTTCTCAGGTTGAGAACCCTTTATTCTAAGAACTTGAGAGACCTCAAACCCACTTTTCATGCCTTTTATTGAAAACCGTGACCTCAATTTTTTTTAACATTCTTTAAAAAACATATCATAACTCTATCAATGTTCACATATGCAAACTTATCTTGAAAATTGATCATGACCCCTCATTAGGCCACATTCTCTCTCTTTACTCTCTAGACTTTGACCTAAAAATCACATTAGGCCTTGGAATTGACCTTCATGCCTCTTTTCATGTGATATACAATTAACTAACATATTAAATAAACCTATCTCATTATTATACATAGCCATACATCCTTCACATGCCTTGACAATAGACCATTATACCTCATTAGGCCAGGCATGGTCTAGAACTGGTCTAGTTGCAGACTTATACTAAAGGTCTTACCCCTATAGGCTCATGTTGAAACTCTCTTGAGTGGTCAAATGACTCATTTGAATTATTAAGAAATGTTATAAATTCATTCATTCCTTTATGCACTCATCTCACTAAGTCATCATGCTCCTTCATGCACAATATTAGGCATCCTATGCACATACCTTCTCAAGACACTACAAGGATCAAGCATTTGACAACTTTGACAATAAGGGCCTTCCATTTTGACCTTAAAATCACCCATGCACCCATAATAATATATACCAATCATATCTTACACTCTTAGAGTCACTACAATATTGATCAATATATTCTCTCTCATAGCTATATTCTTTAATGACCTCATGAAGACCTTCTTAAGAAACTTTGACATCAATGACAACATCAATGCCAAACTCCAATAATAAGACTAATGATAAACATGTTTAACAAATATTATTTTTCAAAATTCATGTATAGTATGGTTATGACTATATCATGACATACTTTTCTTTTACAAAATTTATTCTTTTTTTGTTCATATGCTTAAAACATCAACATACATCATGATTATTCAATATCATTATTGGTAGTGTGTTTTATGTTATATTAAAAATTAGGTTTCTCAAAACTCAAATATTATTATAAATCCAATGAAAATAATAGAAATAAAATATATGTAGCTATGTCGCATGTTAAATCCATACACATCATCCAATCATAAATTAATCATACATCTATAATAAGTATGTTTAAAGAATTAAAACATGCTAGCATAAATTAAAATGTAAGAAATATAAATAGTGCTAACATATATCCATACATTTGTCAAATAAATTCCATATAAACTAATACAAAGTCCACAATGTCCACACTACATAATAAAAAGTCTCATAAATCATTATTAATATATATATATATATATATGTTTTTACATAGATACATCTCAAACTATGTATACATTGATGAATCTATCCATCAAATATCCCCCATATCTATGTATAATCTTGTCCCTCAGATGGAGTGTCTAATCCCAAGAATAAATCTCCACATCATAGTGTGTCTCATGGAGGACCCATCATATGTTATATTTATCCCACTAACCTCTATGACTCCACTGATTGAATAGATCTTGTAGATTCTAATTGTCTCACTGAGTACTCCTTAAAATATGGTTCCCTTTGTGTACATGTTACAACCTCCTCATATAAGCTCTTGTAATATGTGGCTTGTTCCATGGCCCTCATCACTCTATCTGACATGGCTATCTGACCCTCTCTATCTAATAGTACTCTAGCCTCTACAAACTTATTCTGAGTTGTGTCCCTCTCCTTCTTGTAATAGTATGTCAGCACTATATAATCTAGAGTTTAGGTCTCTACATCATGTGTAATCAATATTATAGCCATGAAATCACCATCCATCCCATATGTAACACTTTTAAATAAATTTTACAATGGCTGGTTCCACCTCTACTAATAGAGCATCTCTTCCAACCCTCTATTCTATATCAAGGTCTATCTCTATATCAACATCAATTTAAATCTTGTCTCATACAAAATCTCAATTACCTCCATATCTATGATCTATGCATCATGAAGCTATCAATACTCCATATCACATCCTCTACCTCATGCTCATCCCCTACCTCTAGTAACATCCCTCTAATTTGAGCTCCTAAACCTTTACCTCATTGATTTATACTCAAACTAGCCACCAACATATGCCTCCACATCTATGGTGGTACATATAGAATAGTAAATCTCAATAGTCTTTCTTGATCCCACGAATCTACATACACATCCACCACTCTTGTATTAATAATGTCTCCTAGATTACTCCATCTAATATTATGTAACTATGTCCATCTATGATTGGTGATGGTTGGATTAATGGTCATACCCCATTGTGGTTTCTCCCTCACTAACCATGAAAATATGTGTGGTTTAGTTGGTACATGTCACCTCACACCAAATTACCTCATCACCCTATGTGGGAAATATATCTCTATGATACGGTCATGTATCCAAATGATGTAGTAAGGGGTCATCATGTAGTCCTTGTGAAGATCATCATATGGCCATTGAAACACAATCTCCTTATAAGGTCTCTAGGTGATCTGGTCATCACCTAACTCATCCATAACCCTCTTATAAAATTATAGATTACCCAAATGTGGTTTTCATGTCCTAATAATCACATTCCATCCATATTTTAATGTCTCATCAATAGATTATGTGCTCATATACCCAACTAACCTCTCTATCATAATGTTCTCCTAGCACCAAACCTATAATAATGTGGATCAACCAATCTCTATCTGACTTGAATACATAAAATGGTGTAAATCATGGTATGTGTGCTAACACACATAGACCCCATGTGAATTTATCTCCTATATCCATCATGTCTCTAATCAGATAAATAGACCAATAGGACATAGATTCCCACTCTTTTTATGAAGCAAAATGCCTCTAACAATATCCATGAGTATGATAGTTAGTGAATCCATCTCTAAACTAGTATAATAGTCTACAATAATATTGCCTCTAATAGTAAGAGTCAACCCATCACCAAAAATATGATATAATGTAATATTTTGTGGACCCTACCCCCTATATATACATTTACCTTTTATTAAAATACCCAACATCTGATACACATCATCCAGTGTAATAGTCATCTCCCTTGTCGACAGTGAAATGTGCTCATCTCATTGTGCCATCCAACTGTAAGTGTTGTCAATAAAGCTCTAACTACTTAAATATCTAACATATATGTAATATATAACAGTCTATTCCCCTTTATCATGCCAAACTCGTACTCAATAAATCTCATCATCTACACCATCACTATAGATCTTCACTCTTGCATAACAAGTACTGGTAATACCTCTTTCAAAATACAACTATTATCATCTAATTTATTTTACTCAGAATTAAATTCATCATTATCATTACATTTCAAATAGTCAATCAAAATAGAAAAAAAAATCACTTAAACATTTTTCATTTCATTCCATTTTATCATTCTCATTTCATTCCAATACAACACAAAATCACTCTTACAAATTATAAATTCATTATTGATCTTTGCAAATTCAATTTTTACCCTTTCACATAAAATTTCTGCTACCCCATGAAAAATCACTTCTCTACCCAATAATTTTGCTGCAATGTTTAACAATTTCACTATTACTAAAATAGTAAAGTTGCCCTTCTCACCTAAAATGAGATTGGTGCCCTATTTTTCAAATTCACAACCTTATTTAGCAAAATCATTGTTCAACCCAATTGAATTACTAATTTTGATGCCAAAATCACAATTTTGACAAACATCAATTTAATTTATATTAAATTTAAGCCCTAATTAATGCTAATAAATTTAAAAATAATCAAAATTAAATTCACTTACTGGAGGCTCACTCCTCTCAAGTCTCTAGAATCTCCTCACTTGCTCTATTTAGTGCTTGTGGTGTGGAATACAATCCATGTTTCCTCACAAGTCTCTTAATAAATGTCTCAAATCATAATTATTAGTAAATAAACTTGATAATCATCTTACACAAATGATTTTCTAATACTCATTTATTCTACTTATATTCTTATATACTACCAAATATTTTCCCCCTTTACCTCATCCAACTCATTCTTCATCCATTTTTAAAATTTCCATATACATTAAATCAATTCATTCTAAATATATTTTTAAAATCTTGGAACAATATATTTATGTAAAATAAACACACTCATTTGTAATTCAATATATTTTTTCTATTTTTAGATCTAAAGCTTCTTATTACTAGGATATATCATTCCCACAACCACTCAATAGACCCTTGATTAAATATCAAAATAGTAAGTGTGAAATATTTAAATGGTTAAACTATTATTTTTCAAATACATACTCTAGTTTTCATTAATTATGGGAAACCTTTTTAGGTAACCAACATCTTGCAAGTTTGACTTTGATTCTACAGTAACTTGATTTATCATTTATCCACATCACTTTATCCACTTATTATTTTCCTCAATTTTGAGTGTTTGTCTATTTTATCACACAAACCCTCAAAGGGGAATCATCATACTCATTTTCATTCATCTAGGGAATTTTTTTTCCTTTTTAATCATCAACACTCTACTTCATCTACTATTCTTTGAAATAGTATTGCTTCACAACACTATTTCAAAGAGGGTAAAATGTAGACACCTAAGTTTCATTTAAAGTTTAAATTCACCTGAATATATTTGATGATTATTCTAATAATATATCACATCTTCTTCCAAATTTAAATAATTAAGTCAAATTAGTCAATTATGCACACTTAAATCCTTATTTTAATATGAAAAATCTAGATTTTACACCTCATCTAAACATCTTCCATCTTTTTATCGCTCATCCCAGCCAAATCTATATCTTTCTCAACCTCCTATGACTCCTCCTTTAGTTTTCAAGAAGTTTTAACTTAGTCTTGTTGACTTAGCTAACCAACCCCATGATTCTCTCAACCTTTTGAAATTGTTTTTATCCTCATGGGTAGGACCATTTAGCCACCATTGATTATTTGGATGATTGAATAAGTATAAATAATCCTCCACCATTAGATACTTATCCAAAAAACTATAAATAAGCTTGAAAACCTTCATTTTTAGGGATCAAAATCTAGATTTATGCCAACAAAGTTCTACTCACAAGCAAATCCAAGATAATTATAGTTAATAAAAGTGAATAAAAGAATACAAGAATCCTTTTACACCAAAACTCTTCATGTAATTATTGCATTGGAAGATTTAACACCACATTTTTGATGAGAAAATCAAGTTTACATTGTAATGGAAAAATCTTGCACATTTGAAACATAAAGCTTGTGGTTTCTATTTTATTTATTTTTTGCTCTATCTTAGGTTGAATTTAACTTAGATTAAATTAGTTAATTTTCTTATCACTTTTAAATTTAGTTCACATAGATATTACTCTATGTAAATTATGGATCAACACTATTACATGTAATACATATAATGTAAACATATAATTTAGTTTTCCACATAATAATAGTCTACCACTAATTTAGGATTACTGATATTTTCTCAAAATTTAAAATGGGAAATGAATAAATTTAAGTGAGATTTATCATCATGGATTTAGTGAAAAAATAATGATTTAAGTGATTATTTTCATTGAGACTATTTAAATATGGTTGGACAAAATATGTAAATGTTTTCAAATAAAAATAATATAATTACATGTACTCATGGTTCTCACTTTGTGTTACAATATTTTTTTATTTAGAATGAGATGCTACCAACTCAAAGATCCAATTCATATGATGAACTCATTTTAAATAAACATGGGCATGGACATTCTAACATAAACTTATCAGACATTCAAACACATGGCAAAATGTGATTGATTCATATTCTCATAGTGAAAATTTCACATGTGGTGATGTGTAATTGGTTATTAGATATGTTATATAAAATATAATAATAATATTCATTTCATTAGTGTATTAAATGTTGATTTGATTTAGAATAATATAATTTAGCATCAAATTTGTAGTTAATAATTTATAGTCATGTATACTTTAAAATTTAAAAAATATTCAAAATAATGTTATTAGAGTTCAATATAAAATCTTAAACAATAACATTAATAATAATAATAATTATTATTATTACTATTATTATTATTTATTTATTTTATATGGTAAAAAGTCTAGTTTTATAAGGACTAGGAACTAGAGTATATAAAAGTATAGTAAAAAGGAACAAGTCCCATGAGCTAAGAGATAAAAAAATAGAACTAGTAGCTAACTAAACATTTAGAGGGAAAAAAAAAAAAGGAAAGTAAATGATTAATATATTCCAAGAGGTTTGATCACTCCATAGGTACCTTCATATCCTATATGACCTTTTCCTATGAGACCTATCTATTCTTTTTGATTCAGGCCATAGTTCTATTTCCTGGGACTTCCATATTTTCCTTAGGTAGGAGCATTCTAGCTCTCTTCTGTAGTTGTTACTTTATAAGAGTCTTCTTGGTGGGATATTTTTGGGGGATATTAGGGAAATAAGTCTCTACCTCCACTATAGGTTTCTTCAAGGGGACCCTTTATCCTTTGATAATTGAGAGAAAGACTGAATCATTTTGGTGACCTCTTTATTCATGGAATTCCAATCCTAGATTAAACCTATTAAACACATCCCCACCTCATGAAGTTTGTTATTAAACATTTCCAACTAATCTTTGTTATTTTTAGTCACCTCTTTGAGGGGGTTCTTGCCTTTCCCCACCACTTCACCAAGTTTCCTTCCTCTAGAAAAAAGGGTTTAGGCCTTAAAACAAAGAGTTTCAAGGGACGATCATGGTTGAGATTTTGGAATTGGGGATAACATGGGAAAAATTGGTTATTAGGTAGTGATATCCTAGGGTAGGATATTCCTTGAGGGATTCTTTCCTAGTGAATGACCAAACTGATAAAAATTGCTTACCCCAAAGATTCTTTCTATGTTTTACCAATAGGAGAATAAGGCCCTAGTAGATGATGAAATTGGCTTCATTGATGTAGTATGTGAGAGTAGTACTCTCCATGGATTTCAAAAGGTAAAAAGGAAGGATAATTTTGAATCTTTGAAAATTGTTCAGCAAGAGGAAGTGATGTTAAAAAATGAGAGTATGCTTACCTTTGAGGGTGATATACTTCATTATCTATAAGAAGATTTTAGAATAATGACATGAAAGATCCAAGAGAGGAAACCCCTTTTATCCATTTTAGTTATCTCATTGGTTCAAAAAAACCTCTGCAATAGTTCCTATTTATTTGATTGATATTTTAAGGATTTTATTCGTTCACATGATATCCATGTAGGATCACCTATTAGCTCTTTTATTATATATATTATAATTCCTCTTAATTCCACTACCCTCTTATTATAGGCCTTAATAAATTTCTTTTATAACTTGACATCATGATCAATGACCCTTAGTAAAAATTTGGTGAGGCTCCCTTTATGTAGCTTCTTCCAAAACTTTGTCAAACTTTTGACCTCTAAATATATTATCGATTAATGTTTGTCCTTGTATCCACACATCTTAATTATAGCTTGAAAGCTGAAGATGGAATTTATCAAACCCTAGTAAGACTTAGATCCAATTGTTTGAAATAAACTTAAAGTACATGATTTTTCCTACTATTTATTATTAAGTCTCTATTGTGTAGACTTATTACCTAGTAATACAATATTATTGAGTCTAATTAATATTAATTGTCAACCCAAGGTATGTAGGCATTTTAAGGATGTTAGCACTATATATGCATTATTGATCCATAGATTATCTTACTTACTAATTGTAGTACAATGAAATTATAATAAATTTACTAGATAGTTATACTATTAAATTATTATAACAAAAATACAAAAATAATTCACACTTATGAATCATACATGCATCACACTTTATATAATCAAACTAGTAATAAAATAAACTTACATAACACACTTAAACTAAAGAGGGTCAAGATCTTCAATGCAACTCCTTTTGAGGGGGCCCTTCCTCATTCAAAACTAAGTTTCAATCATTCTCTGAGAGACTTACAAAATCTTCTTATAGAATCAACCTTCTCATTACTTAGATCTATAACAATTGAAGATTGCTACAAAAGAGTATAAATTCAAAATGTAATGACTTCTACAATTCTACTACTCTATTATTATCTATTATCAATCTAATCTAGGTTATGGCATTAAATACATAATTTTATTTATTAATTCCAACCAAGAACACTATGAATTGTATAAATACTCTAGGAACTACCCCAATCCACCTTCAGATGGTTAGTAACTGGAGTTACATGTTTTAGGCCTAATTGGGTTAGGGACAATATATATTATTTTGTTATTTTACTTTTTTTTTCTCCTTTCCATTGTCCTTGTCTTACTCATCTTTGGTATCAAATCTAAGATTATTTTCATATGAGGAGTTTGTATAGAAACTATAGAGGATCCTCTTAAATCATCCATTTGGTTCCTAAGATATCTATATGTGTCTTTAAGAGTTAATCACATCTTATCACAATAATAGTTATTTTCTACATAGTAGCCACAAGCTCTTGTAGGTGAAACACTATAATTGTTGAAAATAACCTACAAGTGGAAACCAATAGTTTCTATAGGCACCCTATAGGTGGAAGCCAATATTTGTTATAGGTAACCTATAGGTGGAAGTCAACAGTTACTATGAGCAACTTATAAGTGGAAGCTCCTTTTGCTACGGGCTTTTCTATAAGTGTTGTGCCCAAACAAGATTATTATAGTCTTATGTTACCCTTAAAATGTTTATTAAATAAGGTTACACAAGTATAATCTAATAAAATAAAAATCAGCATTAATTCATAATATAACATGTATATATCAATGCACACATAAAATCATAAATTCATTCAATCATTTGCATGAATCATGGAAGGTTATAGGGATTTACATAGAAAAAGATATATAATAGGTATGGATGAGGCTATAAAATAAAGAAATTTGTGGCCTCATCACACCCCCTACTTAACCTCTTGCTTGAACTTGAGTAAGCCGTGGCTGCATATTGAAACCATAGAATTTTTTGAAATCTAGGGGCCTAGTATAGCCCATCCCTTCAAAAATATAGAAACCTTTAGAATCATCAATGTCCTTCCATAATTTATTCTCTGACTCTCTATCTGTTAGGACCTTTCCCTCATAGTCAAGAATTGGGAACCAAAATATAGGTGGTTAAAACATCAATCCTAACCATTTTATCTTTCTCCTCATAAGCTCAATAGACATGTACACCATATGTATGGCCTCCCTAAGGTTTTGAGGGGAATAAGGTTCTTTTATTTTCAAAGCATCAGAGAGTTATTCCCATTTGTGAGAACAAGAAACAAAAAATTTCTTTCCATCTCCATCCATAATACTCAAGTAGTGATTATGAACCTCTACTTATTTCCTTGTGACCCATGCTTATGGAGTATATAAGTTCATGAAGGAGATCCATTCATCTATTATAGCTTCTAGATTAGTTGATTCACCCCTAATCATTAAGGTAGTTTCATTTTATTTTATTGATACTCCACCTATTTATTTCTTCCTATTTCATTAAGGACATATGAAGTAAATTCATTCAATTGGATATCCCCCAAGTATATATTTGGATTCCAATTTATATCATGGGTTAAAACATATTGGCATATGTAAAAATCACTCAATTTTGCTTGAAGATCAAAGTCAACATGTCTATACACTTTAAATAAAGATTTATGGTCATAAACCAAGTATGACTAATCATTATAGCTCCTTTCATATTATAATTTAATCCATATTTCTAATTATACAACATACACCCTAGAAGGTGATTTTCACTCTATTAATAATTTAGTGGTTTCATGCATTTTAGTAATCTATTTTTTCAAATAATTAATCTTAGTTTTAGCCTTTTCCAGGATTTATTTTAAGTCATCTTGTTGATCTTTTGTTTTAACATATACCTTAACTATTTGTACCAACTCCTTGTGGTAAATTTCACCATCACTAAATTTTTATTCAAGAAAACAAGAAAATTCAAGAGGTCATTAGTTTCTATTGGCTTAGCAACTGAAAGATCCACATCTATTATTTCCTCTACTATAGGTATTTTTGTGGTGGTTAATGGAAGAGAAAATATATTATATAAAGGTACCAAATCTAGATCATTATCTTATATTAGTGCCTCTAAATGCACATTAATGTTATTTATGGGCAAGGTTGATGAAGTTGCTACATGCACTTTAAAGAAAGTCACTGTAGGTTTCTCTAGTGACCTTTCTTTTCATAGATGGTTCTATAAATTTTGCTACCACCAGAAGTGTTTCTAGGCCTCTCTTACCTTTCAACTCTATTATCTCATTCCTTAGCTTATATATTTCTTTAATGTCTTATTCCAAAGTTTGGAACTCCTGGTCATGAGGAACTACTTTTTGTTCTACTTCTTCCACAGTATTTTCTTCAATAAATTATTCTTCTTTGGTAGATTCCTCTTTACTAGACTATTTTGTAATCTTTAACCCATAATAGGTCTTTCAAATCATGGGCTCTTTCTTTTCCTTTTCATCCTTATTGATGTCTATGGCTAAGGAGGTTAGGGTTGTCTTCTATTTCTTAAGTCTCTGAGATCTCTGAGGAGGAGGTCTCTTCCTTCTTGATACATAGGGTTTATTTTCTTCATTTTTCTTTTTCTTTTTAGGAGGGGTGGCTATTATAACCTATTTTTTCTAAGTATCAATTGATGTAAGAACTTCCTCTTCCCTTGAAGGAGTGAATAATTAATCCTTGGTGAGGAGACACTTAGAATAGTGGGAGAAGGAATTTTCTACCTAGTTTGTGTGGGTGGATTTTATTCCTCTATGTAGAAGGAGGTAGGAATAGTTTCCTTTTCCTTCTTCTACTCGCAATAGTTTCAAATGAACCTTCAATGGCTACAGGTTGTCTAGTAGCCCTAGTGGTCATATTGCCTTCTTGTGTAGTCTATTGGGTCTACTCTTCAAGATATTCCTCTTCATTATTTCCCTCTTTTTGTTGAGTTTCACCAATCTCTATGGTTAGAAATTGTTCTCAATTTAGGTCAAGTTTAATAGTGTTTATTTCATGTTTAGATATCAACCATATCAAGCAATGATGAGTTAAGGCTTTCTCAACCCCCTTTTAGTATTCATTGGACATCTTTTTTAGAATGTACCATAGCTTTTTTGGAAAATTAATGATCATATCATACCTTAAGTGATTCAAATATTTAAACTAGAAAGTATAAATTAGAGTACTTCCTTCATAAGTCATATATCTTATGATGTATGAGGATACTTCTCTCTAGGCTACATGTAGGCTGAGTCTCTCCACACCACCTTTATTTAGCACTAGCCTTTCATCTCCTTGATAGAACTATTGTTTGAATTCCTAACTATTAGGTTTGTCCTTCCAAGTATCTCCTATACTTGGTATCCCAGTTGCTTTGCTTACCAATTCTTTAGTGACTAGAAATGTAATTCCATATATATTAGCTTGCTCTCCTATAAAGGGCATTGTAAATTTACTAGCAAGGGGTTCAAAGAAATGATAAAATTTATTAAAATAAGTGGTCCATCCAACTCTATTAAAGATAGCCCAGCTGGTTGGGTCTCCTTGAAGCTACCTATGATCTGTGGGTTCTCATCTCACAAGTAATCCTCCCATTCTATCTATGTTTAGCTTTTTGATGACCCTTTCAATTGATAATGTCAACACACTCACTTTAGTTTCTAGAGTCCTACCTGTAGCAAAGCATGTTTTGTTTCAATAATGGTAGTTTGTGGATGTAGGTTGTAGGTTGCACATAATGTCATGCTTTGGATTTTTTTAAATGGCTTGTAATCACAAGTTAAAAAAATAAAAGTGATTATTTTCCCTATTAATTATATGGTGTCATCATGGGTGTTCAATCCACATGTATGGATTATCTTGGAGTGCATAGAATTTATTTCTCATAACATTCTCCCCTTCCCACCTGAGGTGTCCCTTGTCCCCAAGTGATGTGGAATGAGTAGGATAGAAAGATAGAGGATGGGGTCATGATGAGGGTATGAGTGTGAGTGGAGACAAGACTTAATAAATGATTTTTTAATGATTAAGTAGGATTTTGTATATAATACATTCTATATTAAGAATAAAAAAATTATTTTCTATGACCAAAAGATACACCATTCCTTTTTAATAGTTTGTCTAGGGTTATATAGAGTAAAGTTACATTTGAGTGTTTGCCAAAATACAATGATTATCCTTGTAGTTATAAATTGATTGAAGTGGGCCCATTGAGTAGTCATGAGATCACAAGATGTTAGCCTTTAATTATTCCCTTATTAACCTACATGTAATCATGATGGCCTACATAGAATTGGAGTAGGGGTCTTGTAGTTGGATGATAGATTATTGCCCTCCTACAACAAGGTGGTCACTGTAGATATTTATGTTATCCAAGTCAGGTGTTGTATAAATGTGGAAGAGGGTAGATGAAGGTTTTATTGATTATTTATCTTCCTATAGATGATAATACTAATGATTTATCTCTATTTTGTCTTGTTCCTTGTGGATTATATACCTAGTGAACTTTTCTTTTAGCAACTAGTAGGGTTTTCAAACTTGGGACCTGTATTCCAAAAAAATCCTAGATCTCAATATTTGACATAGTGAAATCATCTCCATGAAATGACCAAAATCTAAAATTGGTTCATATGTGTCTCTTTAGCCATAAATTTTTGTTTTCAACACTTCAAATGGAGATTGGAAGTGTATGCCTTTATTGTGACTCTTACCTTGTTATTTAGAGGTATTCTATAGAAATGTTTTGATTTCTTATCTAATCTTCCTTCACTCTTCCTCTAGCTTGTCTGGTGTCCATGAATTTCTCAAAATCCCATAGCTAAAGCCATAGTTTAGAGTTTGTGAAGAACTAACATGCATGCACTAGAGAGGTGTATATAAGTGTCAGGATGTACCTATGAAACTATAGGTGGAGCTCGTAGCAACTATAAAGTTATGCTCAACTATGGGGAAGGTGCCTATAACAACTATAGAATAACCCATAGTAACTGAAGCAATACCTTTGTTGACAAAGATACTTATAGTAATGGTGAGGGAGGTGCCTATAGTAGCTATAGAATATCCCATGGTAACTAGAAGAAGATGAATAGTTTTGCTTAGAATGAATTTTTATTTTCCATTTTGGATTTTATCCCTAAATAGCTAGTAAGATGGTTTTTTATTTAGGCCCATTTTATAGTTATGGGTAGATAATAGGCTAGTTATATAAATAAAAACTACCAATAATGCCCAAAAATGGGTTTTTATTGTTGGTTTTTTTTAACTCTAACTACTACCTGTAGTAGAATATTTATCCTAGGTCCTTGCCATGTTAGTTGTGAGGATGACTAGTCAAGGACCATATGAAGGTCCCATACTTCATGTTAGGGGAGGGATAGGATGTCCTCCTCTCCTTCTTCATTTGTGTATTGGCTACTTCTCCCTTTATTTAGTGAGACATCATGTTAATATAGTATATCATTATACCCATTTTGTAATTGCTTGTGTATGTGCTTGGTAAATCACTCCTAAGTGAGTGGATTTTTGTACAACTTTAGTCTATGTCCATTGACTAGTATACAAAATATTATCAAATTAATGGTTTGGATTTGAATTTATCCATTATCATAAACATGCTCAATCTAAAATAGACCAAGCCATCTGGTTTAGAGTTTTCACTTGTGATCCTTGTAATTTGAATCAAAAATAAGGGCCCAATCTCTTGTATTAAATTGCCTAGTATTAATGTACCTATCATGCCATCTAATCCATAGTTATTATACAAGTTCTATGTTTTATAATGCCTACTATCTATATTTATCTAAGTTAGTCAATTACATAAGTCCTTATTTCTATGCTTTAGATATATTCATCCCAAGTTCAAGTATTGTACATAAGGTCTTGTGCTCAAATTTAATTAGTAAGATAGGTTTCTTCTGATAGACCAACTCATATGATGTGAAGCCTATAGTAGTCTTCCAAATGATTTTATAAGCCCAAATAGATTTAGGAAGTTTAGCCTCCCAATCCTTATGGGACATACTAACGATCTTGGTCAAAATACTTTCTAACTTCCTTTTGGTGACTTCCACCTATCCATTGGACTATAGATGATATGGAGTTTATTTTTTATGCCTAATCTCATATTATTGGACTAAGGTAGTGATTAAACTAATATTGAAATGGGGTCCTTGACATTTGATTATTTATCATGGCACACATTATCTTATGAATATTTCTTCATAGAGAAAAGTTAACACCTTCTCATTCTTGACATATGTAAGAGCCGTTACTTCCACCCATTTAGTGACATAGTCAGTACATACAAGTATGCACTATTTGTTGTTGGATTTTGGATCAAAAAGTCTTACAAATTCTAGGCCCTATTTTTCAAATGGTTTAAGTAATATTTGAGGTTACAAAGGCATCTCATCTAAATGTGTGGGTCTCCCCATACACTAACATTTGTCATAATGAATAGTGTACCTTATTGTATCTTTATGGAGTGAGGGCTAATAATATCTTGTATTCAAGATTCTTATAGCTATATGTTTGGATTCAAAGTGCCCTCCACAGGGTTCATCATGGTAGGCTTTGAAGATATATGGAACTTTGTCTTCTCTGAGACATCTTTTGATGATGGAGTTAGGTCCAATATAAAAAAGGAATACAAACAACCATGAATACCTACCACTTTTTTGAATCAAAGCTCTTTTTTGTTTAGAGAAGTGTTGTGGAAGTAATCTTGTTATAAGGTAGTTAGAAATATCAACATACCAAGGTGTGGTAAGGGTGAGGGAGAATAGGTGTTCATCTAAAAATGAGTCATCCACTATGGTATCTTCTTGAGGAGATTGTATCATGATAATAAGACAGTTATGGCATTGTATTTATTAGGATTATCTATAATAGTTAGTTAAAATTCTTGTAATAAGAGTAGCCATCTTATCACTCTACTTGGGATTGTTGGTTTATTCATAAGGTACCTAATGGTTGTATGGTCTATATGAACAAAGACTTGATATCATGTTATGTAGTGATCAAACTTGTTGATATCATAGACTATTACCAATAACTCCTTTTTAGTGCCTATAATTTAATTATATTGTTTGTAGGTTATTTCTTATAAAATATATGGCATAATTGAGTGATTCTTGTTTTTGGCCTAGTATAGCTCATACAGCAGTATCTAATGTGTTTGTATGAATATGGAAAGGATGCTTCCAATTAGGATCATATAAAATAGGGGTGGTGTTCACCAATTCCTTCAATTTTTATAAGGTTGTATCATAGATAGGAGTGCATATGAATTCAACATATTTAGTAAGGAGAGTGAACAATTGTGCTTCTAATTTACTAAAATTGTTGATAAATCTCCTATAGTAACCATCATGTCCTAAAAAACTCATGACATCTTTCTATTTTTGAGGAACAATCAAGTTTTTTATGATGCTAATTTTTGTAAGGTGAACATTAATTCATTCAACAAATACATATCATAAGCATTTAGTATTTCTTATGACCTAAAGACAAATGGTGCTCTTAACAACATTGAAACACTTTCTCTAGGTGCTTCAGGTACTCATCAAATGCTTTTCCATAAATAGTGAAGTCATCCATATATATTTTTACATATTCATTGGCCATATCTGCAAAGATACTCTAGGCAACCCTATCAAATGTTATAGTAGTATTATATAACCCAAAAGATAATAAAACATAAGCATAAGTACTGTAGGGATATGTGAATGTGGTCTTATCCTAGTCCTCAGGAGTAATTCTAATTTGGTTGTAACCACTAAATCTATCTAGAAATGTAAAATATTTATTTCTTGCTAGTGTGTCCAACACCTGATCAATGAAGGGTAGAGGAAAGTGATCTTTTCTTGTTATTATATTAAGTTCCCTATAATATATGCATACATTCCATTCTCTATTTTTCTTTGGTATAATTACCAATGGTGAAACCCATTCACTATCTGAGATAAGATATATAAATCCAACGATTAGGAGTTTTATAATTCCACTTTGACTATTTCTCTAAGAAGCTAGATTCATCTTATATTATGGCTATTTGATTGATTGACACTTTTCTTTGATATAGATATGATGTGTGTATGTTTTTGAGATGATTCCTTGCATATCCTCATAATCCCGTACAAAAGGATGTTGGTTTGCATGTAACATGTTGACTTGGCACTTTTCCTCATTTGACTCCAACATACTATTAATAATCAATGTTTTTCCTATAAATATTTTAATTCACTGTGAGAGTGATTTTAGTATTTATATATTAAAATAGATATATTTTGGCTATAGCTATGAGGTAGAAGCTGGAGGAATATTTCATGTATAGATGCATTATAATTATCTTCTTCCCAAAGGCTAGAAAATGGGAACTCAACACATTATAGGTGGTTGAGATCTACAAAATGATTTTAGTAATTATTCTAGATAACATTAGAGAGAATTATATCTACCTCTTAATCAAGCAAGGTGAATGAATGATCTATGGTGAATACAAAAATAAATGGAGGCTAGTCTACCAAATCTTCTTCAACCCATATTGTATGCTTTGGTGTCAGGGCCAACTATGCTAAAGGATAGAGGATCAAATTATTAGTGTGGTTGCCATTGGATATCAACATGTAACCTAATATAAAGTTGATGAAGGCATCAACTATGGTAAGAAAATGTCATCCTAAGATAAGAGGGTATCCACCCAAATTAGACTTTAGTTTTAGTATAATGAAATATATAGGATACTCCCAAGAATCTAAAGTAATGACAAGATATTCAATGATTCATTCTAGTCTGACTATAGAGATATGAACTATTTGTATCATTGTAAATATGGGACAAATATTATTCAACTAAAGTTTGTTCATAGTTTTAGTTGTTATTACATTTATTTCAGCTCTCAGGTATATCAGTGTATTGGATAAAAACTGGTCATAGATATGGATTGTTACTACTGGGCATCCTAGATATGAATATTTCTTTTGTAGGGTGTTTCCCAGTATAATGCCTACTATTTGACCAATCACATGCACTATATTGGGATATTTCTTCCTTCTAAGTTTATGTAGACATAAGTCTCTAACAACTTTGAAATATATGGGCACATCCTTGATGGCTTAGAAGAGATTAAATTTAACAAAAAGATTCTTGATTTGTCTTATAAAATCAAATTCAAGCTCAATTACATGTCACTAAAGGCTAAAACATTCTTAAAATGGTGGGGCTATTTTATTTGTTGGTTAAAAGAGTTTTGGTGGTGGTTAAGGTGTGTTATCATGATCTTCTAGAGTTTCTTGATCTGATTCCATTATAATGGGTTGGGTTAGGGGTGGTATAACTTTCCCTAAATGTAGGTGAACTTCATGGATGTTCACCGTGTATGTTGGGTACTGAAAAAATGTAGTACTAAATGTTAGTTACACTGACTTGTTTATAGGATTTTGCATGGGTTAGGTAAGTATTTGGTGAAGCCTATCTTTAGCTTGTGTATTGGGAATAAGAGTATGAGGTTGTTATTATTTTTGTGGAGGGAATCCTCCTTGATGGTTTCCCTAGGGATGATTGAATCTCCAGGGTTATTGCCACTAGTTTGTAAAGGGTGAACCTTGGGGTGGTTGCCAAGATTGTATCCAAGGTGGGGATACATTTTAAAGAGGTTACTAGGAGGTGGTGGGGTAGCCTGTATAAGGTGGATTCCAATTGGAATTAGGAGGTGGGACATTCATCAATGGACTAGTCCAATTGGGAGTAGTGTTTGTAAATTGTATTAAAGGATGTAGAACTTATAAAAGGTGGATTTTGTCCCATACCTGGATAAGATGTTCATTGAATGCATGGCTATTTTTGTGAATCATAAAAAAATTGGTTCCCATCTCCTCCTACAATGTGTAGCTCTATTATTTTTGGTTCTCCAGCTATGATGTTAGCTATTTTAGCTCAAGCCTTATGACACCTACATTCTATCTTATTTTTCTTACAATCTAGATAATAAATGGTCAAAGCTTGATCTAAAGATAATTATTTTTTCCTTAAGTGTAGGCTATATAATTAGGTGGCCAAGTTACTAATAATATTTTGTTTCATGTCTCGTAATAGGCTACTAACTTTAGATTTTGATAGGCCATTTGCAGCTACTAGTGGAAGCTTGTTGCCCCTGACTTTGTTTATGGAATACCTAGAATAAATATTGCTCAAATCCTTGATGTCTATGAATGGTAGGTACAAGATATCTCCCCCACTCATTAGGTCTAAATATTTTAGATAATCTTCTTTGAATCTTTTCAAGAAGATGAGTTTTAAAGGATCTTATCCTAGTGCACTTTGCTTGAATTTTTATAAACTAAACATGAAGCATTCGACATAGTCTTCAAAAGATTCATCCTCTTCTTGAGTCATATCAAAGATGTCATTTCTTTTATAATTTATTCCACATCCATATTCTTGATACTTAGCCAAAAATATCTTTTTCATATCCTTCCAAGTGTGGACTGAATTATTACCAAGTCTCATGAACCAGTGAAGTGCTAAGTATTTGAGGGTGGTTGGAAAAAAAATCAATTTATGTGCATCCTACCTATAGTCATAGCTTCTATAGAGCATATAAAATTTAACTAAAAAAGTGTTCAGGTATTCTGATAATGTACCTCTAAAATTGGGCAAGGTTAAGGGTGGGATATTTTTCATTTGTGGTATGCCTGTTGCATATGGAATATGAAATTCAAAAGTAATTATGTATGGAGTCCTTTTGACATCCATAAAGTCTCCTTATTTATTGATTATATCTTTTCTTATGATATGAATACCAAAGGTACTAAGGATCACATCTTCAAATTATGTATTAGTCCCTTCATCAACATGATAGTAAATGTTTATCTACTGATATGTAGTCTTTTTACTAGATGAAAAGTTAGAAGAATCTCTTGAGCTTTCTTTGATTTTCTCAAGAAAAACTTATTGTAATATTGATCTGATGTTAATTTTTGGAGTGTTTATTTCATGTAGTTCTTCTCCCTCATTTCTTCTTACCAACTCAGCTAATGCTTCCTCCACTTGTATTTCCTCTTTCAAAGCCAATTGGAATTCTTCTACAAGCTACTTCTTTTGGTTTGTAGTGTTTCCTTCTTCAAGATCCCTTTAGCTTATAATATATTTTTCAATAAGATTCTTAGGTTTTGTAGGTATTTGTAGTTATAATCTCATGGCTTGTTTGATATGAATATTTCTTGAGAATATCTTTCTCTCTACATAAATGTTGAGCCACTCCTTTAGTTATCATGCTCTTTCTTACATAGGGTTAGTGTTTTGTTTTTCATGTGTTTCATGGGGTTGTTTTAGAATAAGAAAAAAAAATGTAGAGAAATAAAGTAGTGAAGAAATCAAAATGACTAGAATTGAAAATTTACATCTTGAAATAAATAAAGTTATCTACTAA
>JARHVA010003185.1:2017500-2032500 GCA_037957365.1 Torreya grandis
GAAAAATTTAAAAGATTCAACAATATTTAACTTCTATGTCTTAATTTATAATATTTAAATATTTAAATTTATATAAAAATATTTATAAAATTCTATAAATTTTATAAAGCAATGGTCACACTTCCTTGGTTTGTTATCTTAAAACAACTAACTATGTTAAAAAATCATTTTCTTTGATTATCACATCAGAAGAGGTCCTACAACATAGAATGTTCAATATATGTATTTTTAAATTTTGTTTATGTTGTTTTCATTTCAATTGACCCAATATTCCAAATTCAAAATGATATTTGAAACAAAGAAAACCTTTTTTTACCTTTTTTTTAAATAGCTTTCTCAAAATAAATTTATTTTGAATTATATAAATTTTACTATTATTTTATCTTATCTAAATGATAATGGTTGTTAATGAGATGTAGTAGGGTCATTAATATGTGGTATTAATATTCAAAATAATTTCATCCTTAAAAAACCTAATAAAAGTGGGTCTTCTTATGATCACAATACATTAAATTTAGAATATAAAATTTAATTATGTCTTATAACATATAAATTACTAATGGATTTCATTTATAAGGAATCACATTTAGATTTTAGGTATATTTCCCCTTATCCTTTAAAAAATTAACTCTTACAAAATCTAGGAGCCACTTATCCAATCTCTATTAAGACCTATTAAAACTTTAAACCCACTAATCTTTTAAAAATATGAATTATTCATGAAAATGTTTTTAGAGCAGGTGGAAAACTTTAAATATATTATTTATTATAAATTAATTCATCCTAAAAAAATTATTATAGAGGGTGGCTACTAAATTTTAAAAACAATTATACAAGCTTAGTCTGTCGGAGAAATATCTTCATAAAGTGTGTGGTTGCTACCTCTAATTTAAAGAGATCAATGGTAGGGATACTAGTAAAAATAATGTAACTAACTAATTTATTATTATTTATAGGTTTTTTATTCAAATTTAAAGTTAATGAGTTTTAAAATTACGTTATTGACATGTTCAATGGTAAATTCAAACCATAATTTACTAGTGTAATAATAGTGTTGCTCATCCTTTTTGCACTAAATTAGAACCTCATATTCATGTGAATCTTGGAGTGGGAATCCACCCTCTCTTAATGAGAAACTAATAATCCTATTTTCACTATATTTAATAACATGAAATTATGTTAAACCATTACATAGACCAATAAAAGTCTAGTTATCCTTTTTAGAAGCTCAATCCATTAGGAAAAAACTCTAAATAGGGTGGGCATCCCCCACTCTAATTTAAAGAGATAAATAGTAGGGATACTATTAAAAATTATTTATATAAATAATTTATTATTATATATAGGTTTTGTAATCAAAATGACTCCAATCAAGTGTAAAAACTATGTCATCGACATGTTCAATGGAAAATATGAACTAGATTGCCTAGAGTAATAATAAGGTTGATCACCTTTTTTGCACTAAATTAAATCCTAATATTCATGCAAACCTTATATTGGTAAGTCACACTCTCTAAATTATAATATGATAATCCTATGTATAGTATATTTAATAACCTAAAATGATGTTAAACCATTACATAGACCAATAACAAGCTTAATCATCCTTTTTACAAGCTCAATCCATTAAGTGGGTGGCCACCCACTCTAATTAAAAGATATAAATGTCAGGGATACTATTAAAAATTATGTAACTAACTAATTTATTATTATATCTAAGTTTTGTAATAAAAATTACTCAAGTCGAGGGACAAATGTCTTTGATATGCTCAATGGAAATTGTGAATGAAAATTTCCTAGTGTGATAATAAGGCTACATGTCCTTTATTTCACTAACGTAAATCCTAAGATTCATGTGAAAAATAAGTGAATCAAAAGAAATATTTAAATAGAGTGGGAAATCACCCATTCCAAAATAGAACTATGGTGAATATATTAATAGTTACTAAGAAGAATACTACTTATCCTTTTTGTAGCATATTAATAGAAACCCTTTACATGTTAAATTCTATTATTAAATTAAATTCTTTTAATATATAATATTTTTAATCAAAACATTTGAGTCTAACTGAATGGAAAAAAGTGTCATTGTTGTCTTTATTGAAAATGATATACATAATTTTCTAGTGTAAAAAGAAGGTTAGTCATCCTTCTTGCACTTAAATAAATCTTAATATTCTTTTGAATCAAATATTGGGTGGCTTCCCATTATAATGAGAAGATGTTAATCCTATTTTAATTATATAATTACCTAAACTGATATTGAACCATTACATAGACAAATAAAATGTGTAGTCATCATTTTTTCACTAAGTCAAATACACCCTAAAAATCTCTAAATAGTGTGGGAAACCACCCACTCTAATACATAACCATGGTAATGACACTATTAAACAAAATACTAATCATCATATTTTCATTATTATTATCTAAAATGATATTGTACCATTGCAATAAAACAAAATGAGAATATTAGGTAGTAGCTACCTCAAACAATATGGTGCCAAAATTATATTATCATCTTTAAATTCCCATGACATAAGACATTGCAAGAGTGCATCTCACCCCAATCCATTATTTCTATAGCTAAGAAATTATTTTAATGTCAAAGTTTTTGTCCCAATTAAGTGCCAAATTATTATTATTAAGGTTGTTTAGGGATACTTCCTTTTTCTTGGTGGTGTGTAATTTGCATTTTTATCTAAAACATTTATGCATCTAGTTATATGTATACATTATACCTGGATTGATAATTCTAATTATTAGTGAAAATAGACAATTGATTTTTTTAAATCCATGTATGTCCTTCAACACATATTTCACATTTTACAAAATTATAGTAAGATGGATTATGTTCCTTATAAAGTATCCCATACTTCCATGTAGCCTCATGCCATAAAGATTTACATATATTCCTTTAAAAATGGTCCTCTCAAATGCATGTAAATTTTTAGATGAATGTGCCCCTTAAGCACATGATTTAGAAAAATTATACATTGATTTTCATGATTTTTTTTTTATAATGTTGTATCATGTAAAAATATTTTGTGAATCACATACATGGTATAAAAATCAATCAATTATAAAAATCCTGTTAGTGATGAGGTGAGATAGATTCTAGTTTTTCCTTCCATCTTACAAACTTTTTTCCATCATTAAAGGGACACGTACTAATATAAAAGGATGCGTGTATCTCATCCCAATCCATTCATTTTACACATGAGCTATTATTTTTACAATGATTTTTTTTCCTCTTGCCAATGAAGGTTTTTTACAAAAAATAATTCATTTTTTTAAGAGTCATCCATGACATGAAAAAAACACATTAAAAATTTCATGTTAAGATAAACAGTGTGCATACATAGAAATTTACTTTAGCTTAATATTCATATTATCATTCAGTCTTTATCATCCAGTATTTTCTTTTGCATCATAAAATCAATGCGAATTTGACCACTACATTATCAAAAAATAATGAGTCAATCATAAATAAACTTTTTGAAAAATCTATAACATGTTTGTAAATAATGTGTAAATTTACATTTTCAACTTAATATTCATATTATCCTTCACTATTCATCATCGAGTGTTTATTTTTCCATCACAAAATCAATGATAATTTGTACACTACATTAGAAATAGACAATGAGTACAAAGACAACTTGAGGATTTATAACTTAACTAAATTTTTTAAATAGGAAAGGTTAAATAGAATAATGAATTTTACAATCAAGATATATAGGAGAAGAGTTAACATTGATAATAGATTATAATTTTTTTAATATTAGTAGGAAAACCCTTGTGTCAAGAGGATTTGTTAAAATGAAATAACTTTATTTCACCTCTTGGTTAGATAGACTGATTAGTCTTGTGGACATTATTAAAATATTTAATTTTATTTCATTTTAGTCACATTTTTTTTTTTAAATAGATAATTATATGTCTGTAAAGAATTTTGAAATTTACATATTCAACTTGATATTCATCTTATACTTCACTATTCAATGTCATCTATTATTTGTTTTCCCATCACAAAATAAATTAGAATTTTATGACTACATTATCAATAAACAATGAGCCAATCATGAAAAAACATTTTGAAGTTTAATCTATATTATGTCCATAATTAATGTACTAAAAATTCACATGCCAAAATTTTTAATTATTAGATTTATAAGCCAAATTAGACAATTTGATTGGCTAGATAATGAAATTGGATTATATAATTTCAATTTAAATAATCTTTGCATGCATTTTTAATGTTATTTAATTAAAAAATTTCTCAAAAACTACAAAGTTTTGAATGTGTATGCTCAATAAAAATTACCACTAAAAGTCACATAGTTTCTTACAATTTATACTTTGAAATTCAATACAATACTTTGAAATCTCATTACTGATTGAACAAATACAAAAATTGAACATACAAATTCATTTATACTAACAATGATTCTAGCTTCAATAAATCTCTAAAACCAAACCTCTACTTTGAAGTCATGAGCCAACTTGACCAACTTTTATTTGTGTTTAATATCCATAATATTTAATAAATCAATTAAATTTCAAAGCTTCACTTTTGATACAGTTATTTTCCTGGGTGTTTGAAGGTAATATAGAAAATGATGATGTCTTTGGAAAAATTTGAGAAGTTAAAAAAAATCAAGACCTCAGAAAATGAGCCACATTAATTCTACCACCTATGATATTGCCTACTAACTTTGGTATTATCTCATTTTTTTTTCCAAATTATCAAGGATTTAAATTAGAAAACATTCCATATTTAAGTGAACCACTGATTTGTATATTAGACAACCAAAATAATGAGTTATTTAGGGCTAAGTTAACAGTTTCACCAACTTCTCAAATTTTATTCCATATATTCCCATAATAATATTACCAAGTAAGGACACATTTAATTTTAACAAAATGACTAAATCCTTATCGCTATTTGTGACTACATTGAATATTCTATCTTTGAGCTGAATTTGACATGACATATTTCATATGTTTCACACCAAGATATATGATGCACCATATTAATTTAAACAAAAATTATGATTCTAATTAGGTCACATATATATTTATGAATAACATTAAATTATTAATTAAATATTTTATTACATTTTAAATGATGGAATATATATCCATATTATCACCTATAAAATTTAAAATTTGATTTAAACACTATAGAACTTTGTATTGGTGAATCGGGGAAATGTTGACTATCAAGAACCAACTTAGTTCCTAGAAACCTCCCATTGGTGAGTAAAGTGTCAATGGGAACCAAAAACTTTCTCAAAATATTCATTTCAAAGATTCGAAAATAAAGTGCCATCATGAACCCATGGGTTCCAAGTTCTATTAATTTATCTAATGGGTGATTGATAACAATTTGGGAACATTGGAATCTAAAAAATTTCAACATACTTCAATTATTAGAAGAATTTGGGATAATTAAACTAATTCACAATAAAATTAATATAATATTGATAAAATTCATTTATGTGTTCAAATATAAGAACTGTGAAGTTACAATGAATAAATTCAATAAAAACATTAAGGTTAAATCCATAAATTTAAATATCAATAATTAAGTTAATTTATCATTTATTTCCCTATTAAAAATAAAAAATGATGACAATTGAAGGAAATATGATTTTCTGAGTAAAATTTGTTATATTTATATGTATTCTAAACCAGATTTGTATTATTCATGAGCTAATTAGAACTATCCAAGGCCAAATCCCCATAAAATTTAGAACTAATATATTTTGGCGCTTGTTCAAGCACTAAATTTTTAAGTTGGTTTTGGAGTCAAAATAGTTAGGAAATAGAATTCAAATGTCCCAAAATGTTCGAAATTAACTCTTTATATTAGATATTTAGTCCAAAATTTAAGTCCTCATTATTCAATGGTTGATTATTATACCCTATTTTGCAAAATATCATATCTGTTTTCTATGGAAATGTTATAATATAGGGGATAATCTAGTCCAACTACATGATAAATTCCACATAGCTACACACTATACGTAAGCACTATGACAATTATAAGAATAGAATATTTAAAATTAATATTAAAAAAAGGATGTGAGGATGTTAATATTGATCATAAAATTGAATAATATCATTTAGAAAAGTGGGAAACCTTCCATAAAATAACTTCACACTATTTTCTAAGGAATAATTGAACCGATTCAAATTTAATTTAATATATAGTTTTATAAAATGGATGTAGGTGTTCAAACATAATAAATATGAAAGAAAAATGAGTCTATAATTTATAATAACTATACCATGTCCTCACATTATTACTAAAATATATAATTTCCTTGTCCAATTACATTATTCTTTGGACGAGACAATTTATAGTCTCCTCATCTCCCCTTAAATTAAGACCTTGTAGTCCCTCAACATAGACATTGTTTGTCTTTTTATATATTTTTGAATTTTATAAGTGTATTGAAATTTTAACCCTTTGCAAAAATTACAAAATTGTTAATTCTAATATCAGCATGCCCTTTGTTTTATTCTATTTCAACCTTCCCATATTTTAAACTCTTCTAGGGTTTCACCCCATTCAGGTCCGATAAAATGATATGTAATAACAACAAATGAGGCATGTATCTCACCCAAATCCATTGATTATATATAATATCTATTATTTTAACAAGTATTTTGGACCTATTAAGTTCCCACCTCATATTTTTTGGGGTGATTACTTCTTTTTTCTTGGAAGACTTTGGTAGTGTTTCCCATATGCTATTACAAGTTAAATATGTATAATTGAATTTAATTGATTTATACATTCTAATATAATTTACGCACTCTTTAAAACTCATAATATATTTAATATGTTGAATTGAATGTGTTTGACTTATACATTCTAAAATCATTTATGGACTCTTTAAATTTATAATATATTTATCTTTCATTTTAGGCATGTAGGCATGACATTTGAAAGATGAAAAAAATGGTCAAAAGTTGAATACTCATGTCTCATCATGATGACTACACTTTCCTATTTAAAGTAAAATTATTTCATCCTATTATCTTATTATTGTTCTTTCTAAAACAAAGGAAAGTGATCTTTCATTTGATCTTTTCACATTAAAAAATTAATCATGAATTTCATGATGTTGCCAAGGAGGATTTTAAGTAAAAATAATTCAATAGTTTAGTATTTATACTCACATATGCCACCATGAATTATTTTTCATAATAAAATTCACGTGGATACCTACATGATATCCTAAATAATTTACATTTGAGGAATCACTTCATTAGAAATAGAGCATAGAAATGGGAAATATTTATACATTCTATAGCTTCCCCAATCTAACAAGCTACAATCTACCTTCTATAACTTCATTTTTTTTTTTTATTTTATTAGTCTCTTATTTCAAGTTTTGATTTTGTTCTTCTACATTTATCAATGCATATTTTTTAATCCATTATTTCAATCCTTCTATCACTTCTATTTGTTGAAAGACAAAATCAGTTTGAACCATATTATCATGTTTTCTTGGACTTAAAATTGGTGTTTGTTGCATATTTTACAACTCCTCAATTCTTTTTCTTGCCTTAGTAATATCTTGATGAAACACAACAATGAAATTATTAAAATTTTGTTCTACCATTTTAGTGACAGTTTCCTTTTCTCTAAGATTATCTTCTAAAGATTTTATCTAGAGTTATTTTTATTGAGAAGACACTAATTCCTCTTGCCTAGTATTTTCCAATTCCTCATTCAACTATTTAATTTTTTCCTCATATACAAGAGATTTTAATTTTTATTCTACAAGATTTTTTTGAAATGTGAAAATACTATTATCCCTCATTAGAGGAGTTTTTTTAAGGAATATATTTCTATTTACTGCATTTGTAAATAACATTCATCTTTAAATAATGCTAGTACATAAAAGGTTTATTACTCTTATTCAATAATATTTTTGGTCTACCCTTCCTTTTCTATCTACATGGTTTATTTACCTTTATCAACTAGGTTAAATATTTATAGACAAGAGAATTTAGGTGGTTTAACCTCCTTAATGACTTCTTCTTCATGGAAGTTACGGTTGGTGGTACATCGAGCTATCACTAGTTTGATGTATGGTTTGAATAATCTTAGGCACCATTCATTCTTCCTTATGTGATGAGAGGATATGTCTTATTTTTTTTTATTTATTTAAGGAGAGGGATTTCTAATTTTTTTGTATTTTTCTTTTCCATTTTTAGTTCTCTAGAGATAGAAGGTGAATGTTTTAAGGAACACTCCTTATTCCTATGTTTTTCATTAAAATTTTGTCAAATTTTTATTCCTGATAGGTATTATGAAAAAATGATGCTTAAAAATCAATTGAACTAGGACATGATGCTTGAGAGGCCCTAATCCTTGTCTAAATTTCTTGTCTATAGTTTTAAGAAAAAAATGCAAGAAAAATTAGATAAATTGCCATTTTATTTAGTATGTTACACCCATATATAATATGGATTAACATTTTAATTTTAGACCCTAAAATAATTGAATTTTTCCATCACATGTAAAATATTTCTTCATAATACAACTACATCTTTCCACGGCTCTATAAGACTTTCTGTGATAGTCCCTTTGCTTTTCCCAATTTTATCATAAATTACCTTATGGGATACATCCTCTTATGTACAAAAAAATTTAATCAAATGACTATAGGGGATGTAGTTTCAATAAAGTATTATCCCTCCTTTGGGATACCAAAAATTTTATTTATGAAAGCATGAATTACCTAAATATTCACACCCTACACTGTGGTGAATTCCTCATTAAGATTTTATGTGAATTATTCAACACTTTCCTCTTGAAATCCTTAAAACTTATTAATAAACTCAAACTATAGAGCAAGAATCAAAATAGGTTTAGTTAATTTTTAGTTAATGTAAATCTAAAACAACTTAAGGAACATAACACTCTAAGTGTATTCCCTAGGATGAAATAATGTCAAATGATAGAATTGTCAAATATAAAGTAAATAAACATTGTTTTACCTTCCCTATAGACTCCTTAGATTATTGCTTAACAATAGGTATGTGATAGGCTTGTACAATAATGATATATAGTAATGTTTTTGATAAATTAAGGTGGTGGACTAGGGGCCGAATCCTTTACAGAGCAAAAAAGACAAGAAGGCAATCAAAAAAAATATGCCTTCTGAGATGAGATGGCACTAGTAGAGTACCAATAGACACAAAAACAAAACAAACAAGAAATGGAAAGATGAGAGTCAGAGAGGTCTCTCCTTACATAGCCATTGATTTGAGAAGATCATTCAATTTCTCAGTATTCTCTACATTGATAGTAGGCCTGGTATTACCCACTTCTTTCAGCATAGACATGTTCGGGAGAACTGTATTCTAGAGCCCATTGGTGAAAATTTGCTCCAACTTTTGAATACGATCCTTCAGGGCATCAATTTCAGATTTCCAACCAATCTCATTCTCTATTTCCTCACCAACTTCCTCGACATACATTTTCCTCTTTTTGTCAGCAATATCTATAATGTCAACACCATCCTCCTCAGTAACCTCAAATTCCCTAGTCTACTGCTTCTCTTCAGTGTCCTTAAAAATTTCCTAGATTTCAAATTCCTTAGACTCTTCCTCCTAGGTTGATTCCTCTGAATACTTAATAAATCTAGCTTTACGGGTGGGTTTACCATCAATCCACCCCAACCTTCAGACTCTAGAGGAGGAGCCCTCCTTATTAACCTTATGAGACTTATAAGATTTACCACCTTGACCCCCCATGGCCCTACTAGAATTTTTGTGGGTTGTCTCAGAGGTCTCCCCAATATTCTCTTCTTCCACATCAGCCTTCTTCTTCTTACCTTTCTTGCTCACAAAGGAGCCCAAGGTGGATACACAGGTCTATTCTGGGGTGGAGAAAGATACATCTTTAGTTTTGGTAGGAATAGGGGAAAAATAGGACTCATCAATGGCATCACTAGATAATGGATTGGAAGGAATATCTCCACTATCAATTTTGATAGTCTTCAATGGCTCTAGGGCATAGTGAAAATTATACAAGTAGAAAATGAGGCCCTAGTGTAGGGGAATAGGGTTCACATCTAGTTTTTTAGACATTTTTTCTCTCACCCTAAGGACATAATGTTCTAAGGAGGAGAGCAAATAAAAAGGAAAACTGATGAGAGAATTACATTTGAAGTGATTTAAAAGAGGGAGATGGTAATTATAAAACTTGGTAAATCTTCCTTCAAGCATGAATTACTTCATGAGAATTAATCACACTCCATCCCATGGTTTAGGTAGTTTAGCATGCTCGAATCCTCCTTGATAAGGGATGAGTTCTTCACCTTCTCCCAAGAATAGTTTATGGCTTGCAAGATCCATAATTTTTATTTTCCTTTAAAGCTTTATCCCCTGTATGGTCATTCCAATAGCCATAGCAATCACCTTTTTAGAGATTTCAAAACTAATTTCACCAATTGCAACATGCCTATTTAACTAGGACCTCACAAATTGCTCGAACAAGTTTTCATCGAACCTATTAAGCCTTTCTAGATATGGGTTGATTCCCCCTTCTTTACAGTATTGCCAAACTAGCAAATTATCTTTGAATTTGCAATAGGAGACTAGTTTTGTTTGAATTCAATCTCTTCCCATTTTGGATTTGCAGACCCACCCCATGGAGTTCCTCAGTTCAACCTTCAGCTTTGAAGTGGTTACAAACCCTTGCTCCCACTTATGCATAATGAAAATGTAATGGATCATAATTCAAAATACCATACCGAGGTGATGCTGGTTACTCCCATGTTTGGAAATCATATTCCATTGATCTTCATAATGAGACCTGTGTGCCTTAACCTCTTGATACAATAAATCATGAATGATTGTCAGGAGAGTATAATAATTAACAAGTTTCGAGATCCACGATGGCCCCCTCCACATGGACCTCTTTTGAGAGCTATCCTTCTCATAAGTTCAAATCATCCTTGAAAATTCATCTCCTTTTGAATAATATCCTTGATGTTTATAGGAATATGGACAACTTGGTGCCACACCTGCCAATCTAAAAATTACTGACCAAGATTGGCATAGGCATAAGCGGCACTGTTTCTCTCTCTCTATAAATATGTGAAATCTCCACTATGGAGAACTTCTCCAAAAGCAATTGAATATCCCTAATGATATCTTTTATCTTAATTCCCACATTTGATTCTTTATTAATATCATCTATGACCATTTTAGAATCTCCTTGTATACTCAAGTTCCTTATTCCTAGGGATATAGCCAATTTTAACCCCCATAAGAGAGCCATTGTTTTAGCATAGTTATTGTTCTAGAATCATATTCCACTAGCATAAATAGTGATCATCCATCATTTATCATTTTTTATAATTCCTCCTCCACTAGCTTTACCATCAAACTCGAATGCCCCATCAAAGTTGAGTTTTATCTAGTTAGGCTTTGGGGGAATCCATTTAGTATTTAGTCTCTATAGAACTTTGTAGTTATTATAATTAGGGATTTGATTTAAAACCTTCCATTTATCTATAATTTGATTTTCAACTTGAGATAGGGGTTTTTCTGTAGAATGAATATGGGTAGTGGTGACACTTTCCATAAGAGTCTTAACAAAGGAATGAAACACCTGAGATGCATTTCTAGCAGTGTCCCTAAAATTTTTGTGGTTGTGCTCTTCCATAAACTCCAACTCAAATAGAGTAGAGTTAGATTCCATAATTCCACGAGCCAATGATGTGTAAAGGTTGGATTCTAGCTGAGGATTACTTCTTGAAGGTCAAAATTATAGACCCATTCAATTCCAAAGTTATTTAGAATTATGCCCTATAATTCCCAGGAAAAATCATAGTGAATGAAGAGGTATGAAACTATTTCCTCTTTTGAACCACATAAACAACATCTATTGACTAGGGTACACCCTTTATTTTGAGGGTTGTCCTGAGTTAAGATTTTTTTATGAGCAACAGCCCACCAGAACATATTAATTTTTGGAATAAGTTTATAATTCCAAACCTTTTTCCATACATCCTTATTCTAAGCCTTAGAAATCAGCAGATGATAAGCTAACTTGACAAAAATTTATCCATTCCTTTTTGTCATATATATTAATGTTGAATCCACATGTGGACAACATTTCCCCTTGTATACTCTTGATATAACATGAGAGTGGTTGAGAATGGTTGAGACTAGTTGAATCTCCTTATATAATTTGGCAAAGTAATTTTACATGAAGAAGCTTATCTATAATTGAAAAATACCCTTATATTTATATAACTTTGAAATTTATGTGAGCCATTGGCATAATATCATGATCAATGGTGGATAATGAGTCCTAAAACCCATGATTGCACACATGGAATGTGTAAGAAACTCCATTTGAGACTTTTTTGTAGTCTAAAAGGAAGTCTTGGAATAAAAGTGAAATAATTACTTCTTGGAGTGTGTAAGAGGGTGTAAGAGGAAGGAGTGTGGAAGAGATTGCAATAGCTTGCTTACACTCCTCTCGTTTCCCATTGACTTCTTGTGATGTCACTAGATGAGGTAATATTACAATTTGATTTAGGAAAATAAGATAATTCAAAAACTCATTGAATTTAATATTAGAGGAATATTAGGCTTGATTAAGTGGAATTTATCAATAATTATAAGAATGTGACTTTTGTAATGTTATTTTTTCAATCAAATATTCATTTAATTTTCTTTAAATAACACCTGCAAAAGGTTGGTTTGATTTGATATGAACATGATAAGATTAATATTTTGATACGATCCATTGCCCTAATTAAATATGTGTCTCTATGATTTAAGATTAAAATGGTAATTTTGTAGGTAAATTGGGCCAAATAAAGATTTAAGATCAAATTTACGTGTGATTTTAGAAAGTCTTTCTAATTGTAGTTTAGACATAGAACTATTTAAAATGAAGTGTTTGCATTTTTGCCTATTTGAGAAGGTATTAAAAGTCATAAAGTAGAGTAACATATTTTCAAATAATGAAAAATTTGTTAATAAGGAGTTGATAATGCTTGAATAATGATGTGTTCACTCTTATATTTTTAGAATTATGGGATAATTATCCTAGACTGATGCCCTAAAGGGCAATTGATAAGCCTTGGATCCCCCTCAAAGGAATGGTCAAAAAATATTTTAAAATGTATAAGACCTTAAAGTGAATAAAAAAAGTTCTCTATAGATAAAATAGGTCAAAAAATGAAGAACATTGAAGAAAATAATATGAAAAATGGCCAACAAGGAAAAAAATAGACCATTGGAGAAGAGAAGAATGGCAATAGGGAGCAAGGGGTAAAATTTTCAAATTACAAGATCTATATTCACCCCTAGGGGTAAAAGATATTAAGTTTTACCCTCCTATTTATAATGATAGTTCTTTGGTTTTGTATGATAGGTTTCAATGAAGAATATATCATTGTGCATAGAAAAGACACCTCAACGACCAAGTCTGAGAGTACAGGTGGCCACCATAAGATGGGTAGCAAGTAAGTAGGTTATTCCCTTGTAAATTTTACATTTAATAGCATTTATGACTAGGATTAGTAGCACATTAGTGATTTAATTGGTTTTGTGAAAACAAGAAATAAATAGTTTCACCTATAAAATTGGTGAAATGCCAAAAAATTAGTGAAATCATTGAAAAATTGATGATTTTTCAATAAATAGAGAAAATGTCAAAAAATATTAGGAATCACATAATTGATGAAAACATTAGGAAATCAAAACCACCAAAGAAATTTAAAAACTCTCTAAGAATTAAAAATGCTGAATAACGTGTAAAAATTGTTAAAAAGTGAAACTACCAAATAAAATGGTGAAATTGCCAAGAAAGTGATGAAAAGACAAAGAGAGGTAAATTGGTCAAAAAGAGAAAATTAGGTCCATTCATAAGATAAGTGGTCAACTGGTTTAATTATAGTGATGTTTTTGGCATGCTTAGTAGTAGATTAATTTTTTATTGCATAGTTAGCTATTTATATTAGATTATTGATATATTTAGTGATTTGTGTTAAATTAGTTGTAATTCCATGATAATATTATGGCCTTGATTACATGTGAGTGATGTTCACATTGCCTATGATTGAGGTAGATCTAGATCAAATGTGTACCTTCTTCAAGACCTTGGGTTTGTTACACATTATGTACTTTCCCATATGAGAGGAGATAGGGAATACTTGAGTGCGTTAGCTGAGAGGTTATATTCAAAGATGATGAAATTTTATTTACCCACACAATAGGCCATTATAACTCTATAGGACATGTAGTGGATTTTTCATCTGCTAATAAGAGGATGACTATTATATTGGACTGACCTCATAGGATGACATGTATTATTGGAAGACCTAGGTAATGGTTTTAATGTTCTTTGGAGAGTGTGGTAGTAGACATTGACATAATTAATACATACACATACATTTAGCCTAATGACATTCTAATTAAAGACCCTTATCTACCAACAAACATTGATTAGTAGGTAGTAGAATTTATGGCCATTATCAGTGGCATCTTGATACCTAACAAGAGTAGCTAGTTCTTACGTATAGGCCTAGGTGGAGTGAGTATAGACATGATAAATGACATTAAAATATTTACATGGGGGAGAATATATTGGCTTAGCTATATAAATACCTACACATCATGGCTTATATAGGTGGTCAAAGTATTAGTGCATCCACATTTTTCTAGGACTAGGTGTGGGAGCATATTGTGATAGAGTAGCCAACGAGAAAGAGGTGAATATGAGTTCAAGATGAGTTAGTGACATACATATGGGTCTATACAAGAGCATTATATAGATTATATATAGGGGATATATTCCTATATCATAGAGTGATAGAAAACATGGTAGACAAAGACTTTCTTTGGCATCCCTACCTATTATTAGATTCAATGGGTGATTCACGGTTGGTATATGAGTTTTATAACCATAAAATGATTCATTATTGATAAACATGCTCATATTATTAA
>JARHVA010003185.1:2037500-2067500 GCA_037957365.1 Torreya grandis
AAGATATAAAATATCAAGCCCAAAGTGTGAAAATAATGCATGAAACTAAAGCCAACCAAGTAAAAAAATAAAAAATAAACATACCAACAACAATAAAAAGGTAATAAAAACAACAAACAAACAAACACACAATAATAAATAAATAAACAAGTAATTATTTAATCATTCATGCATGTGAAAGTAAGGTATTAATATTAGATATTTTGACCTTAAACTCTAGAGAACAATTAACAAGATGAGAAAGATACTTCGATAAAAGGGGGGAATAAAAGAAAAAGGAAAGGGTGGATAAGTTGTTTATAAATACCCCATGTAAGTGGAAGTTGTTTACATAGTCTAATGGACTTTAGGCCAAACTTAGTTCTCCTAGGGATCAAGAAAGAGGAAAAATGATGATAGGTAGGAGATTGATCATAGAGTAAAGGTATACTAGAAAAATGGAAAGAGTGTTAGATAAAACAAGAAAAATTTAATTGAAATAATATTGGCCAAGCTAACTCGAGATGTACCATGCATCTAAGTACTACCTACATAGTCCATGTGGACATCAAATTGATGTAGTTCTCCTAAAAATGGGAGTGTAATGAAATAATGGTAATGGTATTTATAAATGATTATGACTAGATAAGGGGTTCCCACCTAGGATATGTTACAAACTAAGCCATCTAAAATAAGACCAAAGGACACTGGTGAATAGGATGATAAAGTATACAAATATATTTTGGCTTTATATGTCCCATGGAAAATTTAATCCCCCTTTTTTTTTAATTTTAAGTTATTTTGGGATATTCAAAAATTTAGGGTTTTTCAAATTTTTTGGAATAAGGTATTTAAAAGAATAGTTATGGAAAATAGAAAGTACCAAAGGACTTACAAAATATAGGGACCGTTGCTTAGGCTACCCACAAAATGATGTGAGTGTGGATTAGGATTCTCTTAAAATGGTTAGAGTGTGGCTTAGGTTGCTCATAAAATGCTGAGAGAGTGACTTAAGTTGATCATAAAATGGTGAGGGTGTAGTTTAAGTTGCCCAAAACATGGTGAGAGCATGCTTAAGTTTTTGTAAAAATGGTAAGAGTATGGATTAAATTACTGACAAAATTATGAGAGCATGGCTTAGGTTACTCATAAAATGACAAGAGCATGACTTAAGTTACTTGTAAAATGGTGACAATGTGTCTTATGTTTCTCATAAAATGGTGAGAGTGTGGCTTAGGAGTGACTGAATTAACCTCAAAAATAGAGTGTTACCTACACAGTCTATATAGACTTTAGGGTAATGTAGTTCTACCTAGATTGGAAGATATTACTAAATAATAGTAGGGTGGAAAATAGAAATGGAACAGATTGGAACAAATGGTATAGGACTTGGAAAGAGTGGAAAGATGTAATTTTAGTGGTTCACTATATAATGAAACCATGTAGAATCCAATTTGAGATACTATTTGTTTTGAATGTGTTGATGATGACTAAATCTGCATTTGATTGCTAAGAATTTCTCTAAAATCTAGAATTTGAATTTATCTATTGTACTTGTGAACCAGAATCAAGATCAATATGGTAGTAGGATAGGGAAATGGGTTTAGGAGGGACTACAATAATTTAGGAGAAGTATTAGGTAATGCCCCCAATTTTGTGTCCTCATACACAATGTTCAATCATATCAAGCCTAGAAACACTTGAGATGCATAATATTAATAGGCTCATCTAGCTATTTCCCATCTAGTGTGGCCAAGCTGTATACTCTAGACCTTAGTTAATTATGATGATGAATTGCCCTAGCCAATTAGGCTTAAATTTCCCCTAGTTTTCACTTGTTATGTTGTTATTTTTATGATTCGTTTTTAGTACAAAGTCATAGAGCTCAAGTTCTATAGGTTTGATATGCTTATTATAGTTACAACATACCATGCTTTGATATGATTGGATTATTTTTCAAGCCACTACCCATTTTTCATCAAATAGTTACAAATCTTGTAACCATGCCATTATATACTCCTAATCATCAATAAGATCCATCAATGAAATGTGTAATTAAGGTATCTTGATCTTGATGGGGATAATAACTTCAGTACCATAAACTAGGGAATAAAAGGTGGCTCATGTTGGGTTTCAAGTATTAGTATGATAGGCCAAAAGGATGGGAAATAATAGCAAGTGACAATAATGTCTAGAAAAATTGATAATATTTTTGATAATTTAGACAAGGGTTCCATTATATGCTTTTTCTTGGCCATTACTTTGGGTAAAATAAGAAGTGGATAATTATTGATTAATATGGTACTTGGTACATAGGACTTTGATGTCTTTATTTTTAAAAGAGTTGCCATTTTCAGTATTGAGGTCAGAAGGAAAGCCAAATTGGAAGATAAGGTGGTTCGAAATGAATTTAAAAATATTATAACCAGTTACAAAAGGGAGGGGGGTGGCTTTGACCTACTTAGTGAAATACTCAATTGCACTTATTATGTGTTTATGGCCATCTAAAAAAGTAGGATTGATTTTTCCTATGAGATAGATTCCCCATGTGTAAAATAACCATGGAGTAATAATCAACTAAATTTCCTAGGCTGAAGCATGAATGATATTGGCATGTTTTTGATAAGGCACACACTTTTTAACATAGGCACAAACATATACTTCCATAGTGGGCTAGTAATAGCATGTACATAGGAGTTTATTTCAAAGACCATCTCACTAGTGTCAGTCAAAAAAATACCTTCATGTACTTTTTAAAGTATTAATATCAACTCTTCTAAATTTAAACAATAAAGTAAATTTCCATCATATCCTCTATGACATAGTGTGGCACTAATAAGGGTATAATGAGAGGTATTGTGAATAAAGGATTTTTATTTGTTACAGGAAATATTGGTAGGGATAATGTGGTCATGAAGGTAGTTTTATATATTAGTATACCATGGTGAGATGGGACCAATAATATCACACACCATTTTAGACATTAAACATTCATGAGCTAATTTTAGAATATGTTCAAAAAAGAACTTGTAATATAAAACATGATCAATGATCCAATTATTTCCATTGCATATGCATTCCTATTTTTGGCCCTTGGGATCTATTCAAATTAGATGTTTTCAATGTGTTTCTTGAGAGTACCCACCATGTTTTTTTAAGGATGAGCTTTTCATCCTTGGTCTAGTATTTCTTTGTCACCTAGTTAATGATCAATTAAGAATCCCTATGAACATGTAGTTGCTTAATATTCCACTATACTGTTTGATGAAGCATTGAAAGGAATGTTTTATATTATGATATGTTGTTGGTATAAGTGAAACTACTACAAATTATTTGGGAATCAAATCCCCTATAGTGTAATAAATAGAACATTCACTCCAAGTCTATGAGATGTGTAGGAACTATCAAATTAGAGTGTCTAGTGTTGTGATTTAGAGGAGGATTCATCCATAATCATTATTAATTCACCAAGGAAATAAAAATTGAGTGGTTTATCATCTAATTAGGGTCTTTATCAATTTTATCTGCAAGTAATTTCCCCTTAATTTAATTTTTATGTACATATTGAATCTTGAACTTGTGATCATAGGAATATAAGAAGGGAGGTTAGTATAGTGTTAGTTCAAACAAATAAGACTCAAATAAACACACTTACACTTACACTCCTAGCCTACACACAAGAGAGATATTAGTAACAACCACTAAATGAAAGAATAACAAAAACATAAAATAAAATAACTCTTTTACCTTCCTTGGGAGCTCCAAATTGCTTTGTTGATTGGTTTGATTGACTTGTGCTTCAACAAGTCTTTGGTAATGGAGGTTGTTTAGTTCCTTCACACCTTGGATTGTGATGTTTCTTGGGATTAAAATTTTGGCATTATAAAACTATTTTTATGAGTCTCATGAAGCAAATCCTACATAATAACTCTACATTATCGAAGCTTATAAATGAATAGGTATGGCCTTGTATTTATAGCCTTAGGAATTAACTCTCACCAAAGGTGAGTCAAGGTTGAGTTTAGTCTTGGAATGGGTTTAAACTAAACCTTAGTGAGTCAATTGAGTTAATAGTTTTCAAGTAATTATGAGTTACAATTACTAGGCATGGCTCTCGAAATTAGATATTTTAGGATATTTTCAATGAGCTTGACAACTCATAAAGGCAATGATGAAAGGATAAAATATTTTAAATTTTTGAATTTATTTTTTTATATATTCATTAATTTCAAATGGATAGTTCAACTAGGCATTTAATCTTGTTTAGTTTTTTAATTGAATTATATTGTCCTTTTAGGTCTTTCAAGATTTTATTTAAGTGTGAAAGTACCCCACTTAATTGATACATAGCGAAATTGATAGTTGCAATGTCATAAAATGATTAGGAGTGAATCCATGAGAGGTTTTTATTATATACAATAGAATACCCCAAATAGGGATGTATCAACATGATTATGAGCTTTGATGAATGATTAAGAAGAAAATTTTGGATTTTTAATGATTTATATGCTTAATTTACAATGGTTGGTGGGAATCGATCTGTAGTATGATCAAAAGCTAGTTAAGTCTAATTTTAGGTGTCTAAAATTTTCCCCTATTTGGTAAGGAATTTCAAGATATAAGCACATTAATGTCTTATTAAAGAGTGAAAAGGTCCTATATGCCTATGAATTTAATGGCAATGGATGAATTGTAGATGCCCCCTTGAGTGAGCAATCATCAAAAAGGGTCGGTGATCGATCCCTAGAAATAAGGAAAATGATGGGACCAAAAGGTAAAATGGGTGGAAAAGACTACTTTTCCCATAGGTGGTTATAATCAATGGTATATGGAACTACTTGGTTAGGTTGACAAATAAGATGATTCACCCACAAATGGTTATGATAATTGGCATAGGTGGGACAAAAAGGTGGTTATAATAACTGAAAAAGTCTTAGGGTAACAAGAGAATGATTTTATCAAAGGTGGTTATATTCATGAAATGGAAAATAATGATTTGCCCAGAGGTAGTTCTAAACATTGGTAGGATAAAAACATGCCCTATTTGGGTGGATAAAGATAATGGGTTACCCAAAAGTGATTATAAGAATTATCATAATGAAAATGTACCCTGATTAAAGAAAAGAAAGATAATGATTTTCCCATAGGTGGTTATAATAATTAACCTCTAGATAGATAAAAACACAATGATTTGCCCATAGGTGGTTAGAATCATTGGCTCTACATGTGGGATGATACATAATGATTTGCCCATAGGTAGTTAAAATCATTGGCAATACAAAGGGATGATATATAATGATTTTTCCATAGGTGGTTATAATCATTGACCAAATGGTGAAAGTATGATTGAAAATTGAATAGTGGGGCTTACATATTGAATATGTACTCATGGAATAAGAGTAAGTCAGTACAAAAGAGAAAAAAGAATTTGGTCAACTTGGTAGTATGGAGATACACATCTTAACTAGTAAGGATTAAAATTGTTTCATGACTTAATCACTCTATATGTGGGATATGATTTTGGTATATTGGGAATTTTTTTAGGTGTCAAGGAGATATATTATGGTCGTATTGATTATAAAACTTATTGAGCTAATTTTTATTATAGCACATGATGGTATGTATCATGATATAACACCATGATAATTTGGCTAAAATATGCATAAGGACTGACATGTAATACAATAAATAATAGAAAAAAATGCACCAATGATAAAAATAATGATGATAAGGTTAATACATGAAAATGGATGGATTCAAACATAATGCAAAAGGAATCACCCCTAATGAATACACATAGATCAAATCAAGGCACACCAAGAAATCAAACAAACATGAAAATGAATAAACAAACAAAAAAACACAAAGTAAAGAAAAAACAAAACAAAGAAAACATGAATGAAATAAAATAAACACAAATATTGGTTAATCATAATGTTAGAGCAAACATAAGATAAAAAATATGATGATCATTTCCATTAGGTGAGAAAAGATAATAAAATAAACAAACAAAAATGGGGAGAATAGAAGAAAAGGAAGGGTGTGGTTGAGCTAACACTAGATGCACTAGGTAAGTAGACATTGTTTACATAGTTCCATAGATGCAAGGTCCAACATAAACTTAAAGACAAATGTAGTTCTCCCAAGATATGGGATAGAATAAAATGTTGAGGAATACATGATAGATGTTGTATAATAATATGGGAATGGGATTATAAAATGGTGAGAGCATGGGATGTTAGGCTAGTAAGTATGGGGAAACTAAGTGAAAAGTGGTGTCTTATGAACTAGTGAGGGTTCCCATAATACTTAATCAAAGAAGTGGTCAATTTTAGGATTTGTTGGAGATATTTTAAAATATTTTTGAATTTTCTAAGCATCCCAACTCAAGTGAGGATGATAAGACACTAAATGGTTTAACTTTAAAAATAGTGAGAGTATGGAAAAAGGGGCGACTAAGTTGATGTCAATGTAAATCAAGTGCTGCCTACATATTCCCAAGATGAGACCTCAAGTCACTATAGTTTTGCCTAAAATAAATACATAAACTAGGAAAATTAGGCAAATGTCATAGGATAACATAGGAATGGAAACATGGTATTTTAAGACATGATAAAAATATTGTTACTAATTTTCCCATAGGTGGTCATAATTAGGAAACAATCGCATAGGTCAATGATACTAATTTTCCCATAGGTAGTTATAATTAGTAACACGATGGTGGTGCTTTTATTTATTAAAATATGGTTAGAATTAGGAGAACGTGAATGGAATGAAACAAGGAATAAAGGATGTAACTACCCAACCACTATCATACTACTCCAAAATATGGCCTTTTTCTAGAATGTTGATTCAAATACTAACACTTGATCTGAATATTCTCTCTAAAGGCACTAATGAAACTAATGGAATGAAACTAGGTTCTACAGGGGTTGGGTTGGGATGGTTAAAATAAATTTGGTCAATAGGAGTGGCATGATGGAATGGTATATGGTATGGTACAAAGAAAAATGTTGATATTATGGTACAATGGAAATGATCCTCATAGATAATACTTTAGGTCTCTCAAGCGAAGTAATACTTGAGGTGTATAATTTTCATTAGCTCATTAAATTCATCCATGTTTAGTGTAGAATGCATGTATGCTCTATATCCATAATTTTAAATAATGATTTATGGGCCTATCTAGTTGGGTTTGAACTTGACCTTATGATTTTTCTCAATCATGGTATTCTATTTTTTTAGGACAAGATAACTAAGCTCAAATTCTCTATGTTTGAGTCATCAAATATAGTGTCCATAGAGTCAGTTATGGTATGCTTGAAGTATATTGACTATTTCCATAAATTTGTCATCAAGTAACTCCAACTCTTGTAGGTGAGCTACTCAATATTATTCATGATCTATGATATGCTTCAAAGAGATGTGCAAATAAGGTAACTAAACCTCAATGGTAAGGATGGAATCAGTGCCATAAACTAGGGAATATGGAGTGGATCTTACTGGGGTATGTTAATTGATGTAGTATAACCATAGAGCATATAATAATTGGAGGTTCCAATCATGGTTGACATCATTAGAATTATTTTTAAGGATGTTGATAATGGTTTTGTTGGATGCTTTAGCCTATCCATTACCTTGTGGGTAATATGTTGTAGAAAAATGTTTAGTAATGTTGTACTTGGCACACAATAATTTAACATCATTATTTTTAGACAATCTACCATTATCATATATAATGTCAAATGTTATACCATAGTGATAAATGAGATGGTTGAATATGAATTTAGAATTTTTTTTTCCAATCATGTAAGTGAGGGGTATAGCTTAAACCCACTTAGTGAAGTATTCAGTAGTAGTTAGGATGTGTTTATGGCCATCAAATGAGGTTTGGTTATTATTCCCAATGAGATTGAGGACCCATGTATAAAACAACTATAGTGTAAGCATTGTTTTTAGATTATTTACCATAATATGAATCATATTGCAATGCCTTTGGCAATTATCACACCTTTTGATGTAAGCAAATGCACCTGCATCCATAGTCAACTAATAATACCTACTATGTAATATATTTTATGATAGGATAGCCCCAATGGTGTGGGATCCACATAATCCTTCATGAAATTCCATTAACACTAATTTTGATTCTATTGAAGTTAAATAATGAAGTAGAGTTCCATGAAAGTTATGATGGTATATGGTTGGTCTAAGTAAGATATAATGTGTGGATTGATGGGTAAAGTCATTTTTCTATTTATGTGATAAGTTGGGTGGCATAATGTGGTCATGGAGGTATGTATAAAGGTCTAAATACCATATAGATCTAGGAACAAAAATATCATAAATCATTGTGATAGTTAAAGTTTCATGAGATGGTGTTAGAATATTTTCAATGAAGAATTAATATTCTTTTGTCATGTTTGCATGATGAATCAAAGAGCACATGGTGTCATGATATATAGTATTATATTACTCACCCTTGGTATGTTTTCAAACTATATGTCAATAATCTACTTTTTGAGAGTGTTGACCATGGCCTTGTATGGCACTAGCTTGTCATCCTTGGTCTAAAAATGGTTTGTAACCTAATTGATCATTAATTGAGAATCATCATAAACCTTGAGATGTTAAATATTCCATTGTAATTCTTGATGAATCCTTATGATGTCTGCTTCATATTTGGATATGTTGTTACTATAAATAAAACTAATTTGAAATGATTTAGGGATAATATCCCCTTGTGGTGTAATAAACAATAGGTATACCCTCGATCCATGTGCTATGAATGATCCATCCAAATATAGATTCTAGTGTTGCTCCTCAAGAGGTGTTTCAATGATGGTCATAATGGAATTATCTAGGAATTGGAATGATAGAGGCTTTGTATCTACAAGAGGAGGACTATCAAGCTAAACTATAAGGACTTTTTCCTTGATGACCTTCTAGTTGACATATTCTATCTCAAACTCATTTAGAAGCATGATCCATTTGGCCACACAACCTTGTAAAGATGTTTTAGATAGCATATAATTAATTGGATCTACTTTGGAAATAACCATGGTATTTTTGTTTAACATGTAATGTGGCATTTTTTTAGCTACAAATACCATATCAAAATATCTTTTTTAAATGGGCATATAATTATGTTCATACATGACTAGTGTACGAATTATATAGTACACAACATGTTCTTTTTCATTACCATCATACTAAACTAGAAGTGCCCCCAAGGATTTGTCTATGGTAAATAGATACAGTAAGAATGACTTTCCTAGAATTTGTGGCAATAAAATAAGCATATTTTTAAGACAGTCCTTGAGGTTCTTGAAAGCTTTCTATCATTCATCATCTGAATGCAATGTGATACCTTTAATTTAAAAAGTGTGTAAATGGATGGCATTTGTCAACCAATTGAGAAATGACTAATATAATAAACTAAATATTTTCATGCAAACTCTAGAGTTGGTTCAAAATAGAAGGTGGTGACATCTTAGTAATGTCTTGTAATTTGGATAGATAAAATTTAATGCCTCAATGGACCATAATGAATCCAATCAATTTACATGAAGTAACTCCAAAAACACACTTCTTAATATTTAGTTTGGCCTTGTAGTCATGTAGTCTCTCAAATATTCTTCATAGTACTACTGGATGATTGGCCGAGGTCTTTAATTTTCCCAATATATCATTGACATAGACTTTAAAAATGTCATGCATTATATCATGAAATATGATGGTCATAGCTCTTTGGAATGTGTCCCCAACATTCTTGAGACCAAATAACATAACTTGATATCAAATTATTCCCCATTGAGTGGTGTACATTATTTTATGTTGTCCTTCTAGTGTAATCTATATCTAGTCGTATCCTAAAATTTCATCCATCAATGAAATCATTTTGTAACTAACTATAGAGTCAAATATCATGTTAATATTTGGTAAAGGAAATTTTTCCTTGGTATATACCTTATTTATATCTCTAAAATTAGTTTATATTATGATTTCCCTTTACTTATTACTACTAGCATAGCATTCAAGATCCACTTTGAGTAGTCAATCAATCAAATGCATCTCACTTCTAAGAGTTTTTTCAACTCTTTATTTACTAATATAATAATGTGAGGATGCATATTACATAATTTTTGATTCATGGTTTTAGAATTAGGATGTAATATAAGGTGGTGTAAAATCAAGGTGGGGTCCAAAACTGGCATGTTGGAATAGGCCTAAGAAAATATGTCAATAAATTCCCTTAATAGGGATGTAAAGATGTCATGTTCCTCCTTGATGAGGGATGTGCCTAATTTGATATTTTTGGTTTTTTTGGAGTCTTGATGTTGACTTCTATGGTATCTTTCATAATATGAGTCAAACCATCTTCTAGAATGGTTAGCAATGATTGAAATTGTCCCATAACAATAAATTCTATTGTTTAGACTAGTTATTCAAGTTCTTTTATGCAAGATGAATCAAAATATCCTAATGAAAAGTGTGGCCATGTGAAAAACACTATTGAAAACTCTTGAATGATTTGGTTGAAGTCATACTACTCTTCAAAACTAATCTTAGACCCATAGGCAAGTTCATTGTTGGTGGTCTCCTATGCTTCATTAGGGTAAATGTGAACACCCCTATCTAATAACTCCTAAAACCAATTTTCACCAAAATATTATCCTTTATTTTTACTTTTACCCTAGTCCAAAAACACCTCAAAGAGGTTTTCATTCTGGGAACTCACTATTTTACTTAATTATTTGTGGCTAAGGGTGTTCAGCCATTCTCCAAAATAGGCTATAGAATCTAGTTTGATAGAGAACCTTGTTTATGGTCTCCCAACATAACATTATCTCATAGGCCTATAAAATAACAAAAGGCCTCATCATTCTCAAACTCATCTATAATCACTATGGATTCTCATTGGTCCTAGGATATAAATTGAAGGTGATATAAAGGAAGTGGATTATGGTAAATAACTAGTCTAAGGGTATAGATAACGTGGGTGTTAAATAGATTGGTATTGGTCAAGTCTTTATAAGGGATGTGATTAGACTTTGCTTCACCATTGGAATTGTTGTCACTATTCATAGGTGTTGGAACATGAATAAGATACATGGGGTCACCCCCAAGAAGTTTAAATATGAGACTATAGGTTCCTTCGTACTAAGTCATAGATATTAGGTCAAGTGTTCCTTGTCGATTTGGCTTGATACATCATCTTTCATAGGCATGCTTCTCCATGATCTTGTTATGAATAAGATACTTTGAATTTTAATAACAATGACCTAGTTTGTCATTGTATAACTAGGATTCATCATTTGCAAGTGCGTCTTATTCTTAGCTAGTGACTCATGCGAAAATGATAGGATTTAGAATACACAATTTGCCTTTTCCCTTTTACTACCATTCTATGCAAGGTGGCTTGGATTTAGGTATTCCATAGGACTTATGATTATGTGGAAGCTTGGTAATGTGGAATGTATAGTGGGTCAAATATTCTCTTGAGCCATTAACCATGATGGTAAAATGATTGGACATTTTAGGAGGTGTCATGTGGGAAGATGAATCAAAAGGGTATATAAGTCAACAAAATTGGCCTCTAGTAAATTAAAAAAATTCATTCCCCTTGTCCTTCTTGGGAACCTAATTCAAGCCAAAATGGTAGTTATACCTTTCATACTCAGCCTCCAAATCCTTGCAATGTTCATAGGGCCATAAATCTCCATGAATGGTGACCTCCATGCCATAATGAGAGAACTTGAGAAATTAGTGAAATATTGAAGGGATTACATAAAGTTCATGTATCCAAGGTCTTCTTAAGAGAAAATTATATGACAAATCTAGGTCTAACACATGGCATAATGTATCATGGATCAAAGTCTCAATGATAATTGGTAAGATGATAGTGCCATATGAATTTCACTCTTCATTATCATACACATTGATTGTGATCTTTTCTAGCTAGAAATTCGCTATTGTGTATTTGAGAATCTTGATGAGATTTAGAGACACAATATTTAGGCATGATCCACTGTTTATGAGGACATGCTTCACTTTGTGCCATATGATGACAAAATTGATGTATAATGGATTGTTATGAAGAGAGCCAAGGGATGACATATCACTTTGGTAAAAGGATAACTAATGTCTTGGGGTTAAATTTCTAACTAAATATTAGATATTATCTGGAATTATGTCATTGGTAACTAGAAATTAGCCTAAGAAATCTATTAAGATATTTTTGTGGATAGTAGACATACACAAAAAAATCCAAAATGGAAAATTTTGTGGGAATTTTATGAAGTTATTACACAATATCAAATGTCCTTTTTGTTATGATAGTATATGTCTTGTTGCTTTCTAGAAATATGGATTAGATGGGTGGATTGGTAGATGTTTGTGGGCATGGGATGGTAATCTTTGACTACTAAATTGTGATTTTGTTATTAAGATTAGATACAACACCATTATTACTAGCAAATGATGGTGGAGAGGAGGGGGTGGCACAGATAAGATTAGTCTTAGCTATCGATGCACTTGTATATGGTCATGGGGAAAGGATAAGTTATTGATATAAGGTCCAAAAGTAGTAATACATACTTATTGGTATGTATGTATATTGTCTTAGGGAAATGAAGGATCATTGGTATAGGTTGGTTAGTTGGGATGGATTAGAAATGGTCATATTAAGTTTCTAGTTGATATTGGATTGATAGAAATGGTGGAAATGCGACTCTTGTAAGATGACTTACAACTTTTTTGTCGTCATGTGGAATTGCATGGTAAGTCTTTTAGTTGTTGGTATTATTCTAGCCTTAGTTTTATCCATTTGGATGATGTTGTTTTTATTGTCTCTTGTATTATTGTTATTGTATCACCTTTTGATATTGTATCTACTATTATTATTCTAGACTTTGTTGTTACTAGTTGTGTTTATTATTATGTTGTGAAAAAGGGTTTTGATAAATACCCGACTTTTGATTGGATATAGAAACTCTATTATACAATGTTATCTCTCCTTTTTGAACATATTTTGAATGAGGTATTTTATTTTCACAAAAACATAGATTATATCCATTAACCTAATAGTATTCAAATAATTCATTTTATCTATAACAATCTGGATAAGGAATGTTGTCATGATAGTGCTTCAAAATGGACCAACTAATCAAATTAGTGGTGGATAGTTTATGAAACAAACTTCAATAAGATCTCCAAGGTCATTAAAAACTTAGCAAGTAGGCCCATTTTACTTTGGAGGAGGGTTTTATAAAGATAAAGGGTGCTAAATTTGTTATGTTGGTCTAGATTATTACAAAGGTTGTGCTTGTTTAATTGGTTGTTGGTGAGGAGTAATTTTCATTCATGGCCTAGATTGAGATGATTTGTATTTGTATAATTTAGACATGTCACTAATTGGTTACTATAGAGTAAAATACTCTATATTTTGTTTTAAGTTTTGGTTGTGTGCTCCATTTTTTGTCCCTACACATTTCAGTTTCAAGGTAGTGAAGGTTTTGACACAAAGCATAGGCATGAGTTTTTATTTTTTCCTAAATTTTTGTCTAAGTCTCAAAGTCGAGCGAAAGCTACCAAGTGTCATCTGTTGGGACACATTATAATTTGTTTCTAAAATTAGCAGAATGTGCCACATGTGCTATTATAACTCAATAAAAGCATGACAAGTGTCGACATCCGTGTTTTAAGTTTCTTATGAGTTTTAAAATCTTCTTTCAATAAGATTGTCTTAGTGTATGCAGAAGGCACCAAGTGGCAACTGTAGAAGGTTTTAATATGTTTCTCTAAATGTAGTGGAAAGTGCCACATGTCCCTTGTTAAAGCTTAGTAGAGACTTCCAAGTGTCAACATCCATAGTTTCTTCCTTAATGATCTTTATAACAAGGACATCATAAACCTTGATTTAGCCTTCTAAGAATTGCAAAATAAGCAGGGACTATTTGATGTTGAATGCTCTATTTATTAGATGACCTTACAAAAGTTGTGATTTTTGCCATGTTTTATATATTTTATGGATTCTTTTTTGAGCAAGCTCAAAATTCCTTAGGGTCACCAAGAATTATAGAGTAAAATACTATACATTTTGTTTTAAGTTTCAATTGTGCGCTCTAGTTTTTGTCCTTGCACATTTTAGTTTTGAGGTAGTGAAGGTTTTGACACAGAGCATGGGCACGAGTTTTTATTTTTGCCTAAAGTTTTATCTAAGTCTCAAAGTCGAGAAGAATTTGTCAAGTGTCATCTATCAAGACACATTATAATTTGTTTCTAAAAGTAGAAGAATGTGCCACATGTCTCGTTATAACTCAGTAGAGTGTGACAAGTGTTGGCATCCATGTTTCAAGTTTCTTATGAGTTTCAAAAGCTTCTTTCAATAAGCTTGTCTCAGTGCACATGAAAGGTGCCAAGTGTAAATTATAGAAGGTTTTAATTTGTTTCTCTAAATGCAATGGACAGTGCCACATGTCCCTTGTTAAAGCTCAATGGAGACTGCCAAGTGTCAACATCCACAGTTTCTTCCTTTTGTTTCATTATTGAGTAAGGACTGTGGTGGGCCTCAGGTGAGTTTCTAAAATAAGTGGAGCAGGCTAAGTGTCATCATCTATGTGAATCTAAAATGATTCCCAAATGTTTCTACAGTGTATCTAAAGCTCAATGGAGACCACCAAGTGTCATCTTATGTAGGACTCTCAAAAGGTATCTAAAGCCTCTCTAGACAAGTAGAAGCTGCCATGTGTCACTTGTTAAGATTAGTGAAAAGTGCCACCTATCCTTGTTCCCATTTTGAAGCTACTAAAGCAAGAAGTGTTGTGGGTCCCATTTTCTATAAGTTGATAAAGTTTTGAAGTAGCAGACTGTGATACATGTCAAAGATGGAGCACTCCCAATACAAAGACACTGTAAAGAGTATAAGTAATGTAGAAAGTGCCGTGTGTCTTTTGTAAGTGTCATGGAGACTGCCAAGTGTCATTTTATGATGCCTCCTAAATAATGAGATGGTTTTTAAGTGAGGAAAATAGATGTTTCCATCTATCTCAAGGGTTTTGTTTCTAAAAGTAGTGAAAAGTGCCACGTGCTAAGTTCTTATTTTTCCCAAAAAGATGGAAGAATTTTGAGTAAAGTGTGTGAGCTATGTTATTTGCCTTAGGGTTTATAGTCACAAAGACTAGTGGATCCTACCAAGTGTCCTCACCTATTTCACAGTGGGAAATACATAAGTATTTTTTTCAACCAATGAACTTGTAGGGAGGCTAAACATTTTAGATCCAAAAGATATCTTCTATTAGACACTTTTAGTTAAGATCTAGTTCAGTTAGACCATTGGGATTTTGATCATGTGGGAAAACTTGAGTTAGTCCTATGTTATTAATATGGGTTTGGATCAGATGAAAAGATAAATAATCAGGAGAAGAGGAAGAAGAGAGAGAGAGAATTTTTTGATATAGATTGTTATTAGAGATTTACAAGAAGTTTTTTGAGACTTTCTTATTGTGGCCAGTAATATCATTTTCCTTTATTCTGTTTTCTTAATTCAAAAAGTTTGTATAATTGTGCATGTATTTGTGTCTTTTGTGTGACTGGCAAATTAATAAGAAGATTGAATTTTATGCCTTTGTTGATATTTTCTATGTTATTTCAAAATTGTCTAAGTTTTGAGCCTTTGATTCTATTTGTTTTCATCTTTTACATTGATCATGCATTGTTTTCTCTTTAATGTAACTGAATCTTAACGATAGATTCACTATGCTTAGTATTAAGAAATGAATTAAACTCAGGTTCATCACCATAGTTAAATTTTCTTTCGTTGTATTGGTGATTCTATTTAATTTATATCCCTTTTCTCACAATACATTTGAGATAAAGAAGAGCCAACTTATTTAAATTTGGAGGTCATTTCAGGTTGCAAGTCCCACATTCCTGAAACTTCCCATTGTTGGTGTTGGAAACAATGCAATTTTAAGCATCAATAGTTTTTTTGGCATGCCTAGTGGGACAATCTCTTAAAGTTTATTTCAAGACTATATGAACCAGAGAGCTACAAGGACTTAGAGTTGTGGACCAGTAACAAGAGCTCAATCTGTTGTGAACCCAAGTATTATTTTACCACCATTGATAACTAATTCAAGAAGAAGGGTCAATCAGTATATAGAAACACCAAGAGCAAACATGGGAGCACCTATAGCCCCAAGGAATTATGCAAGTTCAAACATTGGCAATGCTCTAATTCTCCCAGTACCACCAGCCACTTAAGATCCTATTCCAATAAATACCTTGAAAGCTCTGCCAAAATTCAGTGGTCAAGATTTAAAAACACCTAAAGAACATCTACAAGATGTGTCTGATGTCCATGCAATACATGTGATGACACAACATAATGTGGATATAATATTGTTGGCAGCTTCTTTTAAAGGGAAGTCTCTGGACTAGTACATATCTCTGACCCCAAATACAATATCTACATGGGATTAGCTTAGAGATGCTTTTTTTGCAAGATTTGAAGAAAAGGGTGATAAATCTTTTTTATTGCAGTAATTGATTACTATCAAAAGGGCACTATAAGAAGCAATGACTGATTTCAATTCAAGATTTCAAAAGACTTGGGAAAGAATTCCTACTACAACAAGACCATTACTAGGTATGGCTATAGTATTTTATCTTAAAGCCTTAAATTTAGATATATCAGTAATGATTCAGTCACTTGGAGGTTAGACTCTGCCAGAAGCCTATGACTATGCAGTCAGAGCTGAAAATAACTTAATAGATGCTGGAAAGTTGCCCCCAAGGCCTCACATGCCCATGTTTCTAGAGATTACCTTACCTTTGCCTCAAGAAGCCCCTAATCCCATAGCCCCACATATGTCTATGTATACATTTCCTCAACAACCTGCTAAATAACTTATCCCTATTCAGTCATCTAAGATGGATGATGTCAATAACATCTTAATGACATTTTATAATGAGATAATTAACCTAAAAAGACAACATAATCCTTATCCTAGACCCCAATATCAAGGCTACCAAGGAAATATACCTCCACTACAACCAAATCATTATCAAGGTCCTCAAAGAAAAACTAACCCTCAACCATCAAACCAATTAGTTGCAGTCCCTATACTCTCATAGACCATTCCCCATAGTCCAGATAGGGAGATTGTTCTACTATAGAATAATTATGCAGATGGCACCAATGCCTAGTGTTTCCCTTGTAATAATGCTCATATGCCCAGAGAATTTCCCATGGGTAATCTATAGCAAAAGATAGTAGAGCAAAGAAAAATGGATGGATAATTTGCAAATACTTTTGAAACTTAACCTTACCAATCCCCTAATATGCAAAATTCAGTCATGGTGGCTCAGATGCAAGGGATGTCCTTACAGCAAGAAGAATAAATAGCCCCTAAGCATGCTTTGTTTTCATGGTTTGAAGATGAAGAGTTAGTATTCTTAAATGAATCTTCTACTTCTAAGAAGCCATTGGTATAATCAAATTACTACACCAGAGCCAAGAAAAGGATGATGGAATAGCTTGAAGTCACAAATAATGAAATTATGGGGATTCCTCCATTTCAAGGTCATCAAAACACAATTTCTAGACAAGAAATACCTCAGCCAGTGCAGGACCAAGTAATTTCTGGACAAGTTCATGAAAAATTAAGGTACCCTTATTATCCAAGAACCCAAACACTAGGACCGGTGAATGTGGTGGATTAGCTGAAGAGGACCCCAATACATGTGTCAATATGGGGCATATTACCTATTCCTGAGCAAAAGACACTATTGCAAGAATCTTTTTAGGGCCAAGCAGTGCCTAAACATACTAGTACTAAAGAAGGACCTATTGATAAGGAAAAGCTAAAAGACATGGTTCCTCTAGAAACAACAACACTTTTGAATAATGCACCAGAAGTAAGCAAATCCAAATCAGACTCAGGGGCCAAGACTATAGTAATGCCTAAGCAAATAACATATGCTTTAAAAATAGAGTATGAGCCACTTACTAGAGGAGTTATGTAGTTGGATGGGAAATTGGTGAAAACAATAGGGAAAATTAAATAACTCCCATTGCAATTGTATACTTGCCCTAATATAATTGTCAATCAGGATGTGGTAGTCATGGATATACCCCCTGTATTTGGCCTATGTTTATCCAGAGATTTCATAGCCAAGATAAGAGGTTATATGTCACTTGATTGGTCTCACCTCATCCTAAGAACCAAATATGGTACAAAAATGAAAATACTATCTGAATCACTATCTAAGGATCACATCACCAATGAACCAACCTAAAAATTAGAGGTAGCTCATGTTATGCTGAATAAAGAAGAAAGGGTCTTTTTTGAAGAGTTAGGTGATTGGACTGAACATGACCAAGAGGAGGAAAATAACTAGTTGTTAACTATGATGCAAAGTGACCCATATGGAAATTATGACTCTACTGGTCTGGCCACTTATGTCATATTTGATGAAGACCATGAAATCCCAAATGTTTTAAGGGAAGAAATGCCAAAGACTGAAGAATCTAAAAAGGACTTAGAAATATGGACCTTAAATTTTGATGGGGCTAGAAGTAAAAATGGTGCTAGAGTAGGAATTTGTCTTATTGCTCCAAATGGTGAGAAATTTTTAAGAGCTATCCATTTCCAATTTACCTGTACTAATAATGATGCTGAATATGAATCCTTAGTACATGGGCTCATGTTTGCCAAGAAAAAGCAAGTAAAGAATCTGATAGTAAAAGGAGATTCAGAACTAGTGGTGAAATAAATTAGAGAAAAGGCAATAGCCAAAAATGTAACGACGAGATCCTATAGACATAAAATTTGGGACTTAATACATGATTTTGAAGCTTTCAATATTAAAGTAGTTCTTAGAACCCAAAATTTTGAAGTAGATAGGATGGCACAGATTGGCTCATAGTTTGACTCAACATCTAATCTATTAGTCAACAATGAGCTAGTCAAAGTTATAGTAAGGCCAACTATCCCAGATAATGATGAAAATTGGCAAGTCTTTGAAAATAATTTTCAAGTACTCTCATTTTTGCAATAGTCAGGGGAATTTGCTGATCAATTGCAACACAAAATTGAAGAAGCATATGGAGACCAAATTATTCAATTACAGACCAATAAGATTTCCAAAGGCTTGATTACTTTAGAAAACCTATTTAATTTAGAAGATGTAAGCCTAGAGAATAAAAGGTTTCAAGCAAATAAAGTAGATTATTATGAGATACAAGTGAGTGAAGGGAGAAAACTAAAGATTGGAGATTTTGCTACCCAAGCAGAAAAAGAAAGACTAATTGACTTGTGTGAAGGATATGACAGAGTAATAGCCTAGACCTATGAAGACCTTCATGGCTATAATAGAGACATCATTCAGCACACCATAGAACTGATTGAAGGATCTAAGCTAGTTAGACAGAAGTAGAGCCCAGTGAATCCAAGGATTGAACCTCTAATGTTGGATGAGTTGTATAAACTCTTAGAATCTAAAATATTTTTTCCAATCAAACACTCAACCTGGGTATCCAATCTAGTACCAGTCAGAAAAAAGAATGGTGACATAAGGCTCTATGTAGATTTCAGAGACCTAAATAGAGCATCTCTGAAAGATCATTATCCCCTACCCTCTATGTAACAAATTTTATAGACTATGGCTGGATCAGAGAGATTTTCCTTACTAGATAATTTCTCTAGATACAATCAAATTTGGTTGGCTGATGAAGACCAACACAAGACTGCATTTACTACCAAATGGGGAACATTTTCATATGCCAAGATGCCATTTAGCCTATCAAATGCTGGAGCCACTTTTTAAAGAGCAATAGATGTAGCATTTGAGAACTCATAAATAAAATCATTTTGATTTATATTGATGATCTCATTATTTTTTCCAAGAATGTTGTTGATCATTTTGATCATCTGGAATCTATTTTTAAGAAGTGTCAAGAATTTGGAATATCCCTGAATCCCAAGAAGTGTATCTTTGCAGTACCTCAAGGCAAACTACTGGGACATATAGTATCCAAAGAAGGAGTCTCTATAGATATAGAAAGAGGTGCAACCATAATGAACTTGTCCCTACCAGTAATTAAGAAGGTAGATTAGTCCTTTTTGGGAAAGATTAATTTTGTCAGTCGGTTCATATCAGACTTTACAGGCCTAATGAAATTAATGACACTCTTGTTGAAGAAAGACTTGGTGTTCAAGTGGACTACAGAATGAAGACAAGCTTTTGAGGAGGTCAAGAAATCAATTTCAATAGCCCTAATACTTATTAACCTAGATTTCTTGAAGCCTTTTATAATGTATGTTTATGGAGGAGAGCTTAGTGTTACTATTGTCATAACATAGAAAGATGATCATCAAGAGGGAGAACACCCAATAGCCTTTTTCTCAAGGACTCTTAGGAAGTATGAAGCCATATACAACTTTTTGGAGAAACAAGCATATGTTAAGCTAAAATCCCTCAAGAAATTTAGGTATATGGTATCAGGAAATAAGATTCTGATACTTGTGGCTCATCCTAGTGTTAGAGAATACATTATGGAAGGTGAAATTAATGAAAAAAGAGTAAACTAGATAACAAAGATCCTTGAGTATGATGTAGATGTTAGACCCACTAAGTTGGTCAGAGGTAGGGGGTTGTGTCAATACATGAATCAAGATATAGAAAAGATGATAACTAAAGAAATAGAAAAGGAAAATGTATTAAGGATACAAGAAATTGATCAAAACTCCTAGGTCACAAATAGAATCCATTTTATGAAACATGGGATTTTCCCAAAAGAGCTCTCTCAAGACAAGAGGAGATACTATAGGCAGCAAGGGGTCCATTTTTTTTAATTGACCAATTTATTTTCATAAGAAATACTGATGGCATACTTTTAATATTCATAAAGAAAGATGAGGCTCAGAAAATACTACATGAAATGCACTATGGAGTCTCAAGTGGACATTTTTTGCAAGAACCACAACTATAAAGATAAGTCAGGTAGGTTATTTCTAGCCCACTTTATTTATAGACTATTATCAACTAGTCAAAAAGTGCCAATCTTGTTAGTATTATGTGGGGAAGAGAAGGAATGCAGCATTGCCTCTTGGTCCTATAACTGTTGATGAACCCTTTGCTCAATGGGGGTTTCAATTCATTAGAATGATTAATTTGGTTTCAAGTATGGGACACAAATGGATTCTAACTACCATAGATTATTTTACCAGATGGAGTGAGGTAGTGCCACTCAAAGAAGTAACAAAAAATGTGATCCTAGACTTTCTGGGGGATATCACTACTCGCTTTGGGCCTCCTCATAACATAATTTTAGATAATGTTAAGGCATTTTTAGGGGAAAAAATATTTGACTTTGCACTAAAGTATGGGATCTATCTGAAAAATTTCTCAAATTATTACCCTCAGGGTAATGGTTTGGCAGAATCAAACAACAAGAACCTGATTAGACTTATTAAGAGAATAGAGGCTGATCATCACAAAGAATGGCATAAAGTACTTAATATAGAACTGTGGGCTGATATAATTACACCTAAATAAGTGACAAAGATGTCCCCATATGAATTTTTCTATGGTAATCTTGTTGTAATTCCCCTAAGTTGGGAGATCCCTTCTCTCTAGTTATTAAAATAGATTGAAATTGAGGAAGATAGCCCCATACAGGTCAGACTTGTTGAGCTCTTAGAAGTTCAAGAAAAGAGGGAAATAACACATGAATAATTAATGAAACATTATAAAATAATCAAATACTTCTTCGATAAAAAGACTTGAAAACCCCATTTTGAAGTAGGCTTAGTTGTTTTGAAATGGGATGTGAGAGCTGCCAGCTGGGTCGATACACTAAATTTGAAGCATTGTAAACTGGCCCCTATAAGATTCATACATGTAAAAAAAAATTCATTTGAGCTTGAAATAATAGAGGGTGAACCCAAAGAGATTCCTATGAATGGGATCTACCTAAAACATTTCATTTAAACAGTATCTCCCATGTATTATAGTTAGATAGTTTCCCTTTCCTTGTTGCTCTATTTTCCTATTTTTTCCCCACTCTTTCTTTTAATAAGTGTTCTATGAACACGTGGCTATGGCTTAGAGTCTTTTTAAAAATTTCAAAAACTCTTGCATTCACTAAATCTCTCTCAATTCCCCAAAATTCCCCAAGGTACCTTTATGCAGCCACTTCTATGATGTGTCTGGCACGCTGTCCCATATAGATTTAATAAGATTTACTAATGGTTATCTGATTTTAATGCCATTTTTTAAAATTGATGTGTCATTAAATACACCAATAACAAGATTTAAGGCTTAATAGTGTCTCATCCATTCCTACGTTTGTTAATAAAATCCTTATTACCTACACTTTTAATTCATAGCAAAACCTGCTTAGTAAAAGTGCCTTCCCTATTGCAAAGCTTCCATACTTGTTACATAAGTTCACTAATTCCCAATATAGACATAGATATGGAGGAGGCATAGTCTTCACAATAGGGGCTTGATGTTTATGAATCTATTGATAAGCTTCTCACCAACAAATCATATGCTTCAGCCCCTGCACAACCGTTAAGGACCTATCCAAGGACTAGAGTCCCTGAAGTTGGTTATGTGATCGACCCAGCAAAGGTGAAGGATTTTGCAGATGAAATCGTAGACCTAACCCTTCAAAATTTTGGAAAATATCTACAAGAAGGGGCACACCTAGGATCTATCCATAAGGCCAAGGCTATACAATCTAAAACATTTGCGATGAGGATATGGAATTCTCAATTGGCATAATTCATTGTCCCAGGAGTACATCCGTGCCCTGACTTGGTTGAAATATGTACCGAATTATTTCATGCACCCTCGAACACCATAAAATAAGGTAAATTCATGGTGAAAATTACATTGAATGCCATTAGGGACATGTTGGCCCTATATCATGACAAAATAGCCACATTTTCCACCATTTCCAAAATGCAAAAAACATGGGAAAATGTTAATAATCAATTAAGGTTTCTAAAATTAGAATTGCAATTAGGGGATGATGATACCACTGTCCTAGTGTTGCTAATATGAAGAGGATAATTTACACATGCTATTCAAGAGGCACTTTCCATGATGGCATCATTTTTGGAATGAAAGAGGACATAACTATTTATTATTCATAAATGGCCATTTTCTTCAGATTAAAAATTATAGACAAGTCTCAGGAGTATCAACTAGATTTCTCTAAGTAGATTGCTTATTCAGTGGTTGACCAACTCACCTATTTCAAATATAAAGGGGTTTTTAGGTATTATTATTATCTGTTTCACCTCATATTATATCAAAACTCTGGCATATTTTCATAATATATGCATCTGAATATGTATGACCCAAGTTTTGGTCAAAATAGGATCATTCATATGTCTGCATGGACACATATCTTATCTAAAACATATGACCCATATGAATTTTTATAACTTTGTTTTTCCCCTAAATTTTATCACCTAAGCCCAGAGCTTGTTGAAAATAGATTAACTCCAAGTGTTAGAGGCCTCATGACAAATTGCACTATTCCCTATGACTACCTTTTTGGATCTCATCATACCATCATTAGGGTCTTTGGTTTTAATGGAGAACGAGTATTGCTACCCAAGATTTTGAATCTTAGGTTAGCGTTCTTAGAGGTCACCCAACAAGTGTTTATGGTTGATAATGACTATGGCACTGGGAAGAAGAAAAAGAAAATGTATAATATTATATGGGTAACAAAAAACATGGCCCCAGAGGTCAGAGATGCTTAGCACTTATTGTTGAGGAAGTTTGTTATCCTAGGTTTGTTTCTAATGGAATATAAATGGAGATATGACCCAAGTAGTTTCATAACCTAATGGATCAAGAATAACAAGGTCGGTGTTAAAATTGTGCATGAGGGCTGTCCCTTTTGGGGAGATAAAAGAAACCCTAAGGAAGATATTCTTGATTTGTATGTAGAATTGACAAATTTGCCCTTTCAGGGGGCCAGGCCATGGGATACCTTTTATGTTAAGGAAAAAAAATTTAACCCTAAACTCAAAATGACTTCTGGTTTAAGAGGGCGTTGAAGAACAAAGAATGGAAACCTCAGAAAATAGAAGCCTATTGGAAGAATAGGTAGGAGATTTGTGAGACAACTCACTCTTTTGGTAATGTAAACTCAGATGAGAAATGGGAGGAAATCTAGGATGAATGTCATCCATCTCCTATCTCTATCCCTGATACAAACAAACTACAAACACAAGGTGGAGAGCTAGAGGGGGAAGCATAATCCACTCATATAGTGCAGGCCCCAAGACAAACTTCATCTACAATTGCTATAGAAAAATAAAAGAATGTGGTATCCTCACCACCCAAAGATTCTTCATTAGTGTCAGCCTTTGGGGTTCCCAATTTTGTGCAAACACCACTAGCAATAGTGGTAAATGTTGAAGAGAAAGAAGCACAGTAAGAAGAAGAAAGGCCAAGGAAACATAAGAAGCTGAAACTTTAGCCTGATTTATAGGAGGAGGTAGAGCTCTCACAGCATCAACCACTGAGTACATTTATTGTTCCTCAGGTACATGTTCTCCTTCTTCATCTCAATCTTTTTCTTCTTTTATAGGGGCAACAATCCCAACTAGCTAAATTTTATCCCCTACCACCTCTGATGTGCCAATTTCCCAATTTACCCCACCTATTACTACATAGGCCATGCCATCACAGGCCACATCATTGCCTCACTTTTCCCCCTCTATCTTAAAGAGAATATATCCCCATATTCCCCCTAGCCAACATTTGGATATTCCCTATGGGTTGTCATAGGGTTATCCTTTTGCATATGGGTATATTGCCTCTCCCTCTACCTTCAAAGCTCAAGCAGACACTGATAAGAAGGCTAGGGAAGCCCAAATGGATAAAAAGAGGAAGAAATATAATAAAGCTTTTGATGCACCACACATGAGGGCACTATTTGACCCAATCTAGTAGCATCTAACTATGACTCATTTGTCACCTAATGTAGCCAGGCCAAATGAGTAGATGCAGCCTCTAGATTATACAATGAGTACAGTGACTATGGATGTGTCACCTTCTAGACCATAAGATAGAGTTGAGCTACTAAATGAAACCACTTCTATTGTAGCTATTGATTATTTGAAAGTATCAAAGAAGCTATAGAAGATGGAGACTGATATGGCTCGAGAAAGTAAATGGTAGCAATCTATCTACAAAAATCAAAACAAAGAATGATGAAATAGAGAGTCTCAACAAATAGTTGCAATATACTATTTATTGTCAGATTCACCAAGATATTCAAACCCTAAATGATTCTTTGAAAGAAGATCTAACATAAGAGAAAGTTACAGTGACAGCCCTAAGGCAGGAAAAGGAAACATTACAAAAAAAATGTCAGGAAAACTTGTAATAGGTCCCTCAATTCCAGCAAAAGCTGATAAATGAGCAAAATAATACCACTACCATATAAGCCCAATTTCAAGCTAAACAACAAGTAAAAAAACAATTGACACTTGAGTTGGATAATAGGCCAAAGAATGTAGGAGTTCTAAATCTAGTCAAGGAGCTATATGTATCGGTATGGAAAAGAATCTCTGAGGAGATTACTCAGCTCAGACCCTCTCTAACTTTCCTACTAAATGCACAAAAATTGTGCAAAAAGGTGGAGACTTCAGTTCAGGCCACTCTGTCCACTATCTCTTTGAGAGTGTTTGATTCTCAAATGCTACTACAAAAGCTATATGACACAATTTATGGAATGTTATCAATAACATGAATTAATGATAGAATGATTACTGTAAAAAGGGTGAACAAAAATCTCAATTGAAACTCTATAGTAATTAATTGCAAAGAGATTTTAAATGTGGTAAAAGAGGGAATAAAAGACATGAAGTAGCATATTAAAGATCTGGTGTAATTGGGTCTTCCCTCCCCTTTTCTTGATAGCAATAATGTGTTAATGGTTGATGAGATTAAACCTTTGTTGTTAGCCAGACAAAATGATAAGTGAGTTTTCTAGGTTTTAACAAATGATTCATCAGTGCTAGAAGTGGAAGTTGTCTTGATCCCCATGGCCTAGCTTGATTTCCAATTGAAGGTTGTAGTTCATGTTTTTTAGATTTTTTCACACAAGGACATCATCAACCTTGATTTAGCCTTCCAAGAATTACAAAATAAGCAGGGACTATTTGATGTTGAATGGTCTATTTATCAGACGGCCTTATAGAAGTTGTGAATTTTGCCATGTTTTATATATTTTGTGGATTCTTTTTTGAGCAAGCTCGAAATTTCTTGAGGTCACCAAGAATTATAGAGTAAAATACTCTACATTTTGTTTTAAGTTTTGATTGTGTGCTCCAGTTTTTGTCCTTGTGCATTTTAGTTTTGAGGTAGTGAAGGTTTTGACACAGAACATGGGTGCAAGTTTTTATTTTTGCCTAATATTTTGTCTAAGTCTCAAATTCAAGTAGAAGTTTCCAAGTGTCATCTATCAAGACACATTATAATTTATTTCTAAAAGCATCAAAATGTGTGACGTGTCTCATTATAACTTAGTAGAGCGCAACAAGTGTTGGCATCCACGTTTCAATTTTCTTATGAGTTTCAAAATCTTCTTTCAATAAGATTCTCTCAGTGCATGTGAAAGGTGCCAAGTAGAAACTATAGAAGGTTTTAGTTTGTTTCTCTAAATTTAGTGGACAGTTTTGTGTGTCCCTTGTTAAAGCTTAGTGGAGACTACCAAGTGTCAACATCCATAGTTTCTTCCTTTTGTTTCATTATTGAGTGAGTGTGGTGGGCCCTGGGTGAGTTGCTAAAGTAAGTAAAGTGTGCCAAGTATCATCATCTATGTGAATCTAAAATGAGTCCCAAATGTTTCTATAGTGTAGCTAAAGCTCAGTGGAGACCACCAAGTGTCATCTTCCATAAGACTCTCAAAATGTATCTAAAGCTTCTCTAGACAAGTGGAATCTACCACGTGTCACTTGTTAAGATTAGTAGAAAGTGCCACCTCTCCCCATTCCCCTTTTGAAGTTGCTCAAGCAAGAAGTGTTGTGGGTCCCATTTTTTGTAAGTTGATAAAGTTTTGAAGTAGCAGACTATGACAGATGTTAGAGATAGAGCACTCCTAATACAAAGACACAGTAAAGAGTATAAGTAATGCAGAAAGTGTCGTGTGTCTTCTGTAAGTGTTGTAGAGATTGCTAAGTGTCATTTTCTGATGCCTCCTAAATAATGAGATGGTTTTCAAGTGAGGCAAGTGGATGCTACCATCTATCTCAAGGGTTTTGTTTCTAAAAGTAGTGGAAAGTGCCATGTGTTAAGTTCTTATTTTCCTAAAAAGATGGAGGAATTTAAAGTAAAGTGTATTAGCTATGTTATTTACCTTAGGGTTTATAGTCACAAAGACTAGCAGATGTTGCCAAGTATCCTCACCTATTTCATAGTGGGAAATGCACACGTATCTATTTCAGTCAATGAACTTGTAGGAGGCTAAAAATTTTAGATCTAAAAGATATCTTCTGTTAGACACTTTTAGTTAATATCTAGTTTAGTTAGACCATTGGGATTTTGATCATGCAAGAAATCTTGAGCTAGTCTTATGTTATAACCATGGGTTTGGATCAGACAAAAAGAAAAAAACATCAAGAGAAGAGGAAAAAGAGAGAGATAATTTTTTGATATAGATTATTATCAGAGATTTACAAGAATTTTTTTGAGACTTTCTTGCTATGGCCAATAATATCATTTGCCTTTGTTCTATTTTCTTAATTCAAAAAGTTTGTATAACTATGCATGTACATGTGCCTTTTATGTGACTATAAAATTAATAAGAATATTGAGTTTTGTGCCTTTGTCGATATTTTCTATGTTATTTCAAAATTGTCTAAGTTGTGAGCCTTTGATTTTATTTGTTTTCATCTTTTACATTGATCATGCATTGTTTGCTCTTTAATGTAATTGAATCCTAAAGATAGCTTCACTATGCTTAGTATTAAGAAAAAAATTAAACTTAGGCACATCACCATAGTTAAATTTTATTTCATTGAATTGGTGATTCCATTTAATTTCTATCCCTTTTCTCACAATACATTTGAGATAAAGAAGAGCCAGCTTCTTTAAAATGTGGAGGTCATTTCAGGTCGCAAGTGCGACATTGCTAAAACTTCCCATTGTTGGTGTTGGAAATAGTGTAATTTTAAGAATCAAAAATTACTCAATTTCCACAAACATTCTTGTTACAATTAAACTATTTATATTTTTCATAATTGTTGGCTTGGGTTGGCACTAAAGCTTGTGCATGGACTTGGTTGTGGTTTTGATTTTGGTCATTTCTTTAGTTTTGATTAGATGAGGTAAGTTTAATGATCCATTTGATAATAAGGTAGTTTTATATTATTAAACCTTTATCAATTATTTCCTTGAAATAATGTGCACACTACAACTGCAGATGGTAAGATATCTCATTTTTCAATTTTTTTGTAAACACAGTGGCTAGTTTTTTATTTGATAAATGATGGGTGAATTTACTTGTTAGTTCTCTCCATTGTTGTAGATAACTTGAAAAACTTTCATTAGCCTTATGTTTGGATTGAGTTAAATATACCAATGAAATATTAGGTTCAAGATTGTAGGAGAAGTGTTGCACAAACTTATTTGAAAGGTCATCAAATTAAATATTGAGTTCTTCAGTAATTTTAAGAACCACTTCAAAGCTTATTTTTCTAGATTCTGAGGAAAAAAATTAGGAGGTATATGTAATTATAAGGCAATATATGGAAAATAACAAATAATTTGGTTAAATGGGCCTTAGGGTATATTTACCCTTGTATTTGTCAAACTTCGATGGTTCATACCCTAGAGGAAATGGTATATGTAGATACTCCATGTTAAATGGGTAAGAACACACGTCATATAACTTAAACTTATTAGTCTATTTTTTTCTTGGATGGTGGTAATTTCATCCTTTATTTTTTATAGTTCCTGTGCCAAGAAATTGGATGGAACATTAGCCTAAGATGGAGGCTAGGTGGTCAAAAGTGGATTGCTTTGACCGAGGTATAATGGAGGAATCGTTTCCTATGGGATGTTGGTTTGGTTAGGGAATTAACCAAGGACATGCATACATGTATTTTGGTATGATTTTTGGAATTACATGCATTACAATGCAATATTTTTGTTTGGATTTGGTATATAGGCCTATTTTTGGGGAAATTATGGTTGAGATGGAGGGATATGGCTCTCAGTCGAGTATTGAGTCTGTTGCTGTTGAGTAGGGACTTATTGTTGACTAGTAAAACCTAGGTAAATAGCGGGAACTTGTTGTGAAATAAGGTCATATCATTGAATTTATGGCATGTTTTGAATAGAAGATAATTGTTTCTTGATTAGTACTTATGGAATAGTAGAACCTTTTGGTTGTGTGAAGAGTTGTGAAGTAGATGCTTGTTTAAGTTTTAACATGTGTCATTGACCAATAAACATACATTATTTATTGGTTAATGCTTGTGAATTCATGTTAGTCTATGACTAAAGAGGTATAGTTGTCACTACCTAATGAGGTGGAACATTAGTCCCCTATTAAGGTGGTGGAATGTTTGATATCTACTACATTGGTAGATTAGACTATGCCTATTATTATGGAATGTTAATCATCACCTATTATGTTGGATTAACATTCATCACATTTTTTTGAGGTAAGGCATTGGTTTGAGCTTGACTACTTAATCCTTGTGGTTACATGCTTAAAGAAGTAGCTTTCTGAGAATTAGAGGTAGCTTGTTGTCACTAGGAGGTGTAAGTTCCTACCCCCTACATTTGTAAACCACTCATGGTGTTTACTAAAGGCACTTGTTATGAGCTAGTTGTTTGTGTAGTTACATTACTTTGGCCTAGATTGGATGACATTTGTGTGTTATTCACAATGTTTGGCACATTTATCTACATAGAATAAGTAGACACTTCTTTGATAGCTAGGCATTAAACATGTATCCAACTAAACTGATT
>JARHVA010003185.1:2072500-2120583 GCA_037957365.1 Torreya grandis
ATGCCCATGACATCTCCCATTTTATCTTATGATGATAAGAGTAAGATCATGATCCTTTTGTTATGACCTCTTGTCTTTCCCTGAGTTACATTTTTTGGTAATCCTATTATCTGTAATGGCCCAAGGATGGTGCATGGTACAATTCTTCTAAAACCTACCATATATAAACCATTCAAGAATGGTTGGACCATGAATTGGGTTTTCATAAATGAAAAGGTTGACCTCACTCAAAGGATGAGTTAAGTCTAACTTAGGCTTCTTGCTTCCTACTAGAACCAAATCTATCTTAGCTTTTTTCTTTACTGGGGTACCAATAGGGAATAAGTATAATGTTAATTATTTCCCCTTCTCTTTCTCTATATATTCAACTTGAGCTTATTCTTCATTTGATTCATAAGTACTAGCCAATATCTTAAAGTCATTTTCCACTATTTCTTTAGGATCCAATGCTATAATGTCAATTACTTCAACCTATCACTCTAGTTTCTCAGGCTAGGTTAAGGAAGATGCTACCTCATTAGGTCTCTTCTCATTTGGTATCTACTCAATCAGACCCCTAGGCTTTTGTGTTTTTATTTGTGGTTATGATGGAGTGGGTCTAGAAGATGGGCCTCCTAGCAAATGGTACTACCTAGGTCCCATCTGCCATATATCATCACTTGGATTCTTCTCTCTTAGCAATCTAGCCTCTAGTTTGATATTGAATTTCTTTAATCTCCCAAATACTTCATGAAAATTAAGAGGCATTAGGGTACATGGGGTCATAAATTTCATGATGATACTCATAAGTCATATTGATCCTTTTTGCCTTTAAATGTTTCTTTAGCCTTTCATAGGGGTCCCAATGTCTTATCTCATCAAGTTACAAATTGAAGGAAGTTATATGTCTAAAGGTAGCCTCTATATTGTCCCATTGTTGAGACATAATCATTCCAATGGTTATGGGTAGCATATGAAGCAATCCTTTCCTCATGGTTTTAGATAAGCCATCTACCCCATTAGATACTTGGTAGGCCACTTCTTGCTTTGATAGCTTGATTGACACATGAATTGGTAGCTTGAGGGGTTGGTTTAGGGCTCCTTCAATATTGATGATTGTGTAATCAAGATAGAGCCATATATCTCCCATGGCTTTAATAGTATTCTTAATTGGGGGGTTGACCCTCATCATTAGGATCCTTGTGATAGCCTAAACTAAGGTTGGATAGACACAATCACAAATGATTTAAATATGGTCCCCATATTTGAAAATATGTAACTTTGAGTATTAGTGGGAGAATCTTTTTATTACATCAAGTAACCATTATCTAAGGTTGGTAATCTTCATGGTGCTAATCAAGGCATCCAGTAAGTATGACATCATATAAAACTGACCCTAGTCTTATTCTTGATTATAATTAATTTTATGCTAAAAATGTGATAATAATCTCACCTATAAGAGGGGTAAGTTATTTCTCAACCATAAAATAGATAAAGGGGACCTATATTTTTTCTACGTAGGTAGTGGAGGGGTTCCCACATAATATATTATTCAATGTCATGATCATCCTAATTCTAGGTCTGAATTGGTTGATTGGGATGATTTTATTCAGGTCAAAAAATGCTTGATTCCTAGAATATAGCCATGGAGTAATGATGGTCTTAAGGTCATTACTCTTGGCCCATTTCTTGATGGTTGGGATGTCTATCTAGGGTTTGGTCAACTTATAGTAATTTTTAAAGGTAATAGGATAAATATAAGTAACTTTCTTAAAGCTACATTCATGAACTATCATGCCCTGATCAATTTTATAATCCTTAAAAATAGGGGAGAGAACATTGATGCAATGTAGTACCTCTATTTTTGATATAGTGAAATTAATACTCATCATTTGGATGGCCACTATATCATAATATCTCCTAAAAATATATATGTTCTTCCCATCCTCTCTAGAAATTATTGGTTGCTGTTGAAATATCTAGAATACTTTGGACTAGTTGTTGTCACCCATGTTCAAAGCCATATCATCAAAATGTGTGTCTTTGAAAATTCTCCCTTCTACATCTGAAGTGAGATAGAGCTTCACATATTGTATGTGTTATTTTTAGGCCACTATGACTGTGAGTTTATTCAAATTGCTCACTAGTGGTCTATAGTTTGAATCTAGATCAAATTATTCTTGCTCAGATGATAACTTGACTCTCTCAAGCTTGACTATGATCAATTTAACATCAAATTAGGGATTTTTCACACATTATGGTTTATGTAGGTCCTTTTATAGCTTTAATGTTGATGGATATTTTCACTTAAGTGAGCTTTGTTCCTTAAATTTCATCTAGATACTTGTATTTATACTTTTGTCCTTTTGAGCCCACAAGATATTTAAATATGTCACTTTATATCCATGTGGCATCACCATGGAATATATATGACATCTCTATGGCATTTTCATGGTATATTTCCCATTAATGTTTTGAAAACTAACCATTTCCTTTTAAAATATTTCTTTCATCTCACACTATTAGATCATTTTATATGGATCAATGTGATCCATTGATCTTGATCCCAAGAGTTGAATGCCATTGGTCACTATTAATACTGGTCTCTGAGGGCATACCACTTGGAAATCCTATGGGCCTCCTAATTTCCATTAAAAACTCTACATTGATCTCACATTATTGGATTATACAAGTATGAATTAACATAGATCATTGATCTTTAAAATGTGCTCAAGATTTAATGTGTACTAGGCTCCAAGGTTGTGTCACTTGGTAGTCCCATGGGCCTTCTAAGCTTTGTAACTTATCATTCCTATCATTTAATTTTATTTCACCATAAGGAAATATTGCATTAACTTATAGGTCCGTTTAATAGTCTTGCTATGATATGCTCTGTTGATCTAGATTTGTATGTTTGAATGTGTACCATAGATCTTTGACAAGATTCTCAATGTCTAAATTAGGGTCCATGGATTGACTTCTTAAATTTTATCTCACTCCATTATATTAACTTCATCTAATCAAATTCAAGTCATTGATCATGATTTGGGAAATTAAACATGATTAGTTCCTATATAAAAAGGAGATTGATTAAGCATAGGAATATAGAATTTAGACCAAATTCTTAGACTAATATTTTAATTCATAGGAATAAATATGAATAAATTTTAGTGTAAGGTTTTAAAGCTAAGTTAAAAATGTGATAAAAAGGAACTTGTGTTAGGTAAGCATAAAGTTTAAGCTTAAAACTTGAAAAAAGGACCCTTAGAATAATAAAAGTCATAGCATAAAATTTTATCCTAAGTTTTTATTGTGTTAACAAATACAATTAAAACCTTAGGGTAAAGTCTTATGCTAAGTATATGTCATAATAATAAAAGGAACCCTTTTAGTTTCCCATTTTGATCTCACGTTATTAGATCTTTGGCCTCCATTCAAAGGCATTTCATCAATCATGATCCATGGAGTTGGATAGGATTGGCTCCATGGATCAAAGTATTCAACTTATTAGGTTCATCTCGGACCATCTGATTAACTTCACCTAAGTAAATGTAGGTCATTGATCCTATAAATTAACATAGTGTTTAAGTTAGGACTTAGAGACATATGGAACTTATGGTAAAGTCTTAAGATTAAGGTTTTTTTTATGTTAGTAAACAATAATAAGACTTTAGGACTAAGATTTGAGCCTAAGTTTATAGCAAAATCAGCCATGTGTTACTTTAGACCAAGCTAAAAATATAATAAAATGATCTTGTAAATAATAAAGTTAGACCATACTTAAGATAAAAGGGTAAAAGGGGATCAAGACATAAAGGGACCAAACATATAATTATTAGACTAAGGTTAGGTTGAGTTTAAAAATATGACTAAGCCTTAGTATAAAAATTATACTAACTCCATAACATTTTTAAAGTGTTCCCACGTAATTTGTTCCCACCAATTTTGATTTTTATTCAAAGGGTTTAAGATAGGGATTCTTAACCAAGGGTGTCCTAAGGTTCAGACATGAATTCAATTTAGATTTTATCAGACTAAAAGCTAGTAAAAAGCCAAATTGAGATAAAACCATTAAAATTATGAAACCCAAAAATTATCTATTGCAAATGGATCCTATTATACCTGTAAGCTAAAAAAATAAAATCCATTGTTAGAAATATTAGGCAAGGTTAAACTAGAGATATGAACAAAATAAACCAACCACACTATGGTGTGGATGATCTTAAACTAAAAATAATGTGCAAACATGTTAGTGACATTATGATCAAGTGAATTTTTAATTTTAAGGTAAAAATCTACATAATTATCACAAGGGTCCCCATTTTTAAGAAATGGGTATATTTTGACCTCAACAAGAGGTTAATATACTATTATTTCAATCAAATAAGACTCAAATAAACACACTAACACTTACACTCCTAGCCTAGATACTAGGGATAGCTTAGTAACAAACACTAAATGAAAGCACAATAATAAAATAAAAGATAATAACTCTTTTACCTTCCTTGGAAGCTCCAAATTGCTTTGTCAAGTGGCTTGCTTGACTTGTTCTTCAAGAACTATTTAACAATGGAGGTTGTATTTTTTCCTTCTCTCTTTGGCACCTTGGCTTGTGATGTTACTTGTGCTTAATATTTTGTAATTATAACACCATTTTTATGAGTCTCATGGAGTAAATCCTACATAATAACTCTACTATATAAAATCTTATAAATGAAGTGGTATGGTCTTGTATTTATAGCCTTAAGAATTAAATCTCACCTAAAGTGAGTCAAGGTTGAGTTTAGGCTTGGAATGGGTTCAAAATAAACCTATGATTTAAAACTAACTCTAGTTGAGTTAATAGTTTTTACGTAACTATGATTTACAATTACTAGGCATGGCTCTCAAAATTAGAGGTTTTAGGATATTTTCAAAGAGCTTGACAACTCATAAAGGTAATGATGAAAGGCTAGTATATTTTGAATATTTAAATTTCCTTATTTAGATATTCATTAATTTTAAATGGATAATTCAATTATGCATTTAATCTTTTTTAGTTTGTTAATTGACTTATATTAGCGTTTTAGCTCTTTCAAGATCTATTTTAAGTGTGAAAGTGCCCAACTTAATAGGTTCATACGCCAAATTGATATTTATGATTTTTCAAAGTGATTAGTGATGAATTTATTGTTGCATATGATATAATAACCTAATTAGGGATGCCTCAACATGATTTTGAGTTTTGATGAATGATGTGAAAGTAGATTTGGTACATTCACTAATTCTAAGGCTTAATTTACAAAGGTTTGTAGGAATCAGTATGTAGTCTAGTCAAAAGCTAGTTGTGGCTAATTTTAGGTGTCTACAAAATTCATTCATTAACATGACCCATTTAGCCATACAACTAGTTGAATTTGCCTTGGTAAGTAGATAATTGAGTCGATCTAATTAGGTGATAATAATGGTATTTTGGTTGAGTATATAATGTCACAACTTCTACGTTGAAAACACCATTTCTACATGGGATTTTTCAACTAAGTTGTAATCATATTTATAGAAAACTAGTGTGTCTTAAATAATATATGACTCTTTATTACCATAAGCATAATTTTAGGATAAGAGTGCCCCTAGGGCATGTTCAGTTGATGAAATATTGAGAAACAATGATTTTTTAGGTGTAGGCAGAGCTAAGATGGGTGGATTTGCAAAATAATATTTCAAGTGATCAAAGGCATGTTCATAATTACCATTACATGAAAAAGCAATGGCTTTATTCAAAATATGAGTGTAATGATGGTACATGTATACAAATTAGGAAATGAATCATTAAATGTATTGTATCTTGACCTACAAATAATAGAGTTACTTTAGATTAGAAGGTGGAATTTATGTTATGGATTTAACCTTGGTTGGATCAAATTCAATACCCCTATGAGAGATAATGAAACCTATAAATTTAGAAAAAGTGATGCCAAATACACACCTATTAGGATTAAGACATATCTTGTATTCATGAATCCTTTCAAATATTGTTCATAATACTTTTGGATGCTCTAATCTAGTCCTGTATTTTCCCAAAATGTCATACACTTAGTCTGAAATAATATTGTGCATCATTTCATGCAAGATGAGAATCATTGCACATTGGTATGAAGAAATAAAATTCTTAAGGTTGAATGACACAACTTGATAATAAAACATGCCCCATGAAGTGGTGAACATTGTTTTTCATTTATTATCAGGTGTTATATTAATATCATTATATCTTGAGAAACCATCCATAAGAGCTAAAATATCATACCATGGTGTGGAATCTATAATCATATCAATGTTTTTCAAAGTAAAATCATTCATGGGAATGATTTATTAATATATCTAAGATTGGTACATAAGTGGATTCATTGTGGATTATTTTTTATAGGGATGATGCTTGATATCCACTATAATTAATCTATGGGATGAATACACCCTTCCTCTAATAATATCTATAATTATTTCTTAACTATGATGATAATGTGAGAATTCATTTTTATCAATTTATGCTAGATCAACTTTTTATTTGGGTGTAAAACAATGTGATATACAACTAAATAAGGGTCCAATCTTGGAATTAATAAATAAGACTAGGAAAAAATATCAACAAACTCCCAAATGAGGACAATAATAATCTCACTTTCCTCTTTAGTGAGAGGCACTCCAAGTTTGATCCATTTAAGATTGATCAATGTTCCAATATTGACTTCTATATTACATTATACAAGTAGTATGGAACCATATTCTAGAATATTTGAAAGTGTGGTACATTGGTATTATTATTTATCCTATGGCCCAACTAGCTTGTCAAGTTCACCCATGTATGAAGAATCTAAAGTGCCAAAATCTAGCAAAGGCCACTTTGCAAAGGCATGTAGGAAATCTTGAACCAATTGTTCAAATAATTTTTGATATTTTGAAGTGATTTATAATTGACATGAGGATATACAATTTAAATAACCTAGGTATACTTTTTAAATAGTATTATCTTCTCCATCTAATAGTACCTAAAATAGGTTATCACCAAGGGACTCATTTTTTTATTTAATATTTACCGAGTCCAAAAGTGCCTTAAAGAGGTTTTCACTTTGGGACCTCAAAGCTTTATTTTATTTTTATTTTTGACTAACGAAGTTTAAACACTCTCTAAAATAGGTGGTAAGTAAAATGTAATAGTTAATCTTGTTTATGATTTCCAATCGGAAAACCATCTTTGAGGCCTAAGAATTCATAAATTGCCTCTTCATTCTTGAAATCATCTAATGGTATTAGAATGTTTTATTGGTCCAAATCAATTAATTGGGGGTGGTGGAGGAAAATAAGGGACTAATATGGCATGAAAGTGATGTTACAAATTGTATTAGGGTCAAATAGGTTGGCATAGGCTAACTCATCATAGATGTTATAATAGGAATTTATGTTGTTGCCAACATTGTTGTCATTAGATAATAAATCAATATCACTCTTGAGATATGAGGGGAAACCCCAAAATAGTTTATATAAAATACCTTGAGTGCCTTTATGTTTTAAAATTAATACTATCTTAATAGGTCCTTGTTATTTTTTTCCCAACCCTTTACCTTGATAATTTCTATTATCCATTATCCTATTTGGGGTAGGATACTTTTTGATTTGATAAAAAAAGGAAAAGTAATCCTTATACAACCATGATTCATCATCACCTTGGATTTGATATTTGTCTTGTGAAGTGTTTTGATGAGAAAAATGAGTCCCTTTTGGAGAAAAAATCCTCATTTCACCATTCCATTTGATAAGGATTTATTTTAGGTCTACCAGGGCATTTATGGAAATTTGGTGATATGAAAGGCATTGCCAATTTGATATTCACCAAAGCCTAGATCTTGAATGGTAAAATAGTTGGATATTCTAGGAGAATGTGTAAATGAATTAGATGCAAGAGTAATTATATCTACATACTTTGACTTAGGGAGTTTCACAACTACCTCTTTATCCTTTTTTGGAACATATTTTATGCCAAGGCAATGATTTTAGCTTTCATTCTTTACTTTTGGATGTTTATGATATTATTATGGTTGAAAATATCTAGGTTTTTTTACCTCTAATATTGAGTGATCAAAAATAATACATTGATGTACCATAGAAGGCACCTCATATTCTTCATGTATCTAAGGCTTTCCAAGGAGTAAATTATATGACAATTCTAGATCTAGTACATAGAATAAAGTATTGTGGGTTAAAAGCCCAACAATAATAAGTAAAAAAATGGTTCACTATGATTATCATTCCTCATTATCAAATGCCTTGATAATAATGGTATCTAGTTACGAATCTATTGATATGTATCCTAAATGTTAGACCTATTTAAAAATTACAATAATCAAACCTTACCCATTGTCATGAGGATATGTTTAATTTTATTCTGAGAAATGATTAACTCTATATAAAGGGGTTGCTATGAATAATACAAAGGGATGACATATCACTTTGGTCAAATGAAATGTATTGGCCTGGGGTTGAATTAATCACAAGTGTTTGTAAGTTTTATAAGAAATGCCACTTGGAGCCTTGAAATGGCTTAAAATATCATTCAATATGTTTTTATAGGTGTTTGACGTATGTAGAAGATATATGATAGAAATTTGTGTTATTGTCTTTTGTAATTGTTCCATATTTTCATGTCTTGTCATTAGTAGATGAAATTGCTTTGGTATTTTGAGGTATAAAGCCTTGAATGGTCTTACTGGAGGAAGAAGGTGTAGGACCTTTTTTTAACCTTGGAATATTGAGTTATGATTTCACAATCTCAAGTTGGTGAGGGGTTATTGTAATTATAAGAAGGATGAGGACCTAGAATGGTAACCTTAGGTTATTAGATTACATGAACACCAAGTCATACCAGTGGAGGATTACTGACATAGGAATGAGGAGGTCATAAAATGGATGGTGATGGATGTTGGGTATGATGGGTTTTTGGCTCAAAATTGATATTGATAGTGTTTATATGACTATTGGTAATGTGACCAATGGTATTTTTATACATGTAAGGGATATTGTTGTAACTAACATGGTTGGAATAGGTGTCTTAACCTTGATTTTTGTTTTCATATTGATGTTGTTGATGCTGGCCATAATTTTGATTGTTTAGAGTCTTGTTTTATTTATAATTATTAGTTTGATGTTTTTTTATCATTATTAAAGTTTTATTGTTGAAAATGGTTTTGATAAATACTCAAATTCTAGGCTGACATTGAAGAAACATTGTCTAAATATATTTCACCATTATCTAACAAATCCTTAATGAGGCAACAAATTTATATGCATGTACAAAGTAAATGACATTTAACCTGATGGTAGTCATATAACTCATGTTCTATGTACCAAGTAAGTTTAGGTTGGCATTCTAGGAATGGTTTTGGAACCATCCAAATAAACATATTAAAAACAAGAATTTTTTAAAATACTTCTTCGATTTTCTCTCCAAGGTCACTAAAAATTCAATTTTGGTATTGACGTCTTCTTGGAGGTGGTATTTTTAGGATGAGTGGTTGACTAGGTGGGTTCATTTTAACAGGCAATGGGTGCACTATTTACACATGTCTAGTAGTTAATCAATCACCTACAACATGTTTCTCTTATTAAATAGTTTCGTATTGTCTAACATATTTTCTTGTGCTTGTGTTGGATCTTGTGTATGATACTTACTTTAAATTTGGTTTTGAGAATAAATCTTGATATCTCCTTTATCAATAAGGGATTATTCAATTTTTAATCCCCTGGTTATAATTTATTCAAACATATTGGCATAATTAATCTTGAGATTATAAGCTATGTTGAATTAAATATTACTAGTTAAAAATGCAACCAATTATTTGTGAGTGAAATTGTGTGAGAATTAGTTGGCCAATGCATGTTTTATACACATAATAGTTTTAAATTTTATCAAATAATGATGCTTTCTATCTTTTAGGAACCCATCAAGACTTAATCTCTTTGAGTGCACACCCTAAGGGGTGAATGAAGAAAGGGGTGGGTAGACCATTGATGCTTTACATGATTTTTGTCCCTTATTTCCATTTATTACCAATCTAACTAGATCTTAAAAATCATTCCCTAATCTATTACTCTTATTTTGTACAATCTTCCAATCTTTTACCACCATTTATCTCTCTTTTTCTTACCTTATGCCCCTTTTTATAGTCTGTAGTACTAAGTCAATTGGGTCAACCTTGTACTCTTATGGGTGAAATTCATTTAGGGTCTAGGTCAACTCTTGGTTGACCTAGCCTATGACCTAGTGAATTTTTGTCCATAACAGTATGAGATCAACTGGGTTGACCCTATCAGTTAAAAGTTTCAAAAGGGATTAGGGTTAAATCCACTTATATATAAAATATAATTTTATCATTATTAACCATTAAACATGAGTTATTATTTTCTTACACTTCTTTACAATATGCTATTCCACCATTCTACTTGAGGAGTCTTAGATTAGGGTTTCTACTTGGAGAATCTAGTCTTGTACATAAGTCTTGGATGTTTTAGCCTTTCTTAGTGATCCTTACCAACCACAACAACCTATTTCAAATCCCCTTTTTCTAAGGGAGATATTGAGTCTCAATGGGTTCATCTATAATGTATGTATACTCTATATTTGATCCTCTCTTTAGTAAATAAAAGTAGTATAAGTATTGGCTTTGAATAATAGTACTCTTCTTCTCCATGCATTAGGGTCTTACTCATAAATAGATTTCCTATGCATGTTTTTTTGTTTAATAACCCCCATATTATGCCACAATATTTAGTGAGCACTAGCTTAGACTTCTTTTCTTTACTTTTCATTAGTTTAGTAAATATGAAAACATAGGGCTTAGTTAAGGTTATTTCATGATTGTGCTTGATTGGAGGCTTTGTAACCCTCCCTAGTATTTTTTATTATGATAAGAGATCCCCTAATTTGGTCTATTGGATCCCTATATTGGTCATGTTCTTGATTATCTAATATATCCCCAATTTGAAGTGTAAGTATGATCTATCTTTTTAGAGTTAGGATTGATTTATAGACATGATGCATTTCTAATTACATACATTTTGGTGAACCTGATGTGAATCTAACCCTTGTAGGTTTTATTTCAAGTTTTTCATTATTTTATTTATTATTTTTATATATTTTCAATACTAGGTCAACATGGATATTATAGTTTCTAACTTCTATGCACATGTTTAACATAGAGTCTCATCAGAAATGACTATGTTCTATTTGTGTAGGTGTTCATCATATACAGTCTACTAGGTCAAACAGGTAAACATAGTATAATTTTATACTTCTAAAAAAGCTACTAGTTCAATAGAGTCGCTAAAGTACACTTACATATTTATAGAAAACATACTAGGTTGACACTATTGTTAAAGTATCTTCACAGGCTTCAACAAATAGGGAACTGCATAACTAGGTTGACATAGTTGGTAAAATTTGTAAGTAAAAATCAAGGCACTTCAACATCAATATAAATTTACTTTGCATCTTCCAACCCACCAAGTTTTCTTTCTCTCTTTCTCTATCATTTTTTGTTATCATTATAGTTATATTTTTCATATTTTGTAAGCTTTAAAACCACCCTTATACAACAAACTAGGTTGACCTGGTCAACCTAGTTTTGTATTTTGTCTTCTATCTGAAAGACTAGGTCAACATTATTGACATAGTTCTTAATAGACCTCTACTTCAATAGTATATTAATGACACTATTGACTCTATACTATAATCTCTACATGCATTATCATCTAACTGATAATGTACTATGTTTTAAAGCTAAAATTAACATATATATGTTGGTAGTTAGCTCCCACCTTTAATTTCAATTGCTTACATGATTAGAATATATCACATAGTATAATTAGGTGGTTTTTCAAATATACCATTTAGTTTCACTATTTTTATCTTTCTTTCACACACTACCAAATCACATATTTTAAAATGTATTTAAATAATTTTCTACCCAAGGCTTACCTACTTGGATTTCATCACCAAAGGGGAAGCTAATTTGATTTTTTACTAGGTATAAACACATGGTTAAGGTATATATTGGTAAATAACCTGACAGCCTTATCATTTTGATGTGTGAAGTGAGGGGGTAGGCCCTAATATCAAACTATTACCATTGGAAACATAGATACCTTTTAGCAAAACATCCCAAAACCATCCATAGATTAATTTCTAGTTACTTTATTTTATCAAACTTCCCTATCACACTTAAAATAATACTCTAATAATCTAACAACATTTATGATGACCACTTAGTTATCATTTACTTTCCAAGTTGACTAGTTGCTCTTTGCTCAATTTTTTGTTGTATTTTCAAAACTTGCATTACTAGTATTAGTGTAAGGTTTTGTGCTATGTGCCTTAATTGGATCATCCTCATTGACCCAATTTATTGCGTGTTTCCTTTAATTTCTTACATTCAAATTACATTTCAATATTTGTCTTATTTTTAGTACATAATCATTCTACTCAACACAATCTCTTACATACTATTTTCCCCTTGCCTATAGTACTAGGTCAACCTAGTCAACCCTATATCTCTTTTGAAAGTTAGATAATATTACTAGGTAAACCCAATTGGCTTTGTACTATTATCAATCTTTATTTTCCCTAGTTTTTAGTACTAGGTCAACCCATTCAACTCTATACTCTTACTACTTTCCTTTTTTGTTTGACTCAATTCTTTATTTCTCCTTAGCATTTTTTCCATTTCTCTCAAGTCATCATAAGTCCCCTATCAAAATATTCTTGGACAAATTGAATCCATTTAGATACTTTATGGGATGTTCATTTTTCCCTCTCTTTTCCTCCCAATAGAACCCTTACTCTTGGGGCACCTCTTCCCCTCCATACATGGCTTATAACATGGTGAAAATCACACCATCAATATGAGATAGGTGGATCTGATCCTTTCTATACCAGTCAAGATAATTTCCATCTTTAAACTCTTAAAACTAATGTGGGAGAAACTAGAAAAAATTTAATCAATAATCCCACTAATAATCCATCTTCTAATAACCCTCTCCTTAATACCAATTTGGGGAGTGCACCTACAAACATCAACCCACCCATTGATATGACTTAACTTCTTGTACAAGTCATACAACAAATGAACATAATATAAAATTACAACACCTCTCGAATGATGAAACTAAAGTGTCATTTGATCAATATGACTAATCAACCTCCAACTATCCATCTTCAAGACAATCCCAATTATATTCCTCCACCTCTTAGAGATGGCTCAGGAAATGTTATTCCTAAATCTATAATGAATAAAAGAATTATTTAAACTATTAAAAATGAGAATTTAGATCAATTCATTGTGTTTATTTATATTGGTAACATATCTCCAACTATAAAGTATGATGGGACTAAAGACCCTACATCCTTTCTCAAAAACTTTGGCAATGTTTACAAAAAGTGCATCTAGATTAATACTTTCACCAAAACTAAAATCTTAGTCAAAAATTTCATTGGAAAGGTATTATAATGGTACAAAAAACTTACCTAACAATCCATTTATCAACTAGAGGATTTAGTTAATCCTTTAGTCAAGGAGTTTCAACATAATGATCTTCCTAAAAATAGTCTGAGCCACTTCATCAATGCTAAGCAATCTCCCACCGAATCAACTCATGATTTTATCAAATGATGGAAATCTATAGCCCATAAATCCAAATATAACATGACTAATGATAATTTATTTAAACTCTTTATCATTGATTTAACTCCTCTTCAATATAAGTTTTAAAATTTTACTCTCCAAACACTTATGAAGCTCTTGACCAAGTTAAATGTCAAGACTTTCTCAAGAAACAATTTAAACCTAATCGTAAACTCATTAAAGGATAGTTTTAAATTTATAATAATACTATCACCATTAATACTCCTCAAACCAACCTAGGAGTTTCCAAATCTGATGTTATATCATCTTATCACACACCACTCATTATGTAGCAAATGAAACAATTTTTACCACCCTATAAACCTTTTACTTATCTGAACAATCCTCCTAAGTGGTATGACCCTAATAAATTTTGTTGGTTCCCTACTGACATTAGCCACTACCATGAATAATACAACACTACCTCTCAAAAATGATAATTTTTCAAAGCTTCTAACTTGAATAACAAAAAATCTTTTCCCTTGCTAATAATCAACAAAATACCAAGGATGTTTGTGCCATTGATTTTTATTATAACCTATATTACAATATTTATAAATATTTTAGCAACTCTAAAGTAATGATCATCAGAAGTCAGCTCACAAAGATCCTATCACCAAACCTAAGAAATGATATTTGGAATAACAGCTTCTTAAAGATACTACAACCACTAATCTAGCTTTGGAAGCCCCTGAGGAACCATCTCCTCCTTTTGAACACACAACAACTTCCTTTCCTTTAAAATAGACCTTACCTCCTAAACATAATAAGGAAATTACTCAGATGTTTACACATAATAACTATATATCACACATAATAATCAAAGATAAGAGATCACATAGAAATAATTGACAATAGAGTAGAATATTGGATAATATAGTAGATCCAATTTGAGGGAGCAACCTCCACAATAATTTAATAAGTGTATAATAATGAATATGATGATCAAAGACTAACCAATACCTCCTATATATAGTATACTTAGCCATGGTTATTCCATAGGCTGACCTAACTAAGAACATAGATAAATATATAAAGAATATAAAAGAGTTATGTAATCCACAAGTTAGCCACATATATCCCTAAAAACACCAAAGTTTAATGGAATAAAATTTACCTCTAATTCAAAATAATGTATCCTCAATGTTGAATCAGCTTTATATGTTTATTCACAAAGGATTGATCCTCTCAGGGGGCATCTTGACATGATAGATTCTTTCATTTGATTAGGTACTTCTTAATGACTCTAGACTATAAATTATTAGTATGCATTTGAGTTATTGTCTCATGATCAAGAATAACTCTCCCTTCCTCATCTAATTATGTTAACTTAGATTGAGTAGCAACTCTATGTCCAATGACTTTCTTTAGGCATGATACATGAAATACTAGATGTATGAGAGTGGATGAAGGAAACTCTAACTTGAAGGCCACACTACCAGTTTTTTAAAGATATGATAAGGCCTATAATACTTAGGGGATATATTTTTTTCCTCTTTTGTTTCTTCAAGGGCATACAATTATATGGATTTAATAAAATAAATACCCAATCACCAATGTCAAAATGCCTCTCACTCTTGTGTTGATCTACCTACTGCTTTATGCAATTTTGGGCCATGGATAAATTTTCATGCAAACTTGAAAGGACCTCCTATTGATGGTGAATATGTTACTCAAATGCATGAACCTTTAGATTACCTTCAAGGTTAAATTTATGGATGGAGGGTGGTATCCATACAAGGCCATAAAGGGAGAAATTTTCAAATAATTATGAATAGAAGTGTTATACCACCATTTAACAAGTGGAAACCAATGACCTCATTTATCCTATTTATCAAAAAGAAAATAATGAAGATATCATTTGAGAGATTTCTTAAATATATTAGTTTGTCTATATAATTGAAGATGATAGGATGATCTATAATCCAACTTGGTTCCCAAACATGCAAATAATTTAGTCTAAAAATTACTAGTGAGAATGAGATCTCTATCACTGACAATGATCTTAAGAGTACCATGTAATTTTTGAACTATATTGAGAAAATTAGAAGCTACTGTAATAGAAAAAAGGTGTTATGATAAAGAATAAAAATGAGCATACCTACTGAGATGATCCACAATAACCATGATAACATTTTAACCATTAGATCTTGGTAACCCTATAATGAAATCCATAAACATCTCTTTCCAATGTTCGCTAGGGATGGATAAAGGCTAAAAAATACCTAGGGTTTTGATGGTTTCACCTTTATTTTGTTTATAGATCATACATTTAGCCACATATTTCTAGTCATCCCCCTTGATTCCTTCCCAAAATAAATCTTGCTTGATTCTATGATAGGTTTTCAAAAATCTTGAATGACTTCAAAGTAGAGTTGCATGAATTTCTTGAAGGACTTTTTATTTGAGAAGAAAATTATTACATACGTATAATTTGTCTTTATACCATAATGCATTACCCTTTCAAGTTAATTTTTCAAACACACCCAAACCTTGTTAAAGATTATAAATCAAATCATGGATAACACTATAATTTTTATATTCTAATCTTGATTCCTCTAGTCAATCTACCTGCTATATGGTCATGCCACATAGAAATGCCTCAACTAATTCATCCCTCTAAGACAGTGCATCTTCCACCACATTTTCCTTACCTTTCTTATAGACTATTTCAAAATAATAGCCTAATATCTTAGTTACCAATTTTTATTGTTATTATGATGAAAACCATTGTTACAAAAAATGTTTGAGACTATCATGATCAATATTTACTTGAAAGTGACAACCTATCAAATAAGGTCTCCATTATTTAACTGCATGCAAAATGGTCAACATTTCCTTCTCATAAATGGGCTTGAGCCAATTGTTACCCTCTAATTGGTGAATTTAAAATGTAAGTGGTCTACCTTATTGCATTAACATAACACCCATACCATATTTATATGCATCACATTCAACCACAAAGGCTTAAAAAAATTAGGAGTGATCAACATTGGAGTGGTGCACCTAGCTAGTTTAAATTATTCAAATTACTTGGTAGCTATATAAATCCACTATAAGGATCATTTATTCAACAAATAGGTGAGTGGGGATGAAATGGTACCATAATTTTTTATAAACCTGTGATAGTAACTAGTTAGCCCTAAAAATCCCCTTAATTGATTGAGTGTCTTAGGAAATAGCTAGTCTACTATTTATTGGATTTTTTTAGGATCCACTTGCACTCCTTCGTGTGAAACCATATGACCCAAATACTCAATCTCACAAGATCCAAAAGTACATTTAAAATATTTTGCATACAACTGATGTTGTTCTAAAATTGAGAGTACTATATCACATGCTACAAATGATCTTCCCAATTTTTAATGTAAATGAATATATCATAAAAAAACACCATAAAAATTTTCCTCAAAAATGGCATAAACATAGTATTCATCAAACTCTAAAAGGTAGATGGTGCGTTTGTTAGACTAAAAGGCATAACCATAAACACATAATGGACCTCAAGAGTTTTGAAAGTGGTTTTGGGTATGTCTTCATCATGGATTTGGAGTTGATGATACCCATAATGCATATCTAACTTGGTAAAATAAAGAGCACCATTCAATTCATCTAGAAAATCATCAATGATAGGAACATGAAGCTTATCTTTGATAGTGTACTTATTGATCTCTCTATAATTAGGGCACATCCTCTAAGTGTCATCTTTCTTTCTCACAATGACAACTAGAAAATAATATTCACTTTGGTTGTGGCAAATGGTTCCTGCATCCAACATATCCTATACGATCTTTTCAATTTCACTTTTTGGGGTGTAGGGAAACCTGTATGGCCTAATGTTGGGTGGTTTACTAATAAGAATAAGTTTGATGGCATGATCATGCCTGTAGCTAGGTGGACGTCCTTTTCGTGTGTCACTAAAAATAATAGGATGGGAATCAATCACTTGTTGTAGATCAGGAGGTGTAGATGGTTGAGTTGGTTGGACTTTAATAGAAAATAAGTGAGCTACAAATCCTTCAAAACCCTTTTAGATAATCTTGCTCATTTAATGGGAGATAAACTTTTTTAGAGATTTAGCCCTTAGAATGAAAGTGTATGAATAATTCCTAGAAATTCATATCAATATTGTCCAAAGTGGTGAGCCACTAGACTCCCAGAACAATATCAACTCCATCCATGGTAATAGAAAACATAGGAGAATATCATAGGTAGTTTCCTATGACTAGCTTAATACTATGGATTTTTTATAAATAGCTGATAGTACTACCATTTCTAATCATGACCTAAAATTTTAGAGTATGATAAATGAAATAGTTCAAATGATCAACTAAATTACTATTGATGAAGCTATGTGTACTTCCGAAATCAATCAAAATAGTGACATTCTATTTCTTAAGGAAACCAACCACCTTAAGAGTTTAGAGAGTACTAATACACAAAAGGGCATGACAAGAAATACTAGGATGAGAGTCCTAAAATTCTTCCTTACGTCATTCTACATCCTCACTAATTGCCTTCTCATCATCTGTATCCTTATTGGCACCTTTGATGTAAAACTTATTTTTATCATAATGATGTCATTTACTCCATTTTATATCACACCCATAACACAACCCTTTGGCTCATTTATCCTCAATTTGATGAGGTGTCAATCTAGTGGGTTGAGGAAATGATGGTGCTAGAAAGGTGTGATCATGACCAGTAGTGAAAGTTTTCCATTAGACCATCCTTTTTATTCTTTCATGTGTGGCCTTGGGATATATTCTAATATAGATAATGGATTAAACATCCAAACCTCCAATTATATGTTATCTTTGAGTCCACCCAAATAAATATCAATCAAATTTGCCTTAGTGATGTCTTTTATTCATAAGGATAGATTCTAAAATTGATGAATATATTAATTCATAGTTCCTATTTCATGAAATTTAGTTAACTAGCTAAAGATTTCCTAGAGATATAATTTTGACGAGACAACAAATCATTAGTGAAAATAGACTAATAAGAAGAGCACCATTATTTTTCTTTTGAGCACACAACTAGTGATACCAAATGCACTAATTAGGTTATAGATATAAAGATGCCACTATCACCTTCTAAGAACTAAGAGTTTGGTGTAGATAAAATAAATTATCAATCTGGGTAATCTAAGTGAGAGGATCCTTACTATCAAACTTAAGCATGTCTAATTTTGGCAACATCAGTTTCACACTAGGATTAAATATATTAGTGTTGAGAAGAATAGGACTTGAATGATGAGATAGAGGGTTGGTTATCTATAACTGAGATGAAATGACAACTAATTTTGTAATTATATGATGTAGTTTAGTATGTATCCCATTAATCTCTTTGTGTATCCCTAAAACATCAATTTGAACTATAACAAAGTCATTGTACCACACCAAACCATTTATGTTTTCTTGAAGTTGATAAATCATTAGATCTGAAGTTTTAGATTCCATGTCATCCCTAGGAGTTTTATGAGTTTCTTTCCCCCTTTTTTCCTCAAGTAGTAGGACATGCCCTATATAAACCCTAGGAGAGTTTTTACCCACAAAAATGTATACCAAGAGATAGTACCATTATGATCTCCTCACCAACATGAATCTAATGACTACCTTTACACATGAGGGTGAAAAATTTTGGCTCAAAAAAGTGTACTGGAAGAATATACCATTGTGATTGTCTCATCGAGATGAATACAATGACTACAAATGTGCAAAGGGAAAAAAATTCTAGAATTTTTTTCCTTTCCTTTTTTAATATTTTTTCTAGAAAAGAATTTCAAAAAATATTTCACTAAGAAAAAAATAATTCTTCCCAAATTGCAAGTCATTTTTTTTCACTCCTTCCACTTTTAGAAGTTCCACCTTACTAGATCTAAAAAAATGCCACAAGAAACTTGGCCAAATCAAAGCTCTGATACCACTTGTAAGGAAACTACTTAGATGTTTCCATAGAATACTTATATATCACATAGAATAATCAAAGATAATATATCACATAATAATAATTAATATTAAATTAAAATAACTGATAATATAGTAGATCCACTTCGAGGGGGAAAAGTTAATAACAATGAAATAAGAGTAGAATACTTAATATGATGATCAAATACTAACCACTACCTCCTATATATAGTATACTTAGCCATGGTTATTCCATAGGCTAGCCTAACTAAGATCATAAAAACTATAACAAATATACAAAAGAGGATGTAAGCCACAAGTCAACCACACATATTCATAGACACACCAAAGGTTGATAAAATATTAAACATTGTGTTGGTTATTCTCTTAAATCTCATTGGAAATTTATTGAATAACCTAATTATATGCCTTGTAAGATTCTATTTATGGGGTTAGTTCATACTTCCCTTTATCATCACAATCTCCTTATGTAACAATTAAAAGAAATTGAAGATCTATCTCCTATAGATGAATAACCACCCTCTATTGAACCTCAACCTACAAATGTGTATACGATTGAAACTATGTGTCCTTATTCCTAGCATTATATTGAATTTATTTAAGCATACATGATTAATAAATAAATTAATTTTCATTCTAATGATATGCCGCTATTCATTAAAATATCCATTAATACTACCCTTATTCATAAAGTTCTAGTTGATAAAGGATCTAGTATTAATGTGACATATTTTAGGATTATCCAACAACTTGGTTATAACAAAGACCATCTCAAGTAAACCCAAATTACCTATCATGGTTTTTATAAGACTAATCAAAAGCCACTTGGTTGTATTTGGCTTCCCCTAATAATCAAACTTAAAATCATTTAAACTAAGCTCATGGTCTTTGATTTTCCCTTATCTTATAACATACTCCTTGGTCACTCATGGACTCATCAAATCAGGTCCATCATTTATTCTAATAGATAATGTATTAAACTCTTACATAATGGAAAATGGTATAAGCATGAGGCTGATCCCAACCCTTGGAATATTCAACATCCTAATCTAAAATCTCAGTATCATATTCCTACATTCCTAAAATCAATAGTGATGCTTTATCCAAATTTATCAACATCAACACTAATTTACAAGTCACTCTTGTTGATTCAAATGATGATGAACCTAATTATTTACAACATAATTGTTATATTACCAGACTACCCCCTAAATTTCAAAGTAGCTCCCTCCTTATTTATTACCTCAAAACTGTACTATTCCCCTCATTGATGAGATTAGTGATTTCCCCCACCCATCCAATGCTCAAGAGACTTATTTAATTGAATATGCCTTTAATTGTAATGTATTTGTATTGGACAAATTATTTCAAGATCCTCTCATCATGTCTCCATGAACATTCAATAACATCAGGATTTCACCTTCTGAAACTCCCCCTAAATCTCAATCATGGATAATTTATCCAACATATGATGATAACTACATAATCTCCCAATATTAATCTCAAGACTTGGATGTTAAAAATTATCAAAAAACCTTATCTCAAATCCACACTTTTAACTGAGATGTTCATACCATTTATATATATCATGAATTAGATCTGAAAGGTCATGTGCCTCCTATTAATTATTCACTTTTTGATACTCAGGTGGTAAAACAAACAATACCTTTCAAATCTCTATAAAGTCATACATCTTATCCACCACCTACAGATATAATCATTACTTATGATCTTTCCCCCATCAAATAAACTAATGACATACCAATACCATTAGATCCATCTACTTCTCATACCTCTAAGATTAAACTAGATGCCAAAGCCACCAATGTCTATCAGATACATTCCAAATATGATCATCATGGTAATCAAAATTTGGATCTCAAATTAGATCTTAAGTATTATGGTCCTTTTCCTACTTTTCGTAGTGATGAATCTATTCTTGAAATACTTCATGCCTGAGAACGTCATTTTCATTAGCAACATCATAAACTTGGGAGTTTTAAAACCTAAGACCCTTGTTTTAACAACTTCATTGATAACATTGATATTAAAGCTAATCTAATTTCTTATTTACATAATGCACCATACCAATTATAATATGGTAATGTTATGATTATCAAATAAACCACTCACATTGAATATGGTACTCCATCATGCCCCCAACCAATTACAATTTCTCACAAACTCTCACTTACCAAATACAAAAAATTTAATCTATTATTCGATAAATATCATGAGATATTCAATTGGCCCTATGAGGAAATTCCTAGTATTTACCCTAGCATTATGGTGCACAACATCATCACTCATCCCAATGTCAAACACGTGCATTAAAACAAATAAAAATTTCCCCTTGATGTTTCCACTTTATATTACAAGGAAATCATCAAAATTCTTGATACTAAATTTATCAAACCAGTGGACTACTATAAATGGGTTTATAACATATTTCCCATTTATAAAAATGTCATTATGGTCATTCACATATGCATTAATTTTCATAATCTTAATCTCCCTTGTCCTAAAGATAATTTTCCTTTACCTTTAACAGATGCCATTACCAATTCTATAACTAGCTATGAAATGTTATCTTGTATGGATGATTCTTGGTATATAATAAATTTCACATTTCCCCTGAAGACCAACATAATACCACTTTCACCATGGAATGGGGCACCTATTTCTATGTTAGAATGCCCTTCAGCCTAAAAAATGCTAGAGTCACTTATCAATGAGAAATGACTCACATCTCTCATGATCTTATCCATAAAATTATTGAAACCTATGTGGATGACCTCATTGCTAAGACTAAAAGTCATAAGACTCATATTTTCAATCTTATCATCATCTTTGACCATATTTATAAATATTAAGTTTGAATAAATCCTTATAAATGTGTCTTTGGTATCACATCTCAAAAATTGTTAGGATTCCTAGTCTCACTCTATAACATCGACATTGACCCCATGAAGATTAGTGCCATCATCAACATACCCATTCCTCATTCTATTCTAGACATTCACACTTATCTCAAAAAACTTGGTTAAATTAGATGATTCATCCTCAAAATGGCTTACTATATCCACTCTATCAATTCTCTTCTTAAGAACGGTTATGCTTTAGAATGGATGGACCCTTGTCAAAAATCCTTTGAAAATATGAAATAATCATTGATTCATCCACCTACACTTCATCCTCCTTCAAATTATTGACCTTTGATCTTATATACTTATTCCACACCCATATCAGTTGGGGTAATGCTTACACAACAAGATAATACTAGAAAAGAATATGCCATATACTACATCATCCAAGGCCTTATTGATTACAATAAACATTATATAAAAGTCAAATGTGACTTACCATATATTTTTCCACTAAGAAGCTTTGAAATTACATGCTTTATTAAACCAATATGTCATCATTCATTCCAACCCCCTTCATCACTTCTTCTCTAAAGCCTTTCTTCCTAGAGATAGAATTGGCAAATAGATGGTCCTCATAGAATTTGATCACCACATTGTTACTCAAAAAGATATCAAAGGACAAATCATAGCCAATCATCTAGCTGAAGCTCCTATGCCAGCTACCAATCACCTTTAAGATAGTCTTCTTGATGACAATATTCTCTATATTAAAATTCTTAATCAAGACATTTCTCTCAAACATTAATTCCATAACTTGACTAATGATCTTGAAGCCAATAATCTTGATGAATCCACTATCCTTCCCAATACTACTAAACCAAAAGTAGTTATCGAATAACTTCCTAAAATTAATGTCAACTTGCATGAGGAAATTAGACCCTTCACTTTGATGGTGTTAAAAGTTAGGTTTTCTCTTAGCATTTTATGTCACTAATAATATTGTAGAGCACAAGGCTCTAATCTTAGTCATATAAGATACTCTTGACTTAGATATCTAATACATGCATGCCTTAGGTGATTCTTAGCTCATTTGTCACCAATTCAATGGTGATTACCAATGCAAAAGCAAGAATATTAATACTTATCATAAAATTACAACTACTCTCACCAAATATTTCATCTCTTTCACTATTGAGTCTATCCCTCAAGACCAAAATTCTATTATTGATTCCCTTACTTCTTTAGCATCTCTTTCTCATCTTCACCAAGTTATTTATGATCCAAATTTTCTTATCCAAATAATAAAATCTCCATCCTCTATCCAACCACAAGATTTTATTATCTACTAAATCAAGGTTATCACCATTTTATAAAGCCCATGGTATAAAGGCATCATTCAATTTTTGGAACACCAAACTTATCCTCCCAACTTAGACTCCCATGAAAATACTCACATTTGTAAACAAGCTTTTAAATATTTATTTAGATATAAAATCCTTTTTTATCATAATGATGAAGGTACCATACTTCATTGTGTTATTAAATATGAGGTCCCTCCTCTTCTTGAATAAACACATAGGTCCCTTTGTGATGGCCACTATAGTGGACATGCTATAGTCTAAAAATGCCTACATATGGGATATTTTTGGCCCACTCTTGAAAAGGATGCAATTGAATTTGATAGAAAGTGTACTCTTTGCCAACTTCATGATGATCTAATTCATTCACCTCCAGCTAAGCTTCATACCATCAAATATTTCTAGCCATTCACCATGTGGGTATTATATCTCATCAATAAATTACCTTGATCTCAATATGGGCATATCTTTATCATCACTTCTACAAACTATTTTACCAAATGGGTTGAGGCTATGCCCCTTATCAATGTCACTGGTACCACCATCTCTAAATGTATTCTTAATCAAATCATTTTTTTCTTTTGTTTTCCCCATATCATCATTTCATACAATGGTGGTAATTTTAAAAATAAGGATGTCAAATAACTATGTGCTATATTTAAGATCAATAAAAAACATTCCACACCCTATCACCTAAAATGTAATGGTCAAGTTGAGGCCATAAACAAATTTATTAATAAAATTCTCCAAAAGATAATTCATGAAACCCACATGGATTGACACCTTCATCTTTATCTTGCTCTGTGGGTCTATCAGACTAGCATACGTAATACCATTAGGGAAACACCATTCTCTCTAGTCTATGGTTTTGAGTTATTTTTTCCCTTAGAATTTGAATAATTACACTTTATGTTATCATACTTGATGAATAATTACACAAATCTCACCTTCATGCCCTTGATTTCCTTGATGAACATCATATTTTTTCTTTGCAATATAATTGCCAATACAAGGCCTGTATTGCCAAACAACATAGAAAATGTGTTAAAATTCACACATTTAATGTTTGTGATCTTGTCCTTAAATTAGACTAAATTCATGATAAAGAAGGTAAATATTACCAAAAATGATGGGGCCCTTATTTAGTCAAAGGTATTCTTGGTCAAAGTATATATCACCTTCAAACCAATGAAGGTCATATTATCAAAGAGACCACCAATGCATAATTCCTTAAGAAGTATTATACATATTCCTTTCCTTCTTCTCATGATTTCTATATGCTATCTATCTAACACTTTTTGTAAGTTGCTTACATAGGTCTCACCCTTTTTAGTAGTTCTCTCTTTTTCACAAACCTTAGTCCTTTTTTGGTCTTTTGGTTTCCCTTTTTCTCATGAGGTGCATTGTAAAACAATAGATAAGACCCAATATTCCTCATGATGTACTATATTCTTTGTTTTCATACTTTTTACATAATATTTGTACCCCTTGGGTTTATTTTTTGTCAATTATAGTGTAAGACCATGGATAGGACCTAACCTTCTTCACAAATACCATCTTTTTCTTACCTCATTTATTTTTCATGTTTTTGGCACCCTCGTGGGTTTGTCTTTTATGAGTTGTAGTATAAGACCATAGATATGACCTGGCATTCCTCATAAAATCACAATCTTGTCATTCATTTTCTAGAATATGTTTTTTAATGATTAGGATTTTTTTATCCTTGTTCTTAGCTTTAGCTTTTTCTTCTTTTGTAGATAACATTTTCAAAAAAAAAATGGTGCTAGTATATTTCCCTACATTTCCCTTATTATTATGATAAGGAATCACACTTTACTATCATTGTATCCATTTTTCACCCTTTCACACATTTTTTGCAACTTGAAGTAATTAAAATTGTTTCATGTTTAATTCCTCCTGATTTCCTTTCCTTTCACTCTATATTGGATAAAATAAGGTTGAAGTCAATATAAAACTATTATTTCACCTAGATTTATTATACTCTTAGACACCATGCTCTATAAAGTTCTCTCTCTTAGCAACCAAGTACCAAATATTCAAATTAAAGTAATATTTAGCACCTGTGTTTAGTTTTTCAAATACTTATGAAAGAGGAATAAAAAAATACATCAAGATAGTTAAAATCCAAATCATTTGAAACAAAAGTAAATGATATATAAAAGGCAACATACAAATTTCAAAATTCAAAATTCACACCAAAATATGTGATTACAAGAACAAATCCTATCTCAAATTTAAGATCAAACTCCACATTTGGCCTCATAATAGAGCTTAGATCCATTGGGGTGTGGTAGGCAAGTATATTGGAAAAGGAGAATTCAACAAACTCTATGGTTCTACCTAATTTATCATGTAATTACCCAATCTTGATTGTAGACCAACAACTTTGTAAGGGGTCTTGAGGAATGGGGAACATGTTCTAGGAAGGTAGGTCCATTTTAATTTTCATGAGTATATCCTTCATGGGATTATCTACATAATTCATTTATTGACATAAGACTTGTGTGGATAAGAGATGTTCTTCATAGTCTTTAAGCTTGATAGTCCTCTATTTTTGATAAACTTTATTTAAATGTCTTAACTTTGATAAAGAGTTTATCTACCTTGGTTTTTCATTAATTATAACCTCTAACCATTTAATTTCCCCCTTGAGAGTCATTCATGATTCTAAACATATTTTCCATTTTCTCTACTTCCTTCTTCTTCACATCTTAAAAACATGCTAGCATTACTTTGTTTTAGTTTTATCTATCCTTAGAGAAAAACAATATGTTTGATAAATTATGGATTACTTCCTTTATACCATGAATTTACATTGTTAGAATTTCCTTGATTTAATTTTACCATTTGTCATTGTTATACCACCCTTTTTTGTGGGCACCTAAGTATGTTTCTATTTTCATGTAGTTTTTCCACTATTGAGTGAGGTTGGCTTGTTACTTCTTACTCACCAATCTTGTTTTTATTTTTATGAACCCTTTTTCCATTAATGATTGAGTATAGATTGTTACTTCTCACTCGTGAATTATATTTTAACATTTTTCTTTCCCATATTTGTTTAATTTAGGATTGTTACTACTTTCACATTGATGTTTGATTAACATCTTTTTGACATGTATCCTTGGTTTGACTTGGTGAGTTTGCCTTTCTTACTTAAAGTTTACTTATTTGATTTTTTTTGGTCTTTAGTAGCCTTGGATTTTTGGTTATCTAATTTAATATTAATTTTGAGTTGGTCATTTGGTCTAACCTAGCACTTTTCACCCTAGCTTACAAAATTTTCAAGTATGTTCGATTCACATAAAACCAGTTATCATGGCTTTCCTACATTTTTTTGTTTTTACTCTTTATTTTTGTATTCTTGGGTTTGTAAAAAGAAATATTTATGCCCTCCATAATTGAAAATAAAAACACAACAAATAACCATCCAAAAATAAAGGTATGTCAAGGTAAACATTACATTTAACTTTTAGTTGTTTCTCTTTCAGTTATTTTATGCTTTAAAATATTACAAATTTTTTTAGCCTTAGAATTATGTGTTTCTATGTTCTTTCTTGAAGCACCATCCCCTATTTTACCTAAGTGAAATGTGATGATATTCAAGTGGGGCATATATATAAACAATATTTTAAACTTTTATCAAATAGCCATGTTTTCTCTATTACATGAACCCATCATGACTCAATCTCTCTAAGTTAATGCCCTAAGGGGTATACCAAGAAAGATGTGGGTATAAAATTGGTGCTTTACAAGATTTTTGTCCCTTATTACCACTTATTACCAATCAAATTAGCTCCTAAAACCCATTACTTAAGATATTACTCCTCTTTTTTACACTCCAATATTTTACCACCTTTCATTCCTATTTTCCTCACCTTAAGCCCCTTTTGATAGTATACATTACTAGGTCAATTGGGTTGACCCTGTACTCTTATGGGTGAAATTAATTTAGGGTTTAGGTCAACTCTTGGCCAACCTAGCCCTTGACCTAGTGAATTTTTGTCCATAATAATACTAGGTTGACTAGGTCAACCCTATTGGCTAAACCTTTCATAAGGTCTTAGGGTTAAATTTGCCTATATATATAATATCATTTCATAATTATTTACCAATGAAAATGAGTTATTATTTGTTTATGCTTCTTTATAATCTACTCTTCCACTATTCTACTTAAGCAGTCTTAGTTTAGTGTTTCTACTTGGAGAATCTAGTCTTATGGAGAAGTCTTATATGCTTTGGCCTTTCTTACTGATCTTTATAAGCTAAATCAACCTATTGTTAATACCCTTTGGCCAAGGGAGAGATTTAATCTTAATGGGTTCATCTTTCAGGTAAGTATACTCTAACTTTTCTCCTCTTTTTAGTAGATAGAAGTAGCATAAATATTGGCTTTAAATAATATTACTCTCTTCTCTATGCATTAAGGTCTTACTCATACATAGCTTAATTGAGATTTTATTATGCATGTTTTTTTGTTTACTAACCCCCATATTGTGCCACAAGCTTTGGTGAGCATTAGATTAGACTTTTTTACTTTACTTGTTATTAGTTTAGTGAATATGAAAACATAGGGCTTAATTAGGGTCATTGTGTGATTGTGATTGACTAGAGGATTTGAAACCCTCATTATTATTGTTTATTTTAATAATAGATACTCTAATTAGGTCTAGTAGATCCCAATATTGGTCATGTTCTCGATTATCTAATGTATCCCCAATTAGAAGTGTAAGTGTGATTTATCTTCTTTGAGTTAGGATTGATTTATAGACATGATGAATTTATGATTTCATACACATGGAACTATAATAAGTATCTATAAAAATTTCCCCTCATTATTTTTTATATTGACATAAGTCAACCATAGTCACCTTATGTTCCACATTATAAGAAAAGTGTTGTACAAATATCTCAAAATTTTCATCAAAGTTGTCAAAATTTTTTGTGGGAGATGGAGAAACCACTCCAATCCCTACCTAACCAAACTATAATAAAATAGTGAATAAAATACATACTATTATATGTCTTTAATTGACAAGCCACATAAAATTATTCTAGGTTCTCCTTGGGATCACCTTTCCCTTCTTATTTATCAAATTTTAGAATCTCAAAATTATGTGGGAATGGTAATTTAATATAACTCATAGAAAATGGATAAGAACATATATCATCTAACTTATATTTATTTCCTTAATTTCTTATTTAGATGGTATAAAATATAACTTTCACCTCTTGCAAGTCTTGGTAAGTGGGTCTGGAATGAGAGGGAGTAGACACACATTGGTGGGTATTCAAATTAGCATGTATTTGACCTTGATAAAGAGGTGGTATGGAATATTGGGTAACTTTTACTTGACTATTTATACAAGGAATATTCACCCTTTGATTTGGGTTATATTATTGATGGGGTATTTGTTGTTAGTATGGTACTTACTAATGAGTGTAGAAATGAAGTCTGAATGGACAAATGATTTGTTTAGTATTTAAGGGTATCTATTGGGAATGGAGGGGAAAATTATATTGATTGGTAAGGACTTATTTTATGAAAGTAAACTATTGTTCGTTAAGTGGAAATTGTTGGATTGAAGAAACATAGTGTTGGTTAGACACCGTCTATTGAGGATTGGAGACCACCTTTTGTGGCATTAGAATAGTGACCAACTATTGAGGTGGATGATTGGTTTCCACTTATTGATGTGGAGGATTGTTCACCACATATTGACGTGGATGATTTTTTGGATTATGTACAAATATTTATTTTATATTTTGTATGTTCATAATTTATTATTGAGATGTGTTTAGGACATTGGAAAAGGGATTGTTGAGAATTTGGTGTAATTTTATGTTAAATCATGGATGGTACTTAATGTGGGTTAAAATTTAATATTTAGGAGTTATAGAATATGTGTTGGGAATAATTAATCGGAGGATTTAGATTGTTACTAGTTTCAAGATTACCTTATGTTATAAATGTGTTAATGAAATTTACAACTAAAATGGTTCTAAGAAATGACTCAAGATTAGGTGTGGAATGGATTAAAAAATATATTGGTTATTTGGTTATATAATTAAGATATATAAATGTGGTTTTTTATTATATATAATAGTTAAGGAGTTGAATAAAGTAGGCAAGACTTGATTATCCTACTATATTTGAGATGGTAATGGATTGGTGTTTTCAAGGAGGGTCAGCTAGTTGACCTTTGCCTTTGTTAGAAACCACTAGGGCTTAATTATAAGCTTTGAAAAAATCTTGATCTTAAATAGAAGTATATTTATTGTATATTAATGTAAGGGGTGTTTGTTTATGGTTTTTAATAAAATAGTGTAAATATTCTATGAAAAATATAGCAAAAAATTAGCCTCCACTTCTAGAAATATTACAAAGTGCTTGTATTTATTATTGAAGAGTTGTCATGTAAATTGATCTTGTATGTATCTATCACTAGGTGGTGCATTCATAAGGTACATATGATTAGGTCTTTATTTCATAAAAATTAGTATGTGCATAAGGTATGGTTGATATTGTCCTTGTTCAACATTAGGTGGTATGATTGGAAGGTATGGGTTATGTTGTTTGGGTTTGGTATTAGATGGCATGTTGGCCAGGTATTGTTTAACTTCATCATCCTATACATAGTGGTCATACCCATATGATTTGTAAACTATATCTTCATCAAAGGAAGGGTTATAAATATCCCCACTGTGTAAATACTTTGGCATGTTTGAATTTATGATATTCATTTTAAAATAGGCTTAGATACTTATAACTTGTCTTAATTTGGTACATGATTTCAATTGGAATAGAACTTGGGAGAATTTTTTTCAATGTGAATGGTTGAATTAACATGTATCCAATAGTGTACACAAGTATTAGGTATGTTAAATGGTTTTTTTTATAAATGTGTAATGTTTATCTATTGATGATGTTCAAACTTGGTCTTGAGTTAAAATGGTTTATCTTTAACTTGATTTGTGAATGTGGAAAAGGAAACCCATTTAGAAATTTAAAATTTAAATGTGAGAACTTTGGATTGAGTTTACCTTTTAGATTTGGATTGGTTGAATTTAAATTAAAATATACTAACTTTGGAATTAGAAGGTTGAATAAAGTTAGATTTGAAATAAGACTAGGCTTGGAATAAAATAGATGGCATAATGACTCAATTTAGACCAAAATTTGGAACTTTACCTTGAATTGGTTTAAAGTTGTAATTTTGATTGGAATAAATATTTGGTTTAAATTAGATAGCATAATGGCATGTTTTGGATAAGAATGGTGCATGTTTGAACAAGGTGTAATAAGACATATAGAAAAAGTAATTTTTTACTTGGAAAATAGATAGAGTAATACCTCTTTGTGTAAGTATATATAAATTCATGTGTTTGATATTTGTTTGAATCAATAAATTGGGTGTCTTATTTTGAATGTATTTCTCAAATAAATAGGTTTGGAGAAAAAAATCATGTAATCAAGCACAAGGTCCTATTTGTAATAACTAACACAAGATTACCTCATAACCACTTGATCTTATGAAATAGTCACCTTTGAGATGATTAAAAGTTTAAGAGTTCATAAAATAATTAAATAAAATTATTGGTGGTGTTTTAATCCCACCATTATTTAAAAGGTCTATACATATAAGGCAATATTTAGGGACTATTACCCTTGCACCACTGCATCAATGACTATTCTATGGTAAAGAAGATTCTACTCTAAATCTTTGATGGACTTATAGATTGTTTTTGAAAGGAAAAATTAGCTAACTATACATCAAGACTTAACAAGTTATTTACCATAGGGTCTTGTCCCTTCATGGCCACTTCATTCATAGGATTTTAGTGAAGTGCTACTAGAAAAACAAGCTCTAAAGGACACAATATAATATACTCCCATTTAACCTATAATGATTGAATGTAGCCTCAACTTATATACCCTTTTAGATAAATTTGGTTGGTACAAATGTTGGGGTATGAAATCCTAGCCAGTACACCCTAAGAGCTTTATAGAAGGTGATGAACTCCGCCCTGCATAGTCAAAATAAATGGAAGGTATTAGCGTTCTAATTCACTAGAATCCCTCAAGAGGGTAGGTGAATAGTGTAATAGGTAAATATTTTTTATAACAATAAATTGGTATTTCACATTTTTGGGTGACCTAAAAGGGGAGAACATACATGCAAATATCTATAGAAGATATAAATTACAGTAAGTAGAACCTTAAAATCAAGAAGGGAAATGGCTAAGTAACAAGCTTTTAGAACCCAAAATGAAATGTGCATTTGTTTTTAATCCCAAATTTTAAATGTTTTTTCATTTTAAGCCCAAAATAGAAGTGTTTTAAAGAGATAATAATTTCATGTAACTCTAAATTCCACTTTTTATCCATGGTCCTAAAAATGGGTTTAGAAGTCTCCAAAAGTAACATTTAGATCAATGAGGAGACCATAAATGAAAATTTCAAGTCTTTAATTTTTTTACACAAAACAAAAATGTTGATTTATGAAAATAGACCATAAACAAAAGCTTAGAATAAGTACCAATTAACATGTTGAAGTTGTTGACAAAATCAATGAAAATTATAGAAAGGTAAAATAATCAAAAAATAGGGTGAAACCAATGAATAACTTGATGAAAAAATTGTAAAGGTGAAACCACTACAAATTAAGAACATAGAATAATATTACCAAAGTGAAATAGTAAAACTATAGAGTAAAACTAATGAATAAATCAATGAAAATGCTAATAAGGTGAAACCTTCAATTAGGATGGTTGTAAAATGGCAACAAAGTTAAAAATAAAAATAAAAATCATTGATTCTATAGGAAAACCATTGATTCTAATGTACTAAAACCACTAAGTAATAGGATGAAACTGTTGATTTCACATAAAATAGATTTTACAAATTTTGGAATTAAAATGAAGAATTTAGTCAATTTACAAATGAATTCTTTTTCTTAGAAGGATACATAAGGACTTAAAGATCTAGTGGGTGTGTAGGGATCCCAATGGGTGTGACATTATGTAGAATGCAAATCAAAAGAGTCTTAGTACATTTTTAGTGAATGAAAATAAAAAAAACAACTTATAGAACATATCATCCTAATCTTATTCCCTAGGATTGAATAAAGTCAAGCAATAGAAGAATCAAATAGAAAGTTAAAAAAAAAAATTATCTTCCTTGTAGACTGCTTGGCTTTCTATTTAAAAAAAGGTATGTGCTCATATTTTAAAAATATTTATATTTATCAATGTTGAATCCACATGTGGGTAGAATTTCCCCTCGCATACTCTTTATTTGGAATGAGAATGGTTGGAAATTATTGTATAATTTGACAGAGCAAGTTTGCAAGAATAATTTTGTCTATAATGGACAAAATCCTTTATATTTATATAATTTTATAATGAATTATATCCATTGATCTAATATTAAGATCAATGGTAGAAATGAGTCCTCAAACTCATGATTTCACACATGGAGTGTGTAAGAAACTCCATTTAAGACTAGGAAGTATTGGAATAAAAGTTTAATAATAACCTCTTGGAGTGTTTGAGAATGTGTAAGAGGTAGGAGTGTGAAAGATATTATAAAAGAGTTTAAGATCATGATTTTAATCCTCTCCTTTCCCACTGACTTCTCCTTGTGATGTCACTAGATTAGTCAATTATTTTATTATTTTTGGGAAACTAGTGTTTAGTATGTAAAAAATAAAGGGTCTAGAAAAAGGGGAAAAATATGATCTAATATGGTAAAATATAGATTTTGATCAAATTAATTACATAGGGAAGATAATTAACTTATTTAAAAAATAGATTTAGTTGACTATTTCAAAGTCTAAAAGTTACTGCATAGGATTGAGAAGATGTCAAGAATCTGGATCTATCTTTCATTTAGTGAAAAGATAGGAGTACTAAAAATAGGACACTTTGGGGTTCAGTGCTATAGTCCAAATCTTACCACTATCGTCCAAAATAGTCATAGAGATTTGAGTTGTTTGGATTTTGTCCATTATCCCTTGTGAGCTTGCCTATGAAATTTTGGTCCTTAATGTTGATGGAGCTCCTAGTAGAGATGTTTTAATCTTAAAAACCATAGGTTCATCTATACACATGAAACAAAAAATACATCAAAATAAAAAAGGGGAAAATTAGGTTAGGGGAAGTATGATCACATGATCTAGAACACCTGTTGTCATGATCATTGCCTACATTAACCCTCAATCTAGGGGTCTTAGATTAAATGGAGTTCTCCCTTAGGGAAGTACATAATCAATATGCATAGTAGATGCAAGAATGACTTTAACCTAGGCCATTCCTTGATTAAGCATGAAAATATATGTGTGATGTATAATGTTAAGCTATACTATTGATTGATTTTTAATTATGTATTGTGCCAAAGTACTAAGTGTTAGATATAAAATGCCTTGTGAATTACTTTATATATGAGACTCTTTGTTTTTAATTTGGGAGCTTTATTCACACTTGGATTACATTAGAAAGATAAACAAAACTTAAGGATAAAGCTAAGAAGGGTTTAAGACTCAATAAGTGAGGAAAATTAATCATTTGAAATCAAAATTCCATTAGATAGGAGAACTAGAAATGTGACACCCTAGGGTCTAGTGCTATAGTCTAACCCTAGCACTCCTATCCTATAGGATTTGGATCTAGGGGGAGTTAACATGGGAAAAAGGTTTGAATAATGTGGAATGAATGTTTGGAAGGCTATAGATGAGTGGTTATAGACAAAAAGGTGACTCAAGAATGAGATAATACCAAGATAATTAAAATAAAAGACATGTCTAATGTGAACAAGGCTCATATTCTCTTGTCAAAGTCTCCTATGAAAGGATTTTGAAAATACATGATATGTGTGGTTGCTAAACCAATATAGGGTGTATACATTTTCCCCCCTTTTATTTTAGTGATGTAATGAAATGAAGTACTAGATCTAGTAAAATAAATAAGAAGAAAGTATGTACCTAAACCTACCTATGTAGAGATAAATGTGATGCAAAGGGTCCAACTCATTTCCTAGCTAGGGAAGTGGATGGAGAGTCAAATAGTACATAGAAAAAGAAATAATCCCTGAAATGGATGCCACCTGTATTGAATCTAGAAGTGGAATTCATGTAGCATGGAGAAAGAGGGAAATTCTTTCGCCCTATGCTAAATCTGACTCAACAAGAGGAATATTTGGAGGCCCAAAACCAATGTCTATCCTCTATCCCATATAAACTCATGTAATATAAAATGTGTGTATAGAATCTATATACTATGAAAATCAAAATCTATCATGCCCCTACTCTGAATTTCTGAACTAGAATTCAAAAATTCTTGGAGGCCTAAAACCAATGCCTGTCATCTATCCTACATAGACTCATGTAGTCTGAGTTTGGGTGATGTACTGGACTAATCATTGTAGATGGATATATGGTCCAACTTAGTGATAACCTAGGTACAAATGGTTGTGATATGAAAGTCTAGTAAATGTGTGAGAAGAGAATGGCATGTCTTGTCATTCCATCTATATAATTATAAGTGATTAATAACATGAACATCCATGCCACACCCCCAAATATGGTATGTGAGTGATTCATATGTATAATCTATTAATCCATATAACCACATGTGATATGACTTATTGTGCCATGCCCTATGTGTAAAACTAGAGATCAAAACACTGCACTCTACACTATGCCTATAATATAATATCTGGTCTTGTAACTATGTCATGCTATATGAAATTATATGTGTGAGATGTGTAGTAATGTACATGCCCCCAAATTTGGTATCTGATTCTGAATCTATATTTAAGTAATTGTGAATCTATATAATATGAACCATTGTATCTAAACAGCCTATGTACCTATAAGCTGAAATCACTATGGATCCATATAATTTGAACCACTATATCTAAATAGTCTGTGATTATATAAACTAAAGGTATATCCTTATAAATGTCTTTATTAATGTTAAGTGACCCATGTAGTCTAAATCACTATATATTTTTATTGATCTAAGTTGAATATGATAATATGAATATTGGAGGTGTAAAAACCATGGTGTATCCACTTATGAGAGTGGATGGGTATACTAGGTAGATGTAAAAATAGGAATAGTAGGAATGATTTCCCCCATTTTGGGGAGAGGTATGAAACTTGTGATAGGGGAGGTTGAGCCAAAAGTGATGAATAGTGGCATAAGTAGAAACAAGGTTGGCTTATTATGAATATCTTGAGAGTTTGTTTGAATGATTAGATAGAGTTGTTGAAAATAGAATAGATTTTAATTGGTGAGAATCAAGGAGTGTGTCTAAGTATAAAATAAATATAGAGATGTTCTATATTAGGCAAATGAATTAATAAGAGACCAAGGATTACATGATTTCAAAGGTGTCATTTTCATGATTCTATGGATGAAAATGGCTTAAAAAATGGTGTTACAGGGTTTAAGTTATGGGTAAAATGGTATTTTACTTTGATTGAGAAGGATGGGTCATATAGAAAGTTGGATTGATTCTCAATTCATTTGTGTATTGACTAGGTTGAGATTTGGATCTCTAGCTTAGGAGATATGCAAAGGAGATGAGTACCTAATGTGATCTAATTTGAGAAGTTGACATCCCAGGTTTAGGTTGGTGGTGATGTTACCCTGGTAAGTAGATAAAATGTTTGAGTTTTATCTATTCTAAATCCTATTTTTAATTTTTTAAGTTGTTTAAAGTGTCTTAGGAAAAATTTCACTAGTTTTAGCACTCTTGTCCTACATCCATCACTGTTATCTAGGTTCCAATGCTCTTGTCTAGCTTTTAGTGTTGTCCTAGAGGCTTAATTTTTTAGTGATGTTGCTTTGTTGTTGACTAATTTTTTATTTTGTCTTTTGATTTGGCATTGTTGATTGATATATATGTTGTTTATGGTATTTTAAATGTGATGTGTGGATGAGAGGGTTCTACAACAGCCATGTTATGGATACATTGACATTTTTTGCCATTGTCTGTTGATGGGAGAGTTATCATGGATGGGGTAGGGTTAGGTCATGTGTGTTATCTAGGCATGGTGCAGTGGGATAGATATATGATTATCACCTTTTATGAGATGTGGAATGTAGATACATGTACTTTCTAACTTCCTATAATGGAGATTACTATGGCATTAGAGGATGTGTATCATATTTTTAATTTACTAATTAGTAGATGGTGGGTGATGTTATAGGATGACATGGGTGTTCATGTTATTAATCATGTATCCTTGTATTTTACTAGTGTTCCCTCAAGTATACATTAGATAGGTAGTGATGGTGATATGTTACTATTAGTTATAGTATAGTCTAGTGTTTTGAGCCTACAAAAGTGGTTGGCCATGTTTTTGGCATTATTTGTTACTATAGATGGGAGTGGAGTGTCTATTGAATATAGGATGCATAGGATTTTTCATATTTTGGAGGTATATAGCACTATGTTCTCATAAGGTAGGACTATGATTGACAACCTATACAAAAATCTTTATAGGTTTACATAGGAGGCATTTAGTGGTAGATTAAGTACAATGATGTTATTGCATTGTTGGGTCTATGATTACATAGCAGTTATGTGGCTAATAGGATTACCAAGGGAGAGGTGGGTACCTCTATATCCATTTTGGGAGTGGTGTATGAGTATATTGGTTATCCAATCCCCTTGAAGAGATCATTATAGGTAGGTGATAGATAGATTGGTGGCTATTGACATTATATGGAGGCCTTATAGAGGATTTATTAGGTAGGCCAAGGATGGAGTGCAGTTATAGTATATGAGGGTCAGTTGTTGGATACATGACCATTGGGTTGGAGTGTATGAGAACTTTTAATATGAGCATGTTACTAGATAGTTTAGGGTACGAAAAAGTGTGCCCCTAATAGCATGGGTGTGAGTGAGGAGTGCATAAGCACTAGAGAGGGTAGGAGCTTATGCAAGGCCCACAAAGATTGAGATAACACCATTACCTTTAGATGTATAGGATGTGGATATAGACATTCTTGATGTGGATGATGTTGGATGTACAGATGTATATACTACATGGTGGACAAGGCATCAATGGTCTCTATTGTATCTTGTTGATTAAGGGGATGCTCTTGAGTATAAGGACCTTACACCAATATAGATGATGGGAGGTAAATAATGATTATATTTGAATTATGAATGAATTTTTTCTTTAGTTTGATTTGAAAGTGTATATCTAATGTAGTGTTGTAACTTTATGTATAGGTAGAGTGGGAGGTACATATGATGAGGCACATGCTAGGGTGGGGAGTGGATATGCTGACTATTGGGATACTGTAATTGAGTCTAAAATCTAAGAGTTCACACAACATGTTCTTGATGAGATGATAGAGGAGGGATTAATAGAGCGAGTGATAGTTATAGCTAGTATTCATGCTCACCTATTTGATAGGGCTGTTATAGTGACAATTACATAAGCTATGGTAGTGGGAGAGAGAGAGATGATCTAAGGGCTAAGCTAGATAGGCATAAGATGCTTCCACCTAATTATAGATCTAATAGCATGAGGATTATGGATGAGTACATATACCTTTAGAGGTGGTATTTGGACTTGTATGAGGATCATGGTTAGCTATTGGAGTGAGAGATTCATAGTAAGAGACATTTGGGATCTTAATGAGGTGCAGGGCCATCAAGTGCTAGAGTGGATTATGGAACTAGTGTTAGTGGGAAGAGTGAGATTGAGAGTGAGCGAATGACACCCATTTATGATTTATTATATTTGATACGATGTATATGTTTTGAAAACTTCATTATATATAAATATGGATACTGGTTTGATTTGGATTCAAGCACATTTTGTTATGGATTTTGGAATACATTGGTATATTTAATTCAAATTGTTGATTTAAAATATTTGATTTGACCTTGATGTTGAGGTTGCATATGTTTTTGTAAAATGGTATTTGGGATATGTGATTTGATTATTGTTGACAAATGTGATGTTTTTTATTTTAAACTATATGCGAGTAAAAAAATTTTGTTTTGTAATTTGTAAATTGATTTGATTAAAGTGAGTTGGTTTAAGATTTGTAAAGTGGAATATTGGTAATATCAAGATTTGGATAATTTGGATTAGTTTTGGATGGCTATTTGTAACTAGGAATGTTAGTTGTTAGTAGAAGGGGATGTAAGATAGAAATCTATGCATATCACTTCCTCGATAATGGCTCAAGAATGTAAAGGCTAGCCCTTTAGCTCTATCATCACCCACTATGTGAAGACATGTAATTATGCATGTGTTAATCAATATTTGAACTATGTGTCCAATCCCTCTAAGTAGGTGGCTCAAGAATACAAAGGCTAACTAGACCTTTGGTTCCATCATTGCCCCATGAAGTGAAACTATGAACTGATACCAATATGAATGTGTGTTTTATCACTATCTAAACCATGATGTCCAACTAAACAAGTGCCTATTCATGTGTATGTAGGAACATGCACTATATTTGAAACTATTTACTATATACTAGTTGTAGTTATGCATGGAGACTTTACCAAATGTAACCTTACTAAATGTACAACTGAAACTATGGGCTATGAAAAAGGATCATATACCCACAATTGTAGTGGATTGCTACATGAAATACCACCCTATGACCTCTATTGTGATGCATATGACTGAGTAATAGATTGATCTAGAATTGTAATTTGTGATGGGGGTTCATCTAATCTCAAATGTAGTGGGTTTCTACATGAGATAAGACCCAAAAAACTCAACCATAGTGAATATCTCTCAAGAGCATTACTCTATAGTGTGGGTTCATCTAATCTTAACTATAGTAGGTTACTCCATGAGATAGGACTCATAAAACTCAGTTGTAGTGAATATATGTTTGGATCAATACTTTGTTGTAGTGTTTATGACTATGTAGGATATGTATATGGACCAATATGTACTCCTCAGACTAAAATTCCATATATAGTCTGCTCTAGATGTACTAGTTTCTAAATGTTCTGAATAGGTGGAATAGGATATCTCCCATAAGTCTCTATTCTAGAAGCTACATTACTCACATGATGAGTAATGGATGATTTTGATGAAGGAATGTCCTAGGATAACTCAATCATGGAGGAATGAGGTCTATGATTATTTGATGGAAGAGATCTTAGTGCTCCCTATGTGAATGCTATGATGACATTATCAACACCTATTAATGCAATTTGTGAGTCCATTAAAAACATTATATTTATGTCCATGGATACAATGATAGTTATAAAAGGGTTGATGTGGCTGTCTATGTAAGAGATGTGGATCTCATTGATGAGTAAAAGGTAATGTGATTAACCTCCTATGTAGAAGTGATGATAATATGACACATGGGCTATCTTGATCTAAATCAAGTTGTAGTAGTGCCTTTCTACTATTCTCTATAGTGCATATTATAGGTTGTGCTTTGGAAACTAGCTCTCTATTCTTAACTACTTGCTTTTATGGTTGAGGTATCCTAGCTTGTTTAGGACATGGTGGATGTTGTGTGCTAGGAGTTGTAGATGGAGGTACTATTAGCCAAATTTTGCCCACATACCAAGTTATTACTAGATGGATTAGGTTACTAATGGATGAGTGGATGAACAAATGTTATGGATGGAATGAGTGGACTAGAGAGATCGTATAGTGCTCATATAGCTTTTTGAAACACTTTTAATTTGCTTAAAGTGTATTTCTTCAATTTATGAGGGATAGGTATGTAGAGTAAATAAAAAGGTTCTTGAGTAGGTTTCTTGTTAAAACCAAGCAGTTCAAGGTCATGGATCAAGCAACATTTCAAGCATGAGTTTAGAAGAACATACAGGCCTTGGAAAAGCTAAGTGCAAAACCCTTTTATTTGGCTAAGTACTTATTTGGCATAATTATTTCAAGATTTTTTTTGGCTAAGTTTAATTTTTTTAGACCTTTTTATCTAACTAAAGTTGATACTTTGGGCCAAGAGATAATATTTGTTTCAGGGAACTGTGTTGGGTCTTTTAAAAAAGTGTTGGGGACTTTTTTAGGAAAAGTTTCCAAGGTAAGGATCCCATATATTTATGTATTTTAGGAAAATTTTCTACAATAATTTTCTTGATGACCTAATTCTTTGGGAAAAAATTTTGACAAAAGTTTTAAAGGGCAAGTTACTTCATTTGACTAAGTGTTGGGAATTGTTTTAAACAGTTTTTCTAAAAGGGCATCTTTCAAAAGTTAGAGGCACTTAAAAAAAAAATTGAAGGGTTTTTATCAACAAAAAGGGGGATTTTCAAAAATTTTAAGGGTCCTTTCCCTTCAAAAAAGATACCTTTTCAAGTCGAAGGGTCCATTTCACAAATATTAAAGGGTTTTTTTTTTCTTGGGAAATTGTCCAAAACAAGATTTTTGAAGAATCCTTTTCCAAGGAAAGTGTCCTATTTGATTCCCATAAAGGGTTATTTCATTAGGAAAGTGTTTAATACAAAAAGAGATCCCAAAGGGTATTTATTCAACAACAATCCCAAAAACAAAAGTCTAAAAGAAATGGCCTAGGAATTGGTTTTCTGGTAGAGTAATGATAGTTGCACAAATGTTAATTTTAGGCTACAAAAAATAGTCATTTGAATTCAAAAGGTCTAGGATAGCTATGTGGACATCAAATAAATTTGTGCAAATGTCAAATGGAAGCCTCATGAAATATATATTTCAGTTCAAAAAATAGGATGATGGCTCACATTTAATCATATATAAGATCCAATGGTGAGTAGTGACTAAAAGGTTAATGGGCTCAGACAAATCAATGGCACATGTTCAATCATGGATTTAGATCAACGGTGAGTAGGGGAAATAATATGTATTTAAAAACTAGTATAGATCAAAGGCCAGCAACTCATTAATGAAAAAAGACCAGGCATCAAGTACAGTATAATCTATTATAACTAAAGGAAAACCAATAATTTATATTGGTTTTCAACCTATAGTTAATTCAAGTTAAGGTCTTAGAGCATAGAAAATGTATGTGATTATTGAAAATAGTATCTTGATCCATGATTTTGACAAACCACCTCTCAAAGCACACATGACATGGCTCTATCAGTTTTAATATATGAGGACCTTGTCCTCATAACGAAGCTAAGTGGAAGGTATGACAAGATTCATAGAGCAAATTTTAGAGATTAGAGAAATAGGTTGAGCATTCAATAATGATCAAAACCTTTAAAAATATTTTCTCCCTTAAAGGATCATGAATCACCATATAAAACAAACTCTTGTCCTCTAGTGCACTTTTCTCAGCCAATGAGAAGAACTTGAGAACTAACAAAGCTAATTAAGGATAAATGTTGATGATGGACTTGTCTTGATTGGATAAAGGGGTGGTGGGGCATCCCTTGAAATGTAGAGTTCATTTAATGATCATGGAAAATTTTCCCATCTCCTTTCTCTCTATATTTCTCTTCTCTCTTCTATATATCCCATTCTTTTCATTTTGTAAAGGGGTTCTCTGATTTGAAATTTTTAGAAACTAGTTCTCTCTAATTTAGAAATTTTAGAGGAATTGGGGAAATTTTTGAGATATTGTAAAGTATTCTCCTCTTGATTAGGATAAACCCTATCAAGAATCTATAATAACTACCTCTTGATACAATATAGGACTTTCCTTACTGATATTTTTCCTTGAATCTATATTTGGTGAGATATACACTATGGCATTGTGTGAAGAAGAATATTTCTCATCCATGGTCTTTCTTTCTAACCTTATTTAGGGAGTTTTCAATGTTGTTTTCAAGTCTAGATTAGTGTAATTTATAACATTAATGTAATATTTTAGTGATTCTTAGAACTCCTCTTTGTTTCTATTCATTACTTCTTAAAACCTCTTCCATGAAACACTTATGTAATAATATTGATCTTGAGATTGTGTGAGATAATATTGTCCTCTGTAGATCTAGTGTAGATTCAAGCTTACGGGAGTTACACATTTTTTATTTGGTGTATCACTTGGTTAACTTCCTTATGATTCATTTTCCCTTTATAACCATTTTCCCTATGATTCATTAGTTTAGCATTAGTTTTAGGTGAGAATAAAAGAAGAATACATCCTACTCCAAGGGTTCAACCTCATTTTAAGATACCCACAGCCTGAGGTTTTTCTAATATTGTAGCTAGAAGTGAGAGAGCCTTAAAAACTCTCCCATAAGGGTGAAATTCTATCCTACAATATTTTTTGGCATGCCCAGTGGGACTAAGGTCTAAAACAATATAAGTTTTTTTGGTGTTATTCTTATGCATATCAACCTTTAAAGTCATTCAAAAAATATCAATGGTAGCTTTGAACATCTATCAATTGGTTTAAATAGTCCAATTGCCTAATCATCATTGTTTGGTATGTTCAAGCAATCATCTTTTGATCAACATGCATATTCTCTACCTCAAAATCACACTTATCAAGATAACAATATTTATGTGTTGCCCCCAAGTGGCCCTCAAATAACCTATCAGCCATATCATAGCCTTTTCCCTCCTCCCACTCCTATGTATAACCAAGATCAGACTCCTTTGCATTCAAATCAATCCTATAATTTCCCTTGGTAAGACTATGTTTATCCTATTACATCCTTGTCAGGATTCAAGCAAGAATTATCATATTATATTGAGTTGATAAGGGAGATTAGTAGGGGTTTAGAACTTTTTTCAGTCATCCCTATTCATGTTCTATAAGAGGTAAGGATTTCTATTTAGTTGGTCAAGAACATGTGGCCAGTTTGAGTGGATGAATAATGGGAAATTAATGAGAGAGAGAATAAGGTTTGGTTGAGAAGCAATATCCAAGATTATGAAAGTGTGTTGATATCTTATGAAAATTAGTAGGCTCATTTACATAAATATTATGTGTCCTCTCTTTTCCAAGAGCCAATCAGTTTTGCCTCTCCTACCCCAATGCCCATTCCCCCTCAAAATCATGATTCCCTTCCATCATGGATATTCTCCTACACCTTTGACCTTGATTATGTCATGCCCTCTCATGTGAAACCACACTCCCATATACCCATTCAAAAAGAAGAAAATGTGGATATTCCCTAAACATTTCCATCATGGAAATCATTTCAAAAAGGTGTATAGAATAAGAAAGAGGTGTCAGTTGTGGTGGTCCAAGAACCAGTTTAAGAGAAGGAGATAGTGGTTGAATAAAATAAAAAAATTGTTAGCTTACCTTAATGAGCTTACCCTATAAGATTTCCAAGAATATTTATTCCTCACTCAATAACTGCCAAAGATGCCACTCAAAGTACCTAATTAGAAAGACACTCTCTTAAGATATAAGCAAAATGAATTTTCTCACCCTCCCACCATCTCCCTCTTGGAGGAATATCCTATTTTTCATGGAATAGAGGAGGAGATTAGAGTCAAATTTGAGCTTGAAGAGGATGACACAAGTGTCTATGATGAGGAGATCATGATAGGCAATCCATTCCATAAAAGGGAGGAAAAATCAAGTTTGGACCATCTATTATGGCATGACTTTGACATTGATGAATTAGAGCCTAAAGGTAGTGTTTATGCCTTCATACTTAAAGAGGTGTGTATTTAGGATGAAACTAAGAGAAAAGAGGTTTTTTCTCAATCCCAAGAGGATCAAGATGAAGTATGGCAGTGGTTATACCATGACTTCATGTATTAAGTAGAGGTTCTAAACTAGTTTATGCCTCCTCTAAAGTATGAGGATAAACTCACTAATCAAGTTGAATAAGTTGACCAATTTCAAGATGAATTATCCATTGAAGGTATTAATGATGTCTTAAAAATGAGGGAGAATGGTCAGATCCAAAGCCATAAAAATATGACATGTCAGGCCTTAGGTGGATTGATGAACTATTGTATGGCCCCTTACAAAGAAAGTAGAACAAATATGAAGCTAAAGTTGGCATTATCCTAGATGACCAAGAGGAAGCTGCCTTTTGGGATGACTTAGATACTTTTTTCTTAAGTCTAGATAGTCAACAAAGAACTAGTTCAAAAGAGCCATCGCATGTTGTTCTTGATTCAAAACACGAAATTGAACCATCAAATGAGAAGATTGCAAAAGCCCCTACAGTCCAACATGACCCAAGCTTGGAGGACATGGACCAATATTTCTACATTGGAGACATGTTTTTTCAATTACATCCATTAGAGAGCACATCAAAAGGATTGGCCATAAAGCTATCTAGTTCACCAATTTTAGTACCTCCAATGTAAAGTATTTTTCATCTTGGTTTATTACAAGTGAATGGTATTCATAGTTTTCCATTTGACCCAAGAGGGGGTATTTTTAAATTGTATCCATGTACATATTAGAATAGTTTTCATGTTTTTATCCAAGTGTCTTTATGCACATCTTTTTAGTAAGTTAATTATTTTTCCTTCCTATAAGTGCTTGTGTGTACTTCCCTTTACTTTTTTTGTCCTTTTATCTTTGTTTCTTCAAGATGAGTTATCTAGTTTTAGACCAGTTCAATTATATAGGTAGGAGACTCCATGCCCAATGGACTAGACAAGGCAAATTAATCTAGGTTCTCAAGCATAATAGGCATGCTTCCCTATGAGTCACCAAAAAAGTTGACCAAATTTGGTCCACATACTAAGTTGTGCCTAGATCGATCAAGTTACTAATGGATGAGTTGATGAACAAATATTTTGGATGGAATGAGTGGACCAAAGAGATCTTATAGTGCTCATAAACCTTTTGAAACACTTTAAGTTTGATTAAAGTATATTTTGTCAAATTATAAGGGATAGGTCTATAGAGCAAAGAAAAAGGTTCTTGAGCAAGTTTCATAGTGAAACCAAGTATTTCAAGGTCATGGATCAAGCAACATTTCAAGCATGAGTTCAGAAGAACATACAGGGATTGGAAAAGCTAAGTGCAAAACCCTCTTTTTTGGCTAAGTCTTTACTTGGCATAATTGTTTCGAGTTTTTATTTGGCTAAGTTCAATTCTTGTAGACCTTTTTATTTATCTAAATGTTGATAATTTGGGACAAGTTCTAATATTTGTTTCAATAAATTATGTCAAGTTTTTTAACCAAGTGTTGGGGACTTTTTTGAGAAAATTTTCTGAGGCAAGGATCCTGCAGACTTATTTATTTAGAGTAAAAATTCTACAACAATTTTCTTGAAGACCTAATTATTTTAGGGAAAATGTTTGACAAAAGTTCTGAAGGGCAAGTTACTTCATTTGACTATGTGTCATGAATTGTTCAGACATTTTGTCTAAAAAAATCTCCCTAAAAGAGCATCTTCCAAAAGCTAGAGACACTTAAAAAATTTCTAAAGGGTTTTTCTTGACAAAAGGGGGATTTATTTGAACCCAAAGGGTCCTTTCCCTTTGTAAAAGATACTTTTTCAAGCCCAAGTGTCCATTTTAAAAAGCCCAAAGGGTTTTTTTCTTGGGAAATTATCCAAAACAAGATTTTTAAAGAATATTTTTCCAAGGAAAGTGTCTTATAAGATTCCCTTGAAGTTCATTTATTTAGGAAAGTGGTCAATACAAAAAAAATCCCAAAGGGTGTTTCTTTAACAAAAAGCCTACAGACAAAAGTCTAAAAGAAATGGTCCAGGGAATTAGTTTTCCATCAAAGTAATGATAGATATTTAAATGTCAATTTTAGGCTATAGAAGTTAGTCATTTGAATTCAAAAGGTATAGGACAATTATGTGGACATCAAATATGTTCATGTAGATTTCAAAGTTAATCCTCATGAAATATATTTTTGGGTTAAAATAATAAGATTGATGGCTCACATTTAATCATACAGAAGATTCAAAGGAGAGCAATGACTGACAGGTTAATGGGCTCAAAAAAATCAATGGCACATGTTCAATTGTGGATTTAGATCAATGGTGAATAGGAGATAGAATAGGTCTTTTAGACCTAGTATAGATCAAAACTTAGTAACTCATCAACAAAAAAATACCAAGCATCAAGCAGAGTATCATTTATTATAACTATAGGAAAACCAATAATTTTGATTGGTTTTCAACCTATAGTTAATTTAGGTTTAGGTCCCAAAGCATAGATTATGTATGTGATTAATGAAAAGAGTAACTTGAGCCATGATTTTGAAAAACTACCACTCAAATCACACATAAAATGGCTCTATTAGTTTTAAGATATGAGGACCTTGTCTTCATAATGAAGCTGAGTGGAAGGTATGGTGAGATTCATGGAGCAAATTTGGGAGATTGGAGAAATATTTGTAGCATTCAATAATGATCAAAACCTTAAAATATATTTTCTCCTTGAAAGGATCATGAATCGCTATATAAAACAAACTCTTGTCCTCTAGTGTACTTTTATTAGCCAATGAGAAGAACATGAGAACTAACTGGAGCTATTGAAGGATAAATGTTGATGATGAACTTGTCCTAATTAGACAAAAGGGTGGTGGGGCATCCCTTGAAATGTGGAGCTCCTTAAATGATCATGGACAATGTGATCTACTCCTTTCTCATTATATTTCTTTTCCCTCTTCTATATATCCCATTCTTTTCATTTTGTAAAGGGGTTCTCTTATTTGAAATTTTCAACAACTAGCTCTCTTTGATTTGGAAATTTTAGAGGAACTGGGGAACTTTTTGAGATATTATAAAGTATGTTCCTCTTAATTAGGCTTAGCCCTATCAATCATATATAATAACTACCTATTGATGCAATATAGGATTTTATGTACCTATATTTTGCCTTGAATCTATGTTTGGTGAGTTGTGCACTATGGCATTATGTGAAGAACAATCTTCCTCATCCACGGTCCTTCTTTCTTACCTTATTTAGGGAGTTTTCAATGTTGTTTGTAGGTATATATTAGTGTTATTTATACCATTAAAATGATATTTTAGTGAGTCTTAGAAATCATATTTTTTTCTATTCATTGGTTCTTGAACCTCTTCCATGAAACACTTATGCAATCAACTTGATCTCGATATTATGTGAGCTAATATTATTCTCAAAAGATCTAATGTGGGTTTAAGCTTATGGGAGTTACAAATATTTTATTTGGTGCATCACTTGGTTAACTTCATTGGGATCCCTTTTCCATTTCTAACCCTTTTCCCTATGAATCATTAGTTTATCATTAGTTCTAGGTGAGCATCGAAGAAGATGCCAACCTACTCTGGAGGTTCAACCTCATTATAGGATACTTATAGCCTAAGGTTGTTCCAATATTATAGTTGGAAGTGAGAGAGCCTAAAA
>JARHVA010003186.1:0-127500 GCA_037957365.1 Torreya grandis
CTCACTCATTGACCCTAATACACCAACTTGGCATTGTTTGTATTGACTGGTTATGCTATTCTACTATAGTTGGCTATTGAACACATGTATATTAGGTGTTTTGGATAGTGACCAAGCTCATCCTATCCCCTCCAAATTATTTGCATTTCCCAAGGGCACTTCCTACCCTCAGATACTTGGGACACATGGACCAATTAGAGCTAAAACTTTAATTGTTTTAACCTTATCAGCTATCACTTACAAGCTATGCTTTGGTTATTTCTATCTGAGTCTTCCTCAACCTTACCTATTCTTGATTTTATTGACTATAGCTCATATTAGTATACACATAATAAATTATACCACATTCTTCTCCACTCACATAATTCACTTCTTATCAAATTCGGTACTCGATTCTAGTTTCTCCTTTGTTAATTCCTATTTTGAGGGGGGATATCTCATCCAATACCTCGAGCATCTAACTCATGTTTTTGTCTTAAAACTTGTTAGTACAAATTAAAAGATAAAAATGGGTAAATTTAGACACTAAAATTGAGTCACACACATGCATAACTCCCTATGTTGAAACCCCCCTTGAGCCCTATTTCAATAATAATGATTAGCCTCCCTAACCCATGCTTTTACCCTTCACATATTTAATTAATTTGAAATATATAATTAAGATAATTAAAAACCTCTTTTGCCACCTTACCTAGCCCACCTCATCCTAAAGACTAATTCTCACCTGATCAGTCACCTCAAGACTTAGTCCCCTTATCCTAACTCCCCAAGACTTATTCTCACCTCAAAAATGAGTTTCTAACCAACTACATCCTTCTTAACCTCCCATTTATACCATTTCCTAATGGACACCGCACTTGGCATGAGGAACAATAGAGAATAGGCTAAAAATAGTAGTTTTATCTATTCTTATGCCACTAATGTCAGTCAACCCATGGTCGACATCAGTAGGATCACCGATGTCAATTATATAAGACAAACTCCAAACTAATGTTTAGGTTAGTAAAAATCAAGAAAAATCCTTATTTGCATACACACTTTTAACATTTAATTTTTGACATCTTGGCTTACTATTATCTCACATAAATCAATCTAGATCAAGAACCAAGCTCTTGAGAACTAGTAGAACCTGCTTGTTTTCTCTATTTAGGGCATCGATTTAGACTACCTGATAAGAGCCATCCATCTGACACTTATCATTTAGTCCACCATTATAGCTAAGTACATCACTTATTCTATAGGTCTTTTAAGTGGTTACTTTACAATTGATTTATATCTATTATCATTTCTTTACACATTCTTGACTAAACCCCCATGAGGGAGTTATAAAGCTTACCTACTTATTTACCCTTAACCTAACACACCAAAGCTCTGAACATATCCATTCAAACCATACTCTCTCTCTCTCCTCTCTCTCTCTCTCTCTCTCTCTCTCTCTCATCTCTCTCTCTCTCTCTCTCTCTCCTCTCTCTCTCATCTCTCTCTCTCTCTCTCTCTCCTCTCTCATCTCTCTCTCTCTCTCTCTCTCTCTCCAACCTTCCAAACCTAACCATAACCATTTCCTAGACCCAAAAAAGCCTTTTGCAAGATCCTAGGTAATTATTGCCCCTATCGACCTCGACAACCTAATTGAAATCAATAACCTTCACCCACTAACCTCGATAGCATAACTAACATTGACAACTATAGATTTCCTAACCTTTCTAAACCCTACCTAAAACAACTTCCAAAATACAAACAAAACATACCACCTATACTCTGTTACTTTTTGTTGCACATTGGATGCCTCACATTGGATGCCTTCACATCTCTCCCATCTCTTTATTTATCTATAACACTAAGGTAAGTAAAGTTATGTGTTTTTTAATTTTGTCATTTTATTTATCTTATCTTATCTTTACTTCAATTTATTTAGCATCAAAATTTTGTGTCATTATGTTATATTCTCAAAGCACCATCTCATGTTACACTTACATGACATGTGATGAGATTTGAGTGGGGTATATGTATAAACATAATATTTTTAAACTTTTAACAATTATTTACACTTTATCTTGCAAGAGCCCATTGAGTCTCAATATATTTGAGTATACACCCTAAGGGTTGCACTAAGAAAGGGATGGGTAGACCATTGGTGCTTTACAAGATTATGGTCCCTTTTTCCACTTATTATATACACACTTATCTCCTAAAAACCATTACCATATGATTTTTAATCTCTTTTATGCACTCTTATAGTATTTCACCACCCTCAGTACCCCTTTGCCTAACTCAAAACCCCTTTTGATAGTTTATATGACTAGGTCATCTTTTGGCTGACTTAGCCCATGACCTAGTGAGTTTTTATCAATAACGATACTAGATCGATTGGGGAGACCCTATGGGCTAAAACATTCAAAAGTGTCTAGGGTTAAATCTTACTATATATAAACAATCATTTTGTGATTATTTAGAGAAGATAAGAATAAGTAAGAGTTATTTTTCATCTAGTTATCCACCATTATACTATAGAAGAAAACTTAGGGTTTCATACTTTATTTGGAGATACAAATCTTATCTTATGGAGAAGTATTTTGGATGTATTTATAGGTTGTGTATCCTAGATATAATTCCTCATATAATATTTTATATTTATGGTGCTAATATTTCAAATCAAAATGCCTTGAGGACTAGTTAGGAAGACATGACTATGCATTAGCGATTGATGGCATCCATATGCTTTTAGTGTTGTTTAAAGATATTAGAGTAATTGATAGGAAGGTAAGACAAATGAGATAGTTGGATCTCATTTCACAGTGATAATAACCTCATGTGAGGTATAAATCACTAAAACTTAGACCTTAGGGTGTCTTAGTCTTGCCTGCATACAAACCCTGGGCTAAGTTGAGAGTGCATAGAAACGTGGGGTCAAATTTTGATGATTAAAGAGAGTTTTAAAATGTTTGATGTTGGTGGAAACAATGTTTTGTGATTATTTTTAATTCCCCATTTCCATGATAAAATATATAATGTTGTCTTAGGTCTTATTAGAGTGTTTTAAAATATAGGAAAATACATGAAAAGTTATTTTCATTCTTAAAGGATAGTTTAAACTCCATAGTGTACATAGTCAATTTGAGTGGCATGTTTAGATGCTCATATATTTCATCACCAAGGGACTTAGATAAAATTATATTAGTGTTAATTTAGTACCCCTGTGCACTTAAAATTTATGGAGGATTTATGTTGTTTGAGGGTCCAACCTTTATGAACAAAGGTTAAGACTATCAACCTATTTAAACTACATGTAGAATAATACAAACCCACTTCTCTACATACCTATCATGATGCATATGTTACATAGGAACTTAATATTTTAAAATAATTTGGAGGTTTTAATTTACCTAAATCAATTATAATATTTTTTTTCTTTAGGGGTATGTGCTCTATGAATCATTGATAAGAGTAGTCATGGACACCCAAAACCTCTCTAAAACCCTAGGCATACCTAGTTTTGGAAAACTTAGTATTTTGGCATCATATCACCCAATAATGGTTTTAAAAACACATATAAATTCAATCACACTTAGAGGAAGACATATTCATGGTATTTTATTGTATAGAATATATACATAAGAGTAAAAAAAATCTAATTTTCCAATAAAAAGGGAAGAAAGAAAGGTAAAAAGTTATTTTTAGAGATGGAAATAATTATAAGGGAAGGTTTAAAACTTATTATATCTCTTTAAGCCATAAAATTCTCAAAAAAATTATTGTAAATTCCTTTGTGGGTTTCTTCAAAAGAGCTAGTCTATAGAAATGAAAGACAAGGTGACATAGCCAACTCGTTTGACATAATTATAGGTATTTCTTGACCAAAAGGGGTTATGTTATGATGTAAGGAGTTTTTTAAACCTAAAACTCATCCATTCATAGGATCTTGAGGTTTATTGTATGTTTCATGGCTTATAGATGCAAATAATTAGGCTTTTAGGTTTGATTGGCCTATTTATCTTACTTAGTCAACCAACAGATTTAAATTTTATGTAGGGATACTTATAATGAAGTTAATGTTGAGATATAACACTTGGTAATTTATCCTTTAAGGGATAATTATGCACACTTTATGGAAATTAGAGAGAGTAAGGCATTTATCAAGCCTCATTAGCATACGATGGGGATTTACATCACTAAATGCCTCATGGAGAAGGCTTTTACTAGACATCTTTCAATGTTAGTAACTGATGAAAGGATAATAATTGGGAAAATTTTGGTGTGTATGGACTCTTGATGAGTCAAAATTTACTAATAATATGTATCAATACTCCAAAGAGCTCATGCAAGGAACCTATTCAACCATAAAATTAATGTATGAAGGGAATATGGAGAAAATGTTAATACTTATAACTAATGGTGGAGTGAATGAGGATCAATTATGACCCCTTATCCACTTTTACATACCACTCTCTCTTATTTCACTCTCCCATCATTCTATATATTTAGTCCTTATGGCATTGTTTTGTATCCCTCTTTCAGGTAAGAGGAAACTATACTTGTTTATACTTGTACATCTACTTAGAATAATCAATAAACTTATGTAGCTCTTTCATGGTGGTATCTAGAGTGGTTGTACTTGTTTTGATATGAAAAAGTGATGTATTTACCTCCTTTGTAGGTCCTTTATTACCTAGATGTCAATAAGGTGTCTTATGTAGGTTATGTAGAGTATAGAAGTGTGGGTGATGGGGTTTGAAGTGTGACATGACTACTAAGAGTCTCCTAGAAAGCCTTCTTATCACGAGCTTTGCATTTTAGGCACTTAGTATAGCCTCCACATGAATTTTTTTTGCATAGGAACTCATGAGGATGATCTTTTAGTTTTTTTAAGTCCATTAGTGTTGTTAAGAGTTCAAGTTGAGTGAGTAGACGAATCATTTAGGTGCATTACCACTCCTTAAATTAAGTTTCCTTTATGCAATATGGTTACTCTTTTCAACCCAATAGAGTTAGGTCTTAAAGAGATAATTCAAGTGATAAATCAAGGGATCTAGCCCCATAATATAGAGGTTTGGCCTGGACAATAGGTAACTCATATCCTATAATTCAATCCCATGTTAGTAAAAGTTTGAGGAAGGTTTGAATAGTGCTATATAAGAGGGTTAAAATTAGCTAATAGGCCAATTTTGGTCAAAAAGTCCTTTAAGGCATGTTTGATGGATTTAGTGTCATTTTTAGGTAAAATATCATCACATTAGGGTTAAATACTCCAGTTTAAGAGAATAGGTTATTGTTTCAAGTGCATTACTAAAATTAATGATGTTTCAACATTTATTAAAAGGCTTTAAAGCCTGATAAAGACTTAAATTAGGCTCCCATTATCCCAGATAAAATCCATAAAATTTAAGATAAAGCCATACCTTGCATATTATCAACACACTAGATACATTCATGATGAGTTATTAGCTACAACATTTAGTTATCTCCACCATGAAATATTTTGGGCTATTGAGACCACTTTAAATCCAATTATGGACCTTCACATATGATCAAACACTAAGAGGGCTCTTGACACAAGTTAAAATATGGTGTAAGGATAATCACTATGATGTTTATTGGCATGACACGATAATACACATGTTGTATTTGACATGACAATTAGTGACCTTGTTTTGGAATATCCTAACCTCTCAAAGACATAAGAAAGATGACCAACAGTGACTATTCCATCAATCATATCTCAAATAACTAAAACTAATAACTTTTTGGGGTGAAAAAGGATAGAAAAAAATTCAAGGAAACCTATTATACTAGAGGTGATGCACTAATATGATGTATCCAGTCTAACTTACATTAAACAAAACTAATGAACAATGCACATACTAGAATAATCTATCTAAATTTTCTAAGCATTAGTGTTTCACATAGAGGCTATGTTAGGTGATTAAAACATGAGGGTCATGAAAATAAGTTTTAATTCAAGAAACTTACCAATCAAACTCCACTATAATCTAAGCCATTAACATATTTACACACTATATGACCTACATAGAACATGGTACTAGCATATAAGTGAGATGAGGACCTACAATGGGAGATAAACCTTCCACTTATGAAAATTTACAATAATATTAACCACTAGGATAGTAATAAAATTTGAAATAGTCTTTCTATTAATCCAAGAGATTTATAATGTACAAATATAGGTAAATTTTCATCCTATCCAACCAAGGGATGAATATAATGGACTTAGAGACTTAATTTATACAATAAAGGACAATAGGAATAATATAATGTTCCATTTAAAGGGCATGAATAGGTCATGAATGATCATAATTCATTTAATTGATAGTTATAACCAACCTCCATAGTTCTCCCATGCACTACCTTGGTGATGAGTGGCCTTCAATGAGCCTTTTGAGGTATTGGATGTCTATTTTTGGCAAAGGTTGACCTCATACACAAGAAAGTAATGCCAACCTATTAAATTCCCTCTCCTCATGATAGTTACAAAGCATAATAGTGGTTTAATTATGTCCCTCCATGAAGAGTTAAGTAGCCACCTCCTTCTTGCATGCCAATATAACTTGGAAAACTACCTTATCCTCCATAATGGTTTAGAAATGGGCCTGATCTCCTATATGAGGTAGTTTAAACTATTTTTTGACCTGTAAAAACTTCCTTACCAACCCTCTATGCCCATGAATATCTCCCTTTGTTGACCAAGTAGTCCTATTCGGTAATTAGGCCTAACTACTTGGTTGTTCACTGCTTGGATGACCATGGGGATTGAATAGAAATTTTAATATGAATGAGTGAGCCTATTTAAATTTTAAGCAAACATATTAAAATTATAATTATGCCTTACAAGAAGTATACACCTATAAATGTATCTCATTTAGGTGACTATATCACCTCTCACTAGTATTTTTAGACTGACCCTTTGGTACAGACCTATAGGGGAATTTCCAAGAAAAATTGTGAATATATTGTGTCTTTAAAAGTTATAATACATCTCATACTACCTTCCCCAATGATTTTAAACCTTTCACCAAGATCTACACCTTGAATTTATCCTTAAATCTTTCCAAAATAGTATGTTTAAGATGTTTGTACAACTATCCATACAGACCAATGCCATGGATGTGATTTTATTAGAGTAAATTATGAGATCCAAGTGTCTACCAAGCCATTCCAATGAATTTAGATGCAATTTATTTAATATTTTATCCATTGAGTCACTATTAGGGTTTTAGGGAGGTTTAAGGGGGTTTGTTTTCTTAACAATGGTTCATAAATGTTAAGACCCTAAACTATGAACTAATGCCACTAATTTATTATATACAAGGCCCCTCAACTTTTTAAATATTCTTATAACCCCATGAAACTATTCCGTAGAGTTATGAGCTCATCAAATTGTTCCTTAGGTAATAATTGTGTATTATGTGCACCCATAAGGAAATTTTTAGCCACAATGACTAATTTTGATCCTTCATATAAAAACCACTATTGATTACACATCTAAAAATACTTTAAAAACATCTCAATGATGGTTTGAGGTGTTATCTAACTCCATTTTGTCATCTATTTTAGATTTCAAGTAGTATTGCCTTGAGGAAGGTGTTAGGCCAATACACCTAAAGGTAGAGTTCCTAAGTTTTGACTCAAAATAATAGATATGAAGCACTTGGACCCCCTTAATAGTATTAAATAAATCATTTAGGACCTTTAAATCATTTGTGCTAGCTTGATTAATCCACTTACCTCTTTTTTATGTACACATAGTCTTCTACCTAAGCATCTAGGCATGTATTCATGTGAATATTAGACAATGAGGACCCTATAGGTGGTCATTAATAAATTATTTGAGATCTCTAGATCCATATACCTCCTCAAAAAAATGTATAATGTGTATACCTCTTCTAGTCTCTTGCATATAAGCTTAGAGTATGTATTTTAGGCCTAATCTATACAACATATACCCTACACGTGCCAACAAATATACTATTTGGGTGCCCATGTGAGATAGGGAGACATAAATATTGTTTCAAGGCCCAAATACCTCATTTGGAATAATTTAATGGTGCAATTTACTCATTAGGTCTTCATCAAGGTTTAGAGAGAGTTTTAGTGACCTATCATCTTAATGATGGTTCATAGAGTAAATGCCTCAAAACCAAAACCTTTTACCATTGATGTTTTTCCCATATACCCCTTAAAATATTATAAATATATCCTAGTCCCATGATCACTATACGATGAGTACTGAGTGATATTTAGTGACCTTTAAGGTCTTGGTAAGCATTCTAGGTGGGTTGACAATCTTAGTGATTATTCATAGAGTTAGGCTCCTTAATACCATTGTTTTTTCCTTTAATCTTGAGTGCATAATGGTCCCACAACTCCTACTAAGATAATTTAACTTGAGTCATCATGTTATGTGAGATATGAGTGTTTGATTTGGTAGATCAACATGGTAGCTTAGCATAGTGGAGCTCAATAGGGGTGTTAAGACTTAATTTTACTATTTCATTATATTCATATGTTCCAAACACCTCCTTCAAGACCTATATCAACATCATAAACCTTATCATGACTTTAATTGTACTTGGGGGTTTGAGTCTACCACTAATTTAGAGATGGGGTCTTGAGGGTCAAGGATGGCTTTAGGTCTTATAGGCCTAGACTGAGTTCTAAGACCTTGAATGAATTATAGATGTGTATGTGGCTTAAATATCACTACTCCACCCTTATTTATCTGATTTCCACCATTTTTACTTGACCTTGTCTTCCCAAACCACCATATAAACCCCTATCTCTTAGGCCCACCTTAACCATCACTGTCTAGTGAAAGTACTTGAAACAGTTGGTATTGGAGACTTGATTATTCTCTTTTATATTTATATAGTGATAAAATTAGTGATTAGGTAATATATTCTCAATATATTACCATAACAATTGAGGCTTGTCCTCCCTAACTCTACTATCAGATATTACATACACAGTCAGGTGCATAGGCATGTGTGTTCAGAGTGATATAGACTAGACAAGTTTCAAGCTTGACCATACCCATATTATATTGAAGATGATGGTTTCCATTCAAAAGGTGAATTATCTAGCCTTTATATTCCATTCCATTTACATTATCTAGTCATTCTAATTGGATAAATAGATTTGAATGCATATGTACATATTTAAGCCATCTTATTTTTCTCACCTTTTCAAGTTTGTTTATCTTTAAACAATGTGACCTTTATGTTTTAACCACCATCTCACTATGTGCTCTCCTATGTGTTGATATATCATTTCATGTTCAAATTTGGGGATAGACTACCTATAACCATATAGGTATTGATCTAGGTATGTTGATTGTCAAAGAGTCCTTAAGCAGGATCTTGACCAAGAAGAATGCTCCCATGAAATTCTCGAGACCCCAATGGCCTTTCTTGAATCAAAATCATACCCCTTTAATATATCCATATTCATAATCTATGACCCTTCTTTTAATTTTGAGACTTAGTTGTATATGCTGGTGTTGAAACCCTTTGGATGTTGGTTTTGAGTTGGCCTCTTAAACTTGGTTATGTTTTCTCAATAGTATTTATGCTTGAATATTTCATTTTCTCACAATTTCAATGTCTCTTGATAAATTTATGGATCATTTGACATATTTTCCATGTCTTAGGCTTGGGTAGAAAGGTGTGAACATGTAGGTGGTAGTCATAGGGATTTATGGAGTTTTAGAATGAAACTAAGGCCTAATGATAGGTGAAATGGTTCGATAGAACTATGACACAACAAATACCTTTTAAAAGATGCCATGAGGGATATTTAATCATGTTTAAGACCACCTAAGGGGACCCTAGACACCCTTATTCATACACTCATAAATTCAAGGAATTTTTATTTCATCAATTAGACACATGGAGTGGGAAACTAAAACCTAAGATTCCTTGAATACCTTAACTTTTACTAATAAACCTTAACCTCTGCTAAATAGGTCTATAAAGGTATTGGAGGATTATTTCATGGTTTCTTGCTTATGAGGGATATAATGAGGTTTAATATTTATGAGAGAGAGAATCTTATACATGAATAAAATGCTCCTTCCTACTCTATAGTATTCTAATGACCTCTAATAGCTATTACCATGCACACTTAGTTCACATTTGCAATGAAGTTAAAATATGCAGGCAATCCCATTTAAAGGCAAGGTATTATATAATTTAAAGACTGATTTGATCATCATTTTATTAATGGTATAAGATTACTTTAATGATCTTAGGAAACCATCATTTCAACCTAAAACCAATGATTTTTTCTAAATATGTACATTGAAGATCCTTCATCATCAAGGGAACCTTGCATATAGTCTAAAATTCATGATAAATTAGAGGTTTCTTCTCATCATAGATGTGTCACACATGTCAATAATGGGTGGATAATATAGTGTAAAAACCTTTAGGACTTTTATAAGGAACACATAACCACCATTCTTTTTAACTAGGCTAGAATACACTCAGACTATTGCATTTTTGACGTTGTGTGGATGTAGAAGGCTAGTCTGACTACCTTATATTCTTAACCATTTATCATAAATCATGGTCCATCATTATAAAGATTAATTATATATATCTTAAGGTCATTATACCCCCTTACTTTGTCCAAGATCTTAGATTTTTATTTTCTCTCTCATGTTCATATTGAATAAGAACTTGAGATGTTATCCATGGCTACCAACTAGGATGATGGGAAGGAGGGATTGGTTTTTTATATTTCTTGGCTTAAAAATCCTAAATTATCTCACTTGATGTTTATCCTGAATCCCCTCTATATATTCCTGACTCTTTATGACCCTATTTGTATTGTATAGATATATACTTGCTTGAAAATACCTACAAAACACTAATTTCCTATATTTTCTAATGTTTTAAAACCTTAAGACATTATTTTTGGGTATGATGAAGGAAAAGAGAGGTCAAAATTCAATTCAAAACATGAATTATGGATGGGGAAGTTTTATATCCATTATTTCTCATGTGTGCACCCATTTAGTGGATAATAAAGCATTTCACTTATGAAAAGATATCCCTTTTGTATATGAAACCAAAAGACATCCCTTTTGTATATGAAACCATTTTATCATGGCATTATCATAGTCATGGTAATTTTTAAAGATGTGATTTATAGTCTTATTATTATTTTGGGGTCAAAATAACATAATTTTATAGTCAAACACCCTTTTTAAAAGTAACACATGATTTCAAGTGAAGGTTCAAAAGGAGGTGACCTTAATATTAATGAAAGGACCTTAAAACATTCTAAGAACCTAAAAAAGGTTACTAAAATAATTTTTTTACATATTTGACTCTCTAGTATCGCCATACCTTGTAGGATTTCAACACATTTAAATGGATTCAAGGTAGTTCATGAGTTGAAACATTGCGTTATCTTCAATTTGAGTGATTTTGGATCATTAAGACCACCTCAAGACCTATTAGGGATCCTTATACATGACTAATCATAAGGAGATAACTTTGACACAATCTCAAATAGGGTGTAAAAATACAACCACCATAACATCTTAAAATATTACTTCACTTGACTTGCTTCCTTGACATGATGACCTATGATCTTCATTTTGAAATGCCTTGACACTTAAATAAGCTTAAGAGGTTGACCAAGGTGATTTTTAGGTACTCAAGACATAGTTTGACTCATTTCTACGCCTAAGGGAAAAAATAATTCAACATTATTGGTGACTCTGAAGGCTTGACTTGCCTAATGGTCAAGAGGACCTAAGATCTCTTACATATCATTTATGTTCTAAATGAAAGACTTTTTGATTGAACTGACACCTCATGATCAACATATTTTAGGTATTAGGGACTATAAAAAGATATAAAAGACACATAACAATAAATAAAGGAAAATTTCAAGGACACATGACATATAAAAATAAGAACACAATCAAATAAGAAATGAAAAAGGCATGTGCTACAACACTTGGAAGAAGGAAACCTAAACTAATATGTACAAATATTATTCTATGATTCCTAATAATAATACTTAAGGAACACCCCATTTATATGGATAGGGAGTTACTCACCACTCAACTTGAAAAATTTTAAGGCATTGTGCTCTTTGTAGCTGGTAATAACAAATGGTCCACTTTAAAGACTATCAAACTTTGAATGCTTACCGAGCTTAGCACGATATTCATCCCACTTGAATATAATTCCACCTCATTGGAATGTATTTGAAGAATATCCCTTTTAAAATGATCTATTGAACTAATCTTTATGGGACCACATGGCATGCATAAAATCATCCCTTGTCTCTTCCAACTCACTCAATTCATTCATTCTCACCTCCATTACATCATTTTCCATGAATTCAAGTTGGTGTGTAAGTTCCAAGGCTAGAAGCTCAAGTGATATTGGCATCCTTGCCTCTTTTCCATAGATAATAAGATATTTTAAATGGTTAGTATCCCTCTTATGAGTGATTTTATCTACCCATAAGGCTATCCTTATATTGGCATTCCACTCCCTTTGGTTATCTTCCATAGTTCTCCTTATGATCTTAATCAAATTATTTTTGGTGGGATCTATAATTCCATTTACCTTTGGATAGTAATTGGAGGAATAAATGAGGTATATTACATGATTAATGGCCTATTAACTCACCCTTTTACTACTTAATTCTAATGTATTATTTGATATGATGGTGGAGGGAACCCCAAATCTAGTCACTAGACTATCATAGAACTCCAAATTTGAGTTATGATTTGCCTCAAATGAAACTAACTATACCCACCTAGTAAATTATTATATATCATTCAAGACCCACTTATTCCCTAAAATATATGGAAGGTGAATAATACATATAAATTCTATGCCCCATTTCATGAAGAGCTACTCCACTTGAATAGGCTTGAGAGGCAAGGGAACTAGTCTTTACTTGCCTGTAAACATAAAAAAAATTATCATCTCCTAACCCAAGCATGAGAATACTTAAAAAAACTTGGCCAAAAATATATTTCTCTTATAATCCTTTCTACTATGGATTTGGCTACAAAGAGCCCTCATGCATGCCCATCATGAAACTGGTCTAGGAATTTATCAATTTGGCTAGTTTTTATACACCTCAAGAGCATGACATCAAGGCCCTTTTTGAATATTACCCCATCAATAAAGACATAAGGAATGTATTAAAGTCTGAAGTACCTCCTTCTTGTCATATTTAGGCATATAGGACATTATCCTATTTTAATTAATCTCGCCATATCTTGAATCCTATTGGAAGGATATGTGGGTACAACTATTTTTTGATCACTTTGCATTGACAAAATCACTTCCTTAACATATGTTGAAAGGTGATCACATAATCCACTACCAATAACCAACTTAGTGAGCTTCACTTTTATGTAATATTCTAGGCATTTGGTCACCCAACCAAATCTCTTTTCACTTAATTCCTTGTTAAGGATGATGTATTTGATGTTAAGATGAACCACCATGACATAGATTTTGTTATTAGACATAATGTGTCTAAATTTATTAAGACCTCTCATCATTCAAGTTACATGTTTTTCAAAAAAATTATATCTCTCTTCATACCCCTCCAATGTTTGAATCAATAAGGCTATGGTTTGCTCAAGACCCTCACTATTTTGTTGCATAAACATGGAAGAAATAATATCATTGGTTGATAAGTCATACAAGAAGAAGTCCCTTGAAAAATTAGGGTTGAGGATGGTGGGATATTGGGAAATAACATAATTTATGGATTCAAATCTTCTTTTTCCTTCCTTAGTCTATGAAAAATCTTTATGTTTCTTGAGCATGAGGGTTAAAAGCCTTACCAATTTTGTAAATCTAGGTATGAACCTTATAATAAAGTTGATTTTGCCTAAGAAACTCTAAAATACTTTATTTATGTTTGGGTATTGATAAATCAAGGGCTACACTTATCCTCTTATCATCTATAGAGAGGCCTTATTTTGACACAACATGTCTTAGAATTATTCCCTCATGGACTACAAAAATACACTTTTTGGGATTCAAAGAGACCACCTAAACCTATCAAACACCAGTCTCAAGTGTGTCAAATGATCTTTGGGGTCTTTGGAAAATATTATCATGTTAATAAGGTAGATGATCACCATATAATTGATAAGTCATTGGAAGGCTACATCCATTTCCCTTTAGAAGGTGGATCTTACATTAGATATCCCAAAGGGAATATTTTTATAAGCATAAGTGCCCCACTTGGTTGTGAAGGAAGTATTGTGTTGGCCATACTCCTTCAGTAACACCTAGTTGTATCTTGAGTATCCATCAAGAAATAAAAAATGTTGTGAACCTAAAACCTTTTGAATAATCTAATCCATGGATGGTATGGGGTAGTGATCTCTTAATGACACTTTGTTGATATCACTAAAGTATACACATAACCTTATCTCCCTATTATTATTCCTTATAGGCACAATATTATCCACCCACGAAGAGTGTTTGATGGTGAATATGATGTTGGATTCAATTATCTTGGTCAATACTTTCTTCTTATGGATCTCAATCTTGGGGTTGTTTGATCTTTGTTATCTTATAGGCTTAGCACTTACCTCCAACTCTATGGTATGTTGAGATAAACTAGGGTCAAACCCATTAAAGTCATGATACTCCCAAGAAAATATGTTTGAAAATTATTGACATAACTCTATTAATTTTTCCTTCTCCTCCTTGGTGTTCAGTTTTCTTAGTTTGAGCAACCTATATTTGAAAATAGTAACCTTCTCCTGATCCTCCTCTTTAGTGGATATAATAACCCTATCTTTCCTTAGCTGATCATCTTAATTGAATATATTTTCAAAGGTTACTAATCCCTTAGGTAACTTTTTTCTCCTCAATTGGGTAATCTGGTCCCCATACTATTGTTACAATTTACCTTGGGTTTTTAGCATAATTATACATCTTAGTGAAAGAAGCATGTTATCTACTTGTCATTTTCAAACACCTGCAAGCTAACCTCATTGTTAGGGATTGAAGGTCTACATACTATATTTATTTGATATTTCTCTTTGATTTCCTTTACCCCACTTATAATATCATATTGTGATCATATGCTTACCAACCTATCTACATGTTAATTGGACTCTCTTGGGATTGAGTGAATGTCAAAGGCCTTAAAGTCTTATAAGAGGTCCCAAATCCTATGTTTGTATGCCTTAAGGATTGGATTATTGAAAAAAGTATTCCCCCTCACCTGATGCAATATTAACTCACTATCTCCCATGGCTTTTAGGAGCTTGATGTCTCTCTTTCTTTCCCATTGCAACCCATGGATGAGGGCTTCATACTCTGCTATGTTATATGTGTAACAAAAATAAAACCTTAGGGAAAAAAAGTATATTTATTTGGAAAGAAAGATAAGAGTGAAACCTACCCCACTTTCTTTCTTGGAACTAAATCCATCATAAAACAAACTCTATAATCCATCAAGATCTTAGATAGGGCTAGTAAGAGTTGGTATGATAGTCCCTTCCTTGTGCATATAATATACTCCAAAACCTACCTCTCCAATTCTCTTATATGGATCATATCCATTTTTATCTACCCCCATTCATCAAGAACAAAATCTGATATATCTTAAGGTGGTTCAATTGGCTCAAAGTCATTTAGGTGCTTATCTTCATCTATGATAGTGTAATTGACATTAGACAAGTTAGGCATGTACGAATCTAAATGGAACCTAGATATAGGCTCAAACCTTATGGTGACCTTTGTTTCATACCTATTCCTCAAAACCATATAAGACCAATTAAAAGAGAGATAACCCCCTATCTTGGTAGTGAAATCCCTACACAAGCATGAAGAAAACTAAGGAGGGAGGTCAACTACTACCACATCTTGAGATATAGTACAATTACGATAAGTAGCCAAGATAATTTTTAGATCCTTAAGGAAAAAAATAGTCTTAGTAAGATACCCATATAGTTTTAAGACCACTTTATCATTAGGTTCATACTTTAATCCCAACTTATCTATTATATACTTAGGCATAACATAGGTACTAGCCCCATTATCTATCATATAGTTGTGAACTAGGGAAACACCTATAATAATAAAGAGGTAGAAAGGAATGGGATTTATTACCTTGGGTTCTATAAACTCATGAGGTTGGTTGGTATTAGTTAGGACTACACCCACCTTTTCTTCCTACTTTTCCAAGATATGAAGTTTGGACAACTCTTCTTGGAGTAGATGGTTTTGTCTTCGAATAATCAAGATATCTCACATAGGTATGGTGGCATGGGACTTATTAATTTGATTCAAAATGATAATATGAGAGTTATAAACCATTGATTACAATTTAAGAGAAGCAATACCACTTGTAGTTTGTGTAAATTGGGGTTTGAATGGAGCGTTATGATTCTACCACATCCCATTTTGAAGTTTCTGAGCTGGTGGAGTCTTAAGGGCTGCACTTTATCAATTATCCTCTTGAGTTTGTTGAGGTGTTTGAGGGGTTACTCTTCCAGCTTATAAATAATCACCAAGTTCCCTTATTTTATCCCTTGTATGGGCTACAACTAGACTATCTACCTTGGATGCACTTTCAATCTAGTTGGGTGCACATTACTCAAAGGAATGTTCTCCTTGGAAGTTAACAAAAGTGGTCTCAGATGGTGCCTTATTCTCATTTATTCCTTATTGATTAGACATCTCAATTTGAGTCATGAAGGGAGTATCTCCATACTTCATAAATAAACATTATTTTTGTTGTGTAGGAGGTTAACTATCATGAATTAAAGGATCTTGATTATGCTATATGAAATAAGTTTGACAATCATCACCACTTGGAGTGATTGAGATCTCATGAGTCTTCCCCCATTGAGAAGGCCATTAACATTTTTAAGCATAGTTGTTTTGAGTTTGGACTAGTTCTCTAGAAGTGCTAGTAGAATTGGGGTTAAAGTTGTTATAGGGCCTTAATTGAATGATTTTCCCTTGGCCTTATGGATTAGGATGATATGAAAGTCTATTTTACTGATATGGTTGATAGGGGGCCAAATAGGGTGCTTGGTAAGGTCTATGAGGTGTAATTTTATACCTCTCTAAGGATACTATCTTGTTTTTTTGTGCCTTGAGTATCCCCTCAATCTTACCCAATTTGTCTACTAGATTAATATTTGTTTGATCAGGATTAGTTGGTGCTAGTAAGGGAGAAATATTAGTCACATGGGGTTGTATCTCTAGGAACAAAGGCATAAGGGGTCTTGAGGTAAGCTTACCTACTTGGATTAGACAATTTTATGCCCTTATATATACCTCATAGGCATCTTGAGAGTGTTTCCATTAATGGATTGTATTATGACTGCCACATCAAAATTGAGGGATCTTAAGTAGTATAAAATGCATAATTAGGGTTGGGCTTAACTACTGTGAATATCCTATCCTAATTTTTTTTAAACCTATAATTTAAATATACCATAACCTCTTGGCGAGCCCTTTTTATTATGGCAAGTTATTCCATTAAATACAAATGGTCACTTCTATCCTCAAAATATTTTCAAAGGTGTTCCCTAAATTCATCCCAAGTATTAATAGAAGTAGGTTGTAATCCCCTATACCATTTAAGTGCCTTACCCTTCAAGGAAGTAGATAATAACCTCATTGCCACATTTTCTTGAATCACATTATGAACTAAGCGTAGGTTGGCTATGTCTACAATATGTTCAATAGGGATGGTTGAGTTTTCTCCTATGAAATAAGGAAGTTTATTGAATGTAGTAGCATGTATATCATCAAATTGGTTTATATTTAATGGTTTGACACCTTTGAAGGTCACAAGAGCTTTATGTCTAGGCCTAGCCATTGGAGGTGTATGGGTTTCAATAAAGTTTTCTTGATTAGGATTAGGATTAGACCTAGGGTACCTATTTCTCCTACAAAATTCCAAAGATAACTAAACAAAATCAGCTTCCTTACCTTTTGATGAAGACCTTGTGGCCATTTTTGGCATGAAACTCGAATACAGATATGCCACTAGAGTGTTTGAAGTTCTTTGATATCATCCAATACTACAAGTTCATGCTCTAAATCACTTGAATCCTAGTCCCATCAGGCATGAAAAAATTGTTAACTCACCAAACTACTCCCTTAGGAGAGGATTTTTTAGACCACTCTAAGTTTTTGGTAACATGGGATTAGCCCAAGGTTGTGGGTGACCTACAGATGGTCTAAACCTATGGTTTATGGGAATAACACTCATGGTGCATCAATAATGGCTCAAACCAGTAAACCTAATAAATTATTTGGGTGAAAAGGGATAGAGAAACATGAAAGGAAACCTATACTACTAGAGGTGATGCACCAATATAATGTTTCCACTCTAACTAACCTTAAATAAAACTAATGAATAATGCATGAACTAAACCACTCTTTATAATATTTCTAATCATAAGTGTTTCACATAGAGGCTATGTTAGGTGATTAAAACATGAGGGCCATGAAAAGGTCTGATTCAAGACACTTACCAGTCAAACTCCACTTTAAGCTTAACCACTAACATCTTAACACACTATGTGACATATATAGAACATGGTACTAGAATATAGTTCAGAAAAGGACCTACAAAGGGAGATAAACCTACCACTTATGAAAATCATCAACCATATGACACATTAGGATAGTAATAGAATCTGAAATAGTCCTTTTATTAGTCTAAGAGGTTTATAAAGTACAATCTTAGGTAGAATTTCCTCATACCCAACCAAGTGATGAATACAATATCCATATAGCCTCAATTTATAGAATAAAGAACAAGAGGGAGAATATAAATTTCCATGGAAATGTAATTAATAGGTCATGAATGACCATAATTCATTTAATTGATAGTTACAATGAGCCTCCACATGTCCCCCATGCACTATTTTGCTGATGAGTGGCCTTCAATGAGCCTTTTGAGGTATTTTATATCTAATTTTAGCCAAGGTTAACCTCATACATATGAATTTAATGTAAACTTAGTAAATTCCCTCTCCTAATGATAGTTATAAAGCATAAAAGTGGTTAAATTAGGCCCCTCATGAAGAAGTAGCCACCTCCTTCTTGCATGCCAATATGACTTAGAAAATTGTTTTATCTCCTTGATGGTTTGTAAATGGTCCTAATAAAATAAATTAGGAAATTAAAAATGTTTCATGACCTTAAATAATTTTTTTTAATCCATCTTTGTCGATGAACATCTTCCTTTATTGACCAAGTAGGCTTATTAGGCGATTCAGCCTAGCTAATTGGATACACACTACTTGGATGACCATGGGGATTGAATAAAACTTTAAATATGAATGAGTGAGATTTTTTAAAGTTTTTTAAAACATATTATACTCAAAATTATGCCTTCCAAGACCTTAGCTCATGTAGGTGACTAGGTCACCTCTCACTAGCATTTTTAGACTAGCCCATTGGTGCAAACCTACAAGGGAATTTATAGGAATAATTTTGAATATTTTTTCACTTTAAAAGTTATAAAACATCTCATACTACCTTCCCAAATTATCTTCAACTTTTTAGCAAGCTATGCACCTTGGATTTATCCTTAAATATTTCCAAAATAGTGTTTCTGGGAGGTCTATATAATTGTCCATACATACCAATACCATGGATGGGATCTCCTTAGAGTTTAATATGAGATCCAATTGTATAAAAATTTACTCCGATTTTTTTTGATGAAAGTTCTTCAATATTTTATCCTTTTGGTCACTATTAGGGTTTTAAGGAGGTTTAAGAGGGTTTGGGTTCATTGAAATGGTTCATAAAGTTTAGGCCCCTAACCTATGAACCAATGCCTCTAATTTTATTTTAGATAAGTCCCCTAAAATTTACCAAAATTATTAGAACCACATGCAATTATTTCTTATAGTTGTGAGCTCATCAAGTTGCTTATTGGGTGATAATCATGTATTTTATGCACCCACAAGGAAATTTTGAGCCACAGTGACTAATTTTGATCCTTCCCCTATAAACAATTATTGCTTACACATCTAAAAATCCTTTAAAATAATCTACATAATGGTTTTAGGTGTAATATAACTACTTTTTATCCTTTGTTTTAGACTTTAAGTAGCATTGCCTTGAGTAAGGTGTTAGGTCAATAGACCTAAAGGTAGAGTTACTAAGTTTTGGCTCCAAACTATAGCTATGAAGCACTTGGCCACCCTTTCTCATGTGAAATCTATCTTTTAGGGCCTCTGCATCATCTATGATGGCTTGATTAAGACACTTCTTTTTTATGTACACATAATCTTCTACCTATGCAGTTAGGCATGTCTACAAGTGACTATTAGACATGAAATCACCTATAAGTGGTCATTAGGTAGTTGTTTGAGACATATGGATCCCTCTCCCTCTTTATAAACATGTATAATGTATATTACTCTTCCAATATCTTACATATAGGCTTAAAACATCTCTTTTAGGCTTTTATGTATAACATATATGTTGTATATGATAACCAATATACTATTTGGGTTCTAATGTGACTTGGGGATACCATCAAGATTTTTGTAAGACCCAACTACCTCATTTAGAATCATTTTATGATATAATTTCCTCATCAGGTCTTAATCAAATTTTAGAGAGGGTTTTGGTGGCCTACCATCTTAATGATGGTTCATAGAGTATAGGTCCCAAAACCAAAACCTTTTTTCATGTTGTCTAGCCCATATACCCATTCAAATCTCTTGAATATCTCTTTGTCCCATGTAGACTATATGGTGAGTATTGAGTGAAAGTTAGTAACTTTCAAGATCTTGGTAAGAATTTTGGGTGGGTTGATAGTCTTAAGGATTATTCATAGAGTTGGGATCTAGGTCCCACTCTTTCCTCCATGGATATTGAGTGGATAGGGGTCCCCATATTACCATAATATAAGTAAGTGGGAGTCATCATGCCATGTGAAATATGAACATTTGAGTTGACAACTTGACATGGTAGCTTAGGGTAATAGATCTCAAGAGGGGTTTTAAGATTAAATTTGACTATTTCCTTATATTCCTCTATTCCAAACACCTCCTTTATGACCTATATCAACATAATACAACTTCTCATGACTTTAATTCTTCTTGGGGGTTTGGATCTAACATTAAGGTGGAGATGGGGTCATGAGGGTCAAGGATGGCTTTAGGTCTTATAGGCCTAAACTGAGTTACAAGACCTTGAGTGACCTATAGATGTGTAGGTGTATTCAATATCACTACATCACCCTTGTCTATATGATTTCCATGCTTTTTACTTGACCTTGTCAACATATAACACCATCTCAAACCCTCTCTCTTAAGCCTACCTTAACCATCACTACCCAAAGCAAGTGATTGAAACAATTGGTATTGGAGACTTAAGTAGTCTCTTTTGGCTCTCTATAGTAATATAATTATGGCGTAGGTAACCTATTATAAATATTTGACCATATATTTTGAGGTTTGTCCTATTTAACTCTATTATCAAATCTTACTTACATAGTCAGGTGCTTAAGCCTATGTGTCCTAATTGTTTAACCCAGACTAGATAGGTTTCAATCTTGACCATACCCATAGGATAATAAGGAGGATGATTTTCATTCAAAAGTGTATTGATATAACCAATAGTTTCCATGTCATTTACATCATTTAGTCATTATAATTGGCTAGGTGGATTTGAATGCATCTATACATGATTAAGCCATCTTATTTCACTCACCTTTTCAAGTTTATTTATCTTTTAATAGCATGAAATTTATATTATGACCACCATCTTAGTCTGATCTCTCCCATGTGTGAATATATAATTTCATGTTCAAATTTTGGATAGACTACCTAAAGTCTATTAGTAATGATCTAGGTATGTTGATTTTCAAGGGGTCCTTAATTAGGCTCTTGAATAAGAATGCTTTCATTTTATGCTTGAGACCCCAGTGGCCTTTATTGAATCCAAATCACACCCATTTAAGATAGCCATCTTCACAATCTATGACCCTTATTTTCATTTTGAGATGTAGTTGTATATGATGATTTTGAACCCTTTGAAGGCTGGTTTTAAGTTAGCCTCCATAACATGGTTATGTTTTCTCAATAGTATTTATTCTTTAATATGCTCTTTTTCTCATAGTTTTATTAGCTCTTGATATCATTATGGATCACTTCACCTAGTTTACAGGTTTTAGTCTTGGATAGAATGGCTTGAACCTATAGGTGGTAGTCATAGTGATTTATAGATTTTTAACTTGGAACCAAGGACCATTGATAGGTGAAATGGTTTGATGGAAGTATGATAGAGTAGATACCTTTTGAGAGATGCCATAAGGGCTATTGACTCATGTCTAATACCACCTAAGGGGACCCTAGATACCATTATTCACACACTCCACAAGGTAAGGAATTTAGATTTTATTAATTAGATAGATGGAGTGGGAAATTTAAACCTAAGATTATTTGAATACCTTTACTTCTTCTAATGAACCTTAACCTCTACTAAATAGGTCTGTAAAGGTATTGGAGGACTACTTCATGTTTTCTTGCTTATGAGGGCCATAATTAGGTTTAATATTTATGAGATAGAGTCTCTTATACATGAATACAACACTCTTTCCTACTCCATAGTGTTCTAATCACCTCTAATATCCATTACCATGCACACTCAATTCACATTTGCAATGGAGTTTGAATATAAAATAAATCCCATTTGGTGGCAAGGTATTGCAAAATTTGAGGACTAATTTGATCATCATTGTCTTAAGGGTTAAATATGACCTTAATGATCCTAGGAAACCATCATAAAACCTCAAACCAATATTCTTTTCTAGATATATACATTGAATATCCTTCCTCATCAAGGGAACCTTGCCTACAATCTACAACTCATGATAACTTAGAGGTTTTTTCCCCTCATAGAGTCAAAAATGTGAATCAGGGGTGGAGAATAGTGTAAGGACATTTAAGACTTTTATAAGGCACTAAAAATCTCTATTTTCTTTAACCAATCTAGAACACATTGAAACTATTCCATATTTGACCCTATGTAGATGTAGACGGCTAGTCTAACTACCTTAGATTCTTAACCATTGTTCATAAAGCATGGTCCATCATTATGAAAACCAATTTTAAGAATAATAAATCCCTTATAATCCCTTACTTTAGATAATATCTTAGGTCATCATTTTCTCTCTCTTGTTTGTATTGAACAAGACCCTGAGGTGTTATCTATGGCTGCCAAGGAGGATGATGGGAAGAAAGGGTTGGTTTTTTATCTTTATTAGATTTAAACTCCTAGATGGTATCACCTATTGTCTTTAATTAATCTCCTCTATATATACCTAACTCTTTCTAACCATGTATGTACCCTACAGATCCATACTTTCTTAAAAATACCTATAAAACACTAGTTTCTTGCATTTTATCAAATTTTTAGACCTTAAGACATTATTGGTGGGTAGGAGGAGGGAAAAGAGGGGCCAATATGTAATTCAAACATTAATTATGGATGGGTAAGTTTAAGATCCATTTTTTCCCATGTGAGGGCCCCTTTAGTGGATAATAAAGCATTTGACTTATGAAAATATATCCCCTTTGCATATGAAATCATTTGATCATGGAATTATGGTAGTCATGGGAGATTTTAAAGATGTGATTGATGGTATTAGTGGTGTTTTGGGGTTAAAATAACATCATTTTATGGTCAAACACCCTTTTTTAAGGTAACATATATGATTTCAAGTGAAGGTTCAAAAGAAGGTAACCTTAATATTAATCAAATGACCTTAAAACATTCTAAGGACCTAAACAAGGTTACCTCATATTCTTTATAACATCTTTAAATCTTTGGTCTTTCCATACCTTGTAGTATTTTAAAATATTTAGATGGATTCATGATAGGTCACGAGTTGAAAAATTGGGTTATCTTTAATGTGAGTGAGTTTGAGCCATTAGGACCAACCCAAGACCTATTATGGATCCTTATACATGACTAATCATAAGGAGAGCACTTTGACACAATCTTAAATAGGGTTTAAAAGACAACCACCATAACATTTGAATATAGTACTTCACTTAAATTACTTTCTTGACATGATGACCTATAATACTAATTTTAAACTACCTTAACACTTCAACAAAACATGATAGGGTGACCAAGGTGAGTTTTAGGTACTCAGAACATAGGTTGACTCCTTTATAGGCCTAAGGTTAGAAAGAAGTCAACGTGATATACACAAGAAATTGATGGACAAAAATATACTATTATTCAAAATATCTATCATTAATTTTGCAATTTTTGAGATATATTTTGTAGAAATCATGGATGAATACAAAAGGTTATAAGGATAAGGAGATTCAAACCCTTTACCCCAACCTTTTTTTATCTCAATCTCAGCCTTAATGATCTTAGGTTTAACCATGAAAAACTAAGTCTATGTTCTTAGGATATAATATAGTATATACTCCAATAAGAGTAGTGTTTGTGACCACTTCAATTGTTGGGCATCTAGTGCCATATTAAAAAATACCTTAGTTCAAACTTTAGTGGCAATAGTTATGAATGCTACCTCAATTGGAGATTTCATAGTGACACTATAATTCTTTGAATTAAAATTAAAATTTTATTTCTAGTTCCAACTAATACTTCATCCAAGTCTTGATATATTTTAGCTATGGTTTATTTTGTATGTAAAATACTTTGTGTCTAAATCAGGATTATTTTCAATATATTCTATACATGCACAACTTGCATGATCTTGACACATTGGCTTAATTTATATGTTGTAAAATTAGACTAAAATTTGAGGATGAGGCATCCCCATCCCAGGCTATAAATTTATGTTTCTTGAACATTCTAAAGAGAGGATAAGTTTTATAATTAATACAAACTAGGAAATTCTTTGACTTTTTTATAAGTTTGTGTTAAAGTGTTGTCCCTTCCAAAAAAATTATGTCTTGTGAGGAATTTACATTAAGTAAAATTTGGAATAGATTGTGTGAATGTTTATTTGAAATTACTCAGATTGAACAAATTATTAGTTTGAATTTCATTAATTATAGATCATACATATTATATGTTAAAGGCATAGGATGCATTATGTAATCTAGTTCTAATCATAATATTTTTGGGTAGTTAATGAGTATGTTGAAAATATTTTCTTTGATTATTAACTATGTGTATGTGTATATTGCGCTGATATAAACTTGCATCAAATATCAATTCTTGAAAATTTTCTTGCCTAAGATATAAAAATGGGATTACTTTTAAAGGTTTAGACCTTAGTTAAGTCATTGATCACCCTCTTTTCTACCTTACCCTTCCCTTATTTTAATTATTTTGGATAATTTCACCTTATGTTAGATCCACCCATCCATATTAGGTAAAATTTAGACATTAATCACATATGAAACATTTATATTTAATAACCACTTCACTCACCACTATCCCACCATGTGGTTACTTATAAAACTGATACCAACAACTCGTGCCTTGTAGTGAATACTTCATGGATCCTAAAATGCTAGGGACATTCTTGTAAGAACACTTGGTGTGCATAAAAGCCACATCAATAAAATAGATAAATACATAAGAGGAATTAGTCCACATTTGTCTTAGGGGAAGTAAAATAAAGTATGATAATGGTGATAGAAGATGTCCCACTCAATTTAATGAGTCTCATGACATTATTGATAAGTTTAAAGTTATAATCAATAAGATGATAGTATTATGCGTCAAAATATGTAGCATACATCACATAACATATTGGAATGCATAAATTCAAGTGAAATTATGTATATTATATTATAGAGTATTTTTTGAGCATAATTCTAAATGTGAATATAAAATAAGGGGTTTTAATATGGGTAATAATCTTAATCTTAACTTTAATTTAAGAGGTTACAATCACTAAATTAAGTTTATTTATCATTTTAGTGGGTGAGGTATCATGTAAAATGAAATATAATTGTCCCATGTGTAAAATTGAAAAGAATCCTACATATTATAAGAATATGAAAAGGTTGTATGAATGAGTGAAATAATCATTTGGAATCGAGAGTTTAACTCCCATTACATATTCTCGAAACATATGATGGTTTTACATATTTTTGTGTAATGACACATTTTAATTTAGAAGGTATTATAGATCAAATTATAATACTTAAAAGTTAGATCAATATTCCATATGTAGTTTATACAAAATATTTTGGCAATGTATTAAATAAAATATAGGTCCTACTAAGAGTAAAGGTACACATAGGAGAGATTAATGCACATATAATCAACTTGTATAGGAATTAAAATTTATTAGCAAATTTAGATGCATTGGAGGATGAATAATATAATAATTATAATATCAAAATTAAGACTATATTACTTGTAAGAGTGTCTAGAAATAAAATTTAATCTTATTCATGGTAATAAAGCCAACACATAAGAAATTGATAAAAACACTAGTAAGGAGGCCAATACATTCAACACCAGTAGAGATGGTGGTGTTTATTAATGAATAATATCCATGAAAACTTGAATATTAAATATTAAAAAACTTTAAAAAGGTATAATAACTTCAAGGAAATGGGAAACAAAAATTTTAAAAAATCAAGGATAACTCATTGTCATCAAGTGATTTATTTATGAAAATTCACTAGATATATCAAAGATCTCAAACATAGATTTAAGGAATAACACTATATGGATTACCAATAAAAGGTAATGGAAAAATTAAAATATTTCATCAAATATATGCATGACTTGAAACCCTAGTTTAGAGAGAATAATATTTAGAGACTAACTATTGCAAAATAAAAAAGAGTGGATGATGGAAGCATATGATAGATGTAAAGATTAATTCCAAGTATGGGTGTAAAAAAATTAAGTGAAACAAACTAGGTTGGTCAAGGAGCTTCATACATTAAGGATAAATTAGATATTTAATTTACAAAGGATCCAAGTTAGGTAACACAAATTAAGGAATAAGGACCTACATGGGATAATGCAAACAAGGTATAAGTACCATGTATAGTCATAGAAGATGGGCCATAGGTGGAAGCATATAATAAAAAAATAATGAAGGAATATTAATAAAAAAATACAAAAAATGAACCCAAATAGGTAAATTATTTTTTGGAACATGAAGATGAGAATTTTTTTAAATCATAACAAGGATTAGATACATAAATTAGAAAAATAATTTTAGATTGTTTGAAAATTAGGAGCAAAATAAAAATAAAACCTAAGGATGGGTATTAAACCAAATGAATTAGAATATATTTATGATATTTTTGTGTTGTTTAAAATATTAGTAACATGTATTATCAATAATTTTTTTAATAAAAAAATGGGGGATGTGTAGGAGTTATTAACATAGAAGCCAAGATAAATAATTTTTAACAAGATTACACCATATGATCAAGAATTAATAATTGATGTGATGGTCAATGATTGAGAAATGAATTATATATTCATTGATATAATAACATAAGTAAATATATTGGTGAAATATCATGGAATAATATGGGGAATAAATATCTATAAAAATAATAAAATGTGTTGTTATGGCCAATATGACTAATTCAATTCCAATTGGGATCTTGCATAGATTTGAATTGGAAATCATGGGAGTTCATTTCAGAATATATTTAAAAGTAATTAGGTTGGATGAGAAATATAAATATCCAAATTTTACTATTATGACATTGTGATATGTTAATAAAGTGGAGGTGTACCTTAATTAGTGATACATGAGTTTTAGGAATGAGTAATAAAGAGTAGTTATTCCCCTTGACACTGAACATGGATCTATGTACATAGTGTATACAAGTAAGATAAGATAGATATATAATATATCCTACTCAATAATATCCAAACTTATAGAATTTAATCAACTAAAAATCCACTTAGAAATACTTTTTTTATATCAGGTTCATGACCAATAATGGATCTGTTAAACCTAAACTAGGGATCTCTTATCACACAATGAAAAAGGAAAGGTTTATAAGGCCTCTAGTCAAATTCCATGATGTGATAACCCTAGGTATTTATAATTATTTTAATACAAGTAATCAAGATAATATACTAAATAAACATTCAAACTAATCTAGTAAATAAATATGCAAGCTAATATAATACTCAACAAAGCTTGTGTCACAAATGGGGAAGATAATAAACAATAAAAGACAATTATATAATATATAAATAATGTAAGCAAGGTGAGATGTATTTTAATCCATTAATTATACATCTACTTATCAAAATATGAAGGGATATGAGTATAATTACCTTGTTTAAGTGAATTGATCATGCCTCAATCTATCCCTTATCCAATGATTCTTTGAAAGAGTTTGTTTGGGCTTTTAAATATCATAAAGATAAATCATATCTAGGATAAAATAGTTCTCAAATGCATCCAATATCTACACAAGACAAATGTTACTTCTCCAAGGAAAAAAACTAAATAATTAAACCTCATATTGATAGTATAAGTAGATTTGTGAGTTTTAATTATGCACAATTAAATGATCCTCTCTTTAGGAATGAATTTGAAGGGGTATTTATAGAAAATTATTGAACCTAAACCCTCCTATGAAATTAGTTGACAAGGTAAACTAGCTCAACTTTATTTAGTGGGAAATAGAACTATTAGGCCTTAAACTATATCAGCTTGGGGTTTTGTAATGTGTGTTAAATTCCCAATAAGTTTGACCAAGTTAACATGTTATAAAAAGTGGTTAAAAGTAGTTTTAACTTATGTAGAGGCTATTTTAGGCAGTGAATTACTTAGGAAAGTGTATAAGTGGGTTTGTATTGCTTAGGGAATTAGATAAGATTAGTTTATAGTGGTTTTAGGTAATGGTATAGGGTCCAACAATATTTCAAAACACCAAAGGTTTACCAACCCCTTTCTTGATGTACCTTTTAAGGTATGCTCTTAGAGGGATTGAGATTCAATGGGTTCCTATAATAGAAAAAGCATAAGTAATTGATAAAGTTTAAAAATACTGTGTGTAAACACATAGAAGATGTAGAATTTGAGAAATATGATAAATACATCTTTAATATCACTATTCATATGATGAAGTAAATGATTCCAATGAAATATGAAGTGTTGATCTCAAAAAGTGAAGGGTTAATGTTAAATACTACCAACAAATCTTGTGAAAGATGTGTTCAATAAATTTTTGAAACTACAAAAATGAAATGTGCAAAAGAGGAACTAAACATATAACCATAAAAATAATTTGATTTCGAAGGTGTAGTATGACACAAAATAATAAAAGATAAAAATAGAATATGATTAAAATATGGGTTTATAACATTAATAATAAACCAATAGATAGATAGATAATAACTAAGTAGGAGAAAACTAGAGAATAAGTCAATTAATGAACTAAATAATTGGGTAAATAAAAAAATTTAGAATTCATAGGTTGAGGTACATATGAAGAGTGTAAAAAAAAGGTTGTTCAACTACATAGGTAAAAATAGTTCCTATAAAAATTGTTTGGAAACAAAAAAATGTTAGAAGGGTTTTTGGTTCAAGAAAGGATTAAAGGAAAAAAAATCATCAATGAGGGTGATTAGATCAAATAATATCACATGTACAAAAAAGGATGGAAAATAAAAATACAATAATATTAACCTATTAGAATCAAATTAGTTAAAAAATAAAAAAGTATGGAGCTTTATGGAGATATTATTAATAAGAGTGGAATGGGATAGACTTGATTTATTTTAATAATTTCAAGTAGTAGAATCCATAAATAAGACTTATGGGAATAGAAGATAAAAGAGAGAGGTGTGTGTGTGTGTGTGTGTGTGTGTGTGTGTGTGTGTGTGTGTGTGTGTGTGTGTGTTCATTAACATGCTACTAATTTATGTTAATAACCAAGGACAATCCACTAAGACTAGTTAGGCATGTTGAGTATGGGGTCACTTGAGAACTTTAAAATGGATGTAAAAATACATTGGTATGGATATTTTTTCCAATATTTTTAATAAATTATATTATATCCACTTATATAATACATTATTATATAATCATACATAGGTTTTGATATAAACATACCAAGTTAGTATGTGGATTATGACATCATCTAAATTAGTTGTGAAATGGATAAATACACAAGAGGTCTTAGTGCATATTTCAGTCAGGGTAAGTAAAATGAAGTATGAAATTGGTGATAAATGGTATCCCACTCAAGTCAACAAGTCTTGTGAAATTATTTATGATTTCAAAATTAGTATTAATAAAATGATGAAATTCTATGTTGAAAGAGGTAGCCTACATCACACAATAAATTGAGATAAATAAAGTCAAGTAAAATTATGAAAAATATATTTTAGATGAAGTATTGAGAATAATATAAGAGGTGTATATAAAATAAGAGGTTTTTATATGGGTAATGATCATAACCATAATTTTAATTGAAGAGAAAGTAAAATTATTCATTGTTGCAGTGGGTGAGGGATCCTACACAAACAAAATAAAAGCATTAGATGTGTGAAATTAAAATGATGCCTACATATAAGAAGAAGAGAAGGTGTGGTATGAATGAGTTAAATAAAAAATAGTAATTAAGAGTAGACTCAAACTAAATATGTTGGAAACAAACTGTAGTTTAGCATATTTTTTATAATGGCACATTTTATTTTATTAAGTATTATAAATCAAAGTAAAATATTTACAAGATGGATCAAGTTTCTATATGGAGTGTCTAAAAAACATTTAGAGACTAAATTAAATATATTATAGGGCATACTAAAATAAAAGGTAGACATAAGAGATATTGGTACACATAGAATCACGCTACATATAAAATACAATTTGTAAAGAAAACTAGAGGCATTGTGTTTTACCTTATTTTGGATAAATAAATCTAAACAAGTATAAAAATATGAATATTTAAATTACATAAAGTATTCAAATTACACAAATATGAATTTTAAGTTATATTTATAATTGCACTTATATATTTATATTACTTCTTAATAATATTATGGTACTTAACTTGTTACTATTTTGTTTAGATTTGAGACTATATGTAAGTGGCAAGAAGGACTAAAACTGGATCTAGAGTTGCTCAGATTTGAAAACCAACTATCTAAACATACTTAGATAGATTTGGTATTAGTTGGATGCCTATGGTAATTAAATGAATATGATATCTACCATTTCTTTGTGATATGTTATAGACTATTCTATTATATATCATTGCACATGCTTATATTTTATTGTTCTATCCAATATCATAGGTTTGCTATTATGCACATGCCTATAATTATATTTCCTTGACTTTAAAATCCTAGTTCAAATTTTGACACTAGGTTTACCTATAAAAATGGGTTGAATAAGATGGATTGATTTGACCCAAACCACCCTTCACTAAGTATATAAACACTACCTATTTTCCAATACTTGAATGAGAGATCAAATGATATGTAGTTCTCCCACTTATGTGTATGTGTACACTATTGATCCACTAGCATGGATTCAACATGTAACTTGTCTTTTAAAACTTGAGAATATAAAAAATTGACTTGGATTTAGGTGCTTAAAACTTGGCTAGGGCCTTCTCCTTTGAGGGTTTTATGATTTTTAAGCTTTAGTATCATTACTCTCAATGTGTAGATGTAGGGACACCTTATTTATAGGGTTAAATAGATGTTTTATAGATATGAATAAGCTTAGTATTAGTTTATATACATATTTTAATCTTTGGTTAATGTCTTTTGCCATTAACATATGAAATGTATCGGCTAACCCATATGAAATATTTAAATTTAGGAAAATGACTATTGTAAGGCATGCTAATGGGTATGGTATAGGTAGATGAATATAGTATCTAGATTAATATGAATTTAATTAGAAGCATTTGAGGATTAAAAACAATGATATAATGATTAGGTAATAATATTATTAGAAGAATAAGCATATTAGGCACATACTATATATTCTTGTAGGTGATTGATATAAAGATAAGAAGGTCAGGCCCATAAAAAGGTTAATGGCTAGGGAAGAGTGCAGACAAGATTCATTTATGTATTTATAAGTAATGTATGGTAAATATAGGCCAATATTGAAAATTTAAAATGTATAATACCATATCTAATTTTCTAAAATGCCTCCATTTCATTCTAGTATTAAAAATTATTGAGTAAAGTGATAAAGATATTGGGTACTTTGGTGTAAATACACTTTGTATTTGTGATAATGATCCAAATGTATATATTAGTCCATTAAAACCTACAATAGAACATTAAAAAAAAAAAATCAATTCCCATATATGATATTAAATTTGAAGTAAATTAGATGAATGAAACATTTAAAATTTGAAAAAAAAAATAATGAATATACTTGTAACTATGTAGACCAAATTTACCTCTAAAAGTAAGGTGAGTGAAACTAGGTAAAACCATGGGTCTATAAGATTAATCCCCCAACCTTCATGAATATGGATAATTTATGAGTAAGTTAAGTGACATAGAACCTCAACCACACTATTCATTTTCCTCATCTTAAACCTATAATAGATTCAAGATGAAAGTTGGAGCCCCAAATTAGGATAGTAATTAAAGGTTGAACCCTATATTGGGTTCATATGTAAATAATAATAGACTAAATCAACCACTATGAATGTATTTTATATTAATAATGTTACCTTTCGTAGCTTGATTACAATCATGAAAATAAAAATGTGTATGCATGAAAAACATCCATGCCCCATAATCTAACTCAGCTGTCCTAATTTGATATATAATTCCATAAATATATATGTCACTCTACCCTCAAGTAATAAAAATGACAAAATTTTCAATCTGGTCCATAAAATCTTATAATTATGTTGATATGATATATGTAACTTCCCACACATGTAATTTTAAAGTTATGGATCTGCATTATAGATGCTCCCAAATTTGTCCCACTTTTTTTTATATTTGTGTAATAATATGAACCAATATAAAAATTTGACCCAAAATTTGAACTATTTATGTGTGAAATCTTAAATCTATATGACAACCCCACTAGTATACACCCCCCTCCCCCCGTCTTGAGGTGAAGGATGTAGTTTTTGGAACATTTCATGTTATGGAGGTACCATTATTGGGCCCTTAAAACTTTACTTGGTAAAGTAATAAATGGTTTATTATTATATGTAACATGGGTTAAAACCTTGTCTAAATTCAATAATAAAACATGTTATTAATTACTGACTTAGTTCCTAGATGAAAGGTTGGAAAAATTAGCTACAATAGTAACCTCCCCTCATTTCTATTATAAATAGGGTTTTACCCCTATGGTAAAACATATTCTTGATACACTTGAGAAACTTGATGTGTTTGATATTTGCATGTGGAAAATATCATGTAAATTCTTTATGAAGAAGGTTTGTCATAGAATAAGTGACAAGGATGAAGGATGTATATTGGGGTCAATAGTTTATCATACAAATAAATATCATATTTATATATTATTTACCTCTCAAGGCTTTCCAAAATTAATTTCTATGTCATGTGTATAATTTGATCTAGTTATGTATGCTTTTCTTATTCATTTATATTCTAGATTCTACCTATGTATATTGAATATATTCCACATGGAATTTATCATGGTGGCAAAGCTTTTGGGGTGTATTTGATTGGCAAGTATATTTTCAATTTACATATATATTATAAATTGATAAATATTTAAATTCAAAAGAATAATTAAATTATTTTTCAATCAAGGTTTATTCTAGTATAGAATAGAATGAGGGAGGATTATTTTTTATCTCTATAGAGAATATATCTTTGTTGCTTTATCATTTTAACCTCAATTATCACATTAAAAACTCCTCTCAAGCAACCAATATTCATTTTTTGAAGATATTAATCATATTGGACTTCATAGTACATCCATGAGGTTTTGAAAAGTTAAAAAAATAAGAAATTTTATTTAAACTCTCCCATCACCTATTTATTTGTTTCAAAGTTGAGATATGGTGATCTAATACCTACTTAAATCCTTTGTAAAGACATGAAAGGATTCATCAATCATATATAAATATTCTTCAACCCCATGGGATGCTATGATTTCCCTATACAGCTTGTGAAGGAAGAAAATTTAAAATTAATTTGGTTATGCCTTTCTTAAGGTTGTTTATTGCTCTAAAAGGTCACATCATGAGTGTTTTAGCATTCTAAAAGTAATTATAGACCCTAAGAAGGATTTTAATCTTTTGAATTTTTCCTTGAGACACTTGGGCACCCCTGTACAACTTAGTAGAGTGAAAATTAAAATTTCTCATTCAAAAATCTAATTTTGAAGCTGTGGTTAGCACTAACACATAAATTTTATAATATTGGAAAAATTTTAAAGTCTCTAATGGCTTATTCATCCTTTTGTGATCTCCCATGCTCTCTACATGCACCATTATTTCTACAAGAAGCTGGTAAAGGTATGGTAATAATTTGATTAAATTATTTAATAAATAATATATTTGATTTATTTCATATTTACACATATATTCTATGTCCCATACCTTACCTGACTAAACTTTTTTAATCTAAATTTTTTTTTAAAATAATGTTTTTTTACTATTTAAAAATCTACATGCATATTAAATATATATTTATGTATATCACTTTTTATTTTTATTTTTAATAAAAATAAGCTTTAAAAGGTTCAATTATAATTTTGTGAATGCAAAATTTTATGTTATCTACTATAAGAGTTGGTTACATTCATTTTTCTAAAAATATGTAAGGAAGAGGTTTAGTGTTGAAAACCCACTAACTCTTTCCTTTTTTGAACAATTCAAAATTTTTGGACAAATTAATCAATTAGAAAAAAAATTAGTCTAAGTGTGGAGTAACTCATGTGTAATACCCCATTATAAATTTGACCTTTATTTTTTGACTTTTGTGTAACAACCACAATTTCTTTTTCAGTACTAACATATGAAGCTACTAATACAAAGTTTCAACCATAGTTTAGCATGGAAAATGTAATGAGATCCATAATTGTGTCATAGCCAACATAGGAATTAGAATAAGTACATAAATTAGAAATGAATTCATTAGTAATAATTTTAACCAATTAGTATTTAGATAGAAGTGGGTTAGTCTAGACACACCCACACATGCCTATCCATGTACTTCACTATGGCCTTCCTAATAGAACAGTTACCAATTTATGCCCTTACCTGAGTACCTGCACTAGAAATGGAATAACCAGTACCTCATTGGGTAATTCAACAAATTTAAGCAATCAGAGGCAAATATAAAAACATATTTAATGTAAGAATAATCATACTAAGATTTCTTAAGTAAGATCTAACAATTCAAAAGTAACATGCAAAGATCAAGGAAAACAACTATTCATAAAGTCACTATAAGGATTTGAATCACCTTACAAATTCATAAAGATGTAGATGATGAATTTGGGAATTAATTGCATAAGTTTATTGTATACTAATTAAGCTTCTTGATATGTTTCAACAACCTTTATTATGGAACATCTTACCAATCTACAAGGCAGGGTTACAAGCACATGTTAATGCATGCCTACCTAAGGATACTACTTGAGTCAAAACATTGGCACCAATTTTTCTCCTTATTTCCAAACATTATCATTATAAGTGTCACATAATTTCAAGGGAATCAATACTCTTTAGAAGTTCCAAGAACTAAAATCACTTTTACTAAGTTTACTTTTAATTCATTTTAAAGATAATTAAGCCTTTTCATCTTAGGTCCATGGCCTTAGTCTAAACATAACATTATTGTTTTATACTTTTAGATTATAAATTTTCATTTCAATACAATATATAGTATAACTCATTAATATTCTAATGATCCATTCCAAATATAAGGCCAATGATCCTCTAACATAATATACCTTGATTTAGAATAACTATTACTATTAAAGCATTTAATGACTTGACTATTCACAAATTATTTCTAAGTTATTTTCATTATATGTATAATATTTAAATATCATTATTTATAACTTAAGTTCTAAGATTTTATACAAGGATGTCCAAAATAGTCCATTTTACTCCAATGGTGATATAGTAGTTTCCAATTAGAATGATTGTCCTCTAATAATATTTAGAAGATATATATCAAGGATTCCAATAACAATTACAACTCTTCATGTAGTAATAGACACCTTATGAATGTTTAGTCTCTTTAAGACACTAGCCTATAATTATAATTAACTATGTACTTATTAATTCATATAAGATTATTTACATAAATATATTCCTTAGAAGTCTCAAACAAAGTCTCATTATAGTCCATCTCTTTAATGGATATTTGGATAGTTTAAGGTACTTGTAAAGTCCTTGTTTACACTTAAGGTTACATGTCACAACACAATGATTTGTAATAATGATCAATAAAAATTATATTGATTAATAACATTATTAATTTTCAACAAGCATAATGATCAATCCATTATGAAATTATTCAAATTAAACTTGACTTCCTAATTTGTACTTGAGATATAACCAATATATTTTAAACATGTAAATATTATTTTCCAACCCTTTATGTTCATTAGAATCAAAAGATTCACTTATAATATCACAATTAACTCTTATAACTAAGTTAAAAAATAACTAATTATAACTTTAAATATTCAACTAGTTCAATGTCATGAACTTGATAATAAACCAGTGTTGGATAGTCATATCAGCTTGAAAATAGATTTATGAATACATATCCATATTATAAGACAATTGAATAACTAGTGCAACTTTACAAATATGATGCATTAGATTTTATATTTAATCATTTAGATTTAGAAGTTACTTTATAAATTTAATTACTTTGATAATAAGAAATAGTTTTAAATATCAAATAAGATTATATAACTAAATTTCAAAATATCACATACCTCAATGAATTTGTAGAATCCCATAAGTAATTTATAATACAAATAATAAGGGTGATATTTTGAAGGTCAACCTCTAACCACAATCATAAGTTAACTTTCATGTTTATCATAATAGGGAAGGTAAACATAAAATTAACTTACATTATATCACAAATATAATGAATGAAGTTAATTACATAAATAATTTAACTTATTTACATTCAGCTGTCAAAACTTAATGTTGAATAAGAAGTATATAAACAATATTTTTCTTGAAATATAATGAAGTCAAACCCATCTTTCCAATCCCAATGATCCCAACCGTAAATGTCCCTAGACCACCCCAAACATTAATTGGATATGGATTGAGGTAATATATAAATGGTGGATAAAGGATGATTGAAATACACTAAGCTTGACACAAACAAACAATCAAGTAACAAAAAGAAATAAACCACACATTCATATTCCATCTCACCAATATATATTAGCTTGGCACATGATTAAGACTACCACATATTCCTCTAAACTTTTTGATTTATGATCCATATTCTATTTGATGAATAAATGAGCCATAAACCCTTGTTCTGAAATTATATTATAGCCATCCTTAAATACTAGTTTAATGAATATCGATGAGTTAGAATAAAAAAAAAATATTAATAAGACAACATATCCAACCAACCAAAAATGATAACTCAACACCCAATGTAAAGTTATGGGTCAAAGTTTGACCAAAATAGACTTTACCAAAAATGAAAAAATATTCAGTCATCATTAAATAACTATAATGATATAAATGAAATCATAATGATAAATGCATTTAACTGATCAAAACTTCCCAACATAAGTTAACTCATAATGACTTCAAATAAAATGAAACATCATGATTAGAATCACACAAATATTCTAGATAAGATTGACTAAACCCAAGTCAATTTACAATGACTAAATCCTGAAATAGAAGTATGTCTAACATGGTCAATCAAATAAATAATAATAAAATATTATTTTTCCAAACCCTAATGATAATTTTGAAACACTTGAAGGTTATATAAATGTCATTTTCCCTAATCATTACTATAATTTCATAATGCATAGTAAGGTCTATGAAAATAGAATGATAGTACCAAAATCCCAAATGCACACAACTAGGGTCTTAAAATATAAAGTGAGTTTACAAAATGAAACCCATTTGATAATGCACATCCATGACCTTTACCAAAATGGTGAAATAAAAATAACAATGAACCCAGTAACTAGTAATAGCAATATCAAAATACATGTGTGTAGATTATACCCACAACATGCCATGGCTGAGTCATAATGGTTTCCATAAAAAATAAAAATAAAAACTTAAAGTCATTTGAACCAATTAGGATTCCATATATATATTTCTAGCTACCTCAAAAAATATCAAAAAGTCAATCAAATAACAGAATAGGTTTACTACTAAACACAAAACCCAATTTGCATATATCAAAAATACAACAAAGAATTTAAAATATGTCACTTAGTTGGAGCCCCATGATAGGATAAATAAGAAAGCTTCTTCTCTTTCTCATAGACTTATAAAATTTCTATGAAAAAACATTATCAATACACAAAAGAATACCCTTCTCAACCAAAGATAGTCAACCCATTTTATCCAAATTGTACCCCATAAAAAATCTACTAAACTCTTACATGGCTAACAAGATAAATGACTAACTATAATTCAAGCCCAAGAAAAACTCATGCAACTAACTACATTTTCATCTCTCTTGGCCTCCATGCCCAAAATTTTGGCAAAGTCTCCCCAAAGTGTATGACTTCACAAAAAATAAGTAAATATGACCAAATAAAACCTTTAAATGGTTTTTTAAGTGTCTTGACCCTAATGTTCATCGTGTGGTGAGCCAATGCCACACATTATAGTCAAGACCAAACAAAAACAATAACTATTGCCATTCCTAAGGTGGGTTATTGCCCCAATCAAACCACCTTAGCACGAATCCAAGCTAAGACTTGGTTCTTCTAAACATTGAATTCCATAAGACTCCAAAACCATAACTAATTCTTTCATTCATAAACATTAATTCACAAACCAAAAAAAAAAGCATTTTTTTCAAATGTCTTTAATTGTATCAAGGTTGATATAATTCATTAAATCCAAATAGGATCAAGACAATCATGTAAGAGACCAAATAGCCAACACCCAACTAAACATGAATGTGAATACAATAGCATATAGTGACCAATGTAATGTCTAAGTGAAAAATTCATAAAATCAATGAAAAGACAATGAATAAGAATGACTAATAATGATAAAATCAAATAGAAAATAATAGTCGTAAGACTAACACAATTCAACAAAGATGACAAGTCCAAAATTCAAAATCATCTAAGTAAAATAATGATTATACAAAAGCCAAAACTGACTATTACTCAATCAATAATGAAATTGAACTTAAAATGATAAGTAATCAACATTTAAATTAAGTAAACAAAATGACTCAAGTAAAATTACCATCAGTCTCAGTTTGTCAATAAAGTTTACTATTTTGATTTCATTCATGTTATTCCTCCATATTTATCCTCTACTCAGGTCTAAACACAACCTAGCTCAAGTACCTATCCTTGTAGTCAAATAATATATCATCAATATTATATAGACATCTAAAAGAAATAATTTTAATAATAATATTTAAATAATATAATTGAACTAAATAACCAATCAGTAACTCATTAAACATAAATATTTGATGTTATAATGAAAAGTATATCAAATAACTATCTCAACAACAAAAACAACAACAACAACAATAATAATAATAATAGATCATAAAATTGTATCACAATATTAAACTAAACAAATATTTTCCAAATAGTTCACAACTAAACCATTTTAGTAAATGAAATAAATGCATGTCAAACAAGGTCATGACATTTTGACCTAGATAATTTTTTGTCAAACATAGTCATGTGACTAGTCATTTCTTAGGTTTTAGCCCATTCCAGATACATTAGCATGGTCATATTATTGATTTGACATTTCTTAATATATTTTTTATGTAAATTTTAATAATTTTTCCTACATTAGTATATTTCTGTGACACTTATGATACCTATTTTATTATAATCTTTAATAATTCTTTTTCTTTATTTAGCATTAATTTGAACATTATTGTTTATCTATAATTTAAATTTGTTTTCCTATCAAATAAAGTATAAAATCACATTAAAAATAATCTTTAAAAATATTTTTAGTGTTGAAGTGTCTAATTTAAAGATAAGTTATGGTTTCACCTAAGTTCATGCTTGATAAATCTCGAATGCTTAATGGGTATAACTATAATATATGGAAAATTTGCATTAAAATAGTATTTATGGACAAAACATTATGGAACATAGATGTTGGGATGGAAAAAAACCCCATCAAGATGACATTTTATACCTAAGCTTTTAAATGCTTTTCAATAGAAATAATAAGAAGCTATGTCAATTGTTTTGAAGATTGTCAATGATGAATTCCTAATCCATATCAACAATCAAGAGTCTCATAGATATGTTTGAAAACTCTTTGAATCTATGCATAAGAGCACTCATCTCTCTAATATTATTAAGTTGATTCTTGAATTTTTTACTACACTTGTGAAAAATGATGAAAAAGTTAACTTTATTACTAAAATTAATAATATTAAACCTAATTTAGATGGTTGAAACTATAATTTAATTCAAGATCAATTATTATATTTCATTATTTAATAAAAATTCATGATTTTTTTTGTAATTTTATTTCAAATTTGAATTCAAAGTACCAAATAGAGCAAGATATCCTTGACCTGACTACCTTGTCAATGTTTTTGATTCAAGAAGAGAAAGTGATGTCATAATTTTTATTCTAAAGAGAATGACACTTAGGCACTTATCACTCTTAATCATAGTTATGAGAATAATAAAAACTATAAATCTAATCATAATTTTGCTAATGGCAAAAATGGGAACAAGAAATTTGGTAATAAGAATCATAAACCTAAGTTTAATGAAAATTGTAATTTGTGTGGTAAATTTGGTCATAGAAGATAAAAATACTATAAAAAAGATAAATTTAATAATAAAACATATAAAAATAACAAATGAATAAATCTAACTAGAACCATCAGAAGAATCAAAACCATAATTAGAACAATAATTAGGAACATATTTCTAATGTTATTGTTTTATATGTTACCCTTTTGATTTTAATGAGAATAAATGGATTTTAGATAGTGGTGAATTAAACCATATAAATTTATTATCTCATTTTTTATCTGATAGTAGAGATATTTTTGAAATAATTTACTTAGGAGATAATTTATTTTTAGAAGCAACTAAGCAAAGAAAGACTAAATTTGTAAATGTTATTATTAAAAATGTTTTATATATACCTAAACTTAAGATATTTTTTTATCTTTTTCTCAAATTAATAATCATAAATTCATTTTAACTTTGATTAAAGATAACTTCTCCATTATAACTTAATCTATTTCTCTAATTACTGTAGGTGTTCAAAAGAATGGTTTATACATTTTTATGCTTATTTTGTATGTTGTATTCATAATATAGTAAGAATGAATCTCAATTATGGCATTAAATATTAGGAAATGTTAATTTTATAAATTTAAATGATATGTCTTATCATAATCTTATTTTTGGTCTTCATTCTATATCTTCTCGTCATGAAACTTGTGAAAGTTGTTCACATGGTAAACAACATACTAATCCCTTTCACAAGAATCATGATGTGAATTCACATCCTTTAGAGTTAATTCATAATGATATTATTGTAAATATTGAATTTATATCTCTTAATTTTTCTTTTTATATTAATACTTTTATATATGATTATACTAGAATGATCTAGTCATATTTCATTAAAAATAAATCTAAAGTGCTCTCTAAATTTAAAGAATTTAAAAATTTTGTTGAAAATGATTTTAAATTTTCAATTAATAAATTAATATCCAATAATATTGGTGAATATATTTGTAAATAACTTGGTTATTTTTATATTATTATTTTTTACTTAAATGGAATTAACAACTCCTTATTCTCCTCAACAAAATGGTATTACTAAAAGAAAAACCTACAGTATCATTGAAATGGCTAGAATAATGTTGTGTTTTGAAATTGTTCCTAAGTTTTTATGGGCTGAATCCATGAATATTTTTGTGAATATTATGAAGAGTCCCTAATAAATATTTTTATATTTATAATATTTTATAAATGTGGTCTAAAAATAAACCTATTGTAGCTCATCTTAGGATCTTTGGTAGTCCTGATTACATCTTTATTCCTAAAGTAAAAATTAAAAAACTTGATCGTATATCATATTATTTAATTTTATTAGGTTTTGGAGATAAAATTAAAGGATTAATAGTGTATGATACATGTAAAATAAAAATCATTGAGATTAGGAATGTTATTATTCTCAAAAAATATTTATGTGAACCCTCTATGGAACCTTCTCAATGTTCTTCTTTTGATTAACCTAGATCTCATGTTTCTTATGAAGAAATAACTTTCCTAGAGGAATTTTATCTATATTTTTATAATTAGAGTTGAATAAACCTCATGAATGTCATGTTTGATCTAAAAAACCTAAATGGGTAGAATTCCTAATCCAATCTTCTAGTCTTGATAATTTAATAAATAAACTAGAAGTCAACATTATTATAATGCTTTAATGACTATGTATGAATGTGAACTTCAATATTTTAAGGAAGCCATTCAAGATTATAGATATAAATTTACTATGAAATTGGATTATAATTCCTTAATTAAAAATTAGACTTGGCATCTTGTACCACCTCTCCCTAAAAGACATATTTTTAGTTGTAGGTGGCTTTATAAAATCAAATATAATTTAATTAGTAAAATTAAAAATTTAAAGCAATGTTAGTTGCTCTTAGGGTTCACTAAAAAATTAAATATTATATATGTTTAAAACTTTGATCCTATATCAAAAATGAGTATTTTTAGATTACTTATTTCTCTTGTAGTTCAAAATGGTTGGATTATACACCAAATGCATTCCTGAATGGTGATTGAGAAGAATAAATCTATATGACTCAACCAAAAAGTTTCACTAAACCTAAAAATGAGCATTATGTTTTTAAGTTATATATGTGTATGTATATATATATATATATATATATATATATATATATATATATATATATATATATATATATATATATATATATATATATATATATATGTTTTAAAACATGTTCCTCATGTTTGGTATTCTAAAATCATTAGTTATTTTAAAGAACTATGTTTCTTTAATTGTTATTCAAAAAATGATCTTTTTGTTAAAATTGAAAAAGGTCATTTAATATTGGTATTATTATATGTTGATGATATTAAGATTATTGAAAATATAATTATTTTAATTCATAATTATAAAAATAAACTAATTCAAATGAGAAGGATGAAGGCTATGTATTTGGTTCAATAGTTTCTCATATAAATGAATACCATATTAATTAGTGTTTTACCTCTCAAGTTTTTCCTACATTAATATTTGTGTCATGTATACTATTTTATTTGGTTTTATATGATTTACTAATTCATTTACATTCTAAAATCTACCTATGTGTATTGCATATATTCTACATGGAATTTATCAGTATCTTATGAATTAGTCATCTCAAATGAAAAGAGTTATACACATGTTATATAGAAATATTTGATCATGTAAATAATGTTATAACATGAGGATAACATGTCATCATATCATGATTATATTGTCAAATCATATACCAAACATGTAACCTAAGGTATACAAGTGTTATGTGAAGATAAATATATTAATTAGACACATAATAATAATAATAATAATAATAATAATAATAATAATAATAATAATAAAAGATATAAGGAATAAATAATAAGGAATGAAATAATGTGCATGCTATAGATCATGCAATCACACACAAGTGTGTGTGTGTGTGTGTGTGTGTGTGTGTGTGTGTGTGTGTGTGTGTGTGTGTGTGTGTGTGTGTGTGTGTGTGTGTGTGTGTGTGTGTGTGTGTGTGTGTGTGTGATATGGATGATGTCACCACAAGGTTGATGAATAATATTATAGGTAACCACATATATGCACAAAATGTCATCATCATAATGCAAAAACTAGAAGAACATGGGATAAAACCTCATGTAAATGTAATAATAAAAAATATTATAAAATTGACTTATTTCGTTGAAGAAAGGTTGGAAGCATTGGTTACAATAGTAATCTGATCTCATTCCTATTATAAATAGGGTTTTACCCCTATGGTGAAATATATAATTTATATATTTGAGGAACTTGTTGTGTTTTACATTTTCATGTTGAAAATATCTTGTAAAGGCTTTGTGAAGAAGGTTTATTAGATCATAAATGAGAAGGATGAAGGTTATGTATTTGGGTCAATAGTTTCTCATATAAATGAATATCATCTTAATTAGTTTTTTACCTCTCAAGTTTTTCCCACATTAATATTTGTGTCATGTATACTCTTTTATTTGGTTTTGTATGCTTTATTAATTCATTTACATTCTAAAATCTACCTATGTGTATTGCATATATTCTACATGGAATTTATCAGTATCTTATGAATTAGTCATCTCAAATGAAAAGAGTTATACACATGTTATATAGAAATATTTGATCATGTAAATAATGTTATAACATGAAGATAACATGTCATCATATCATGATTATATTGTCAAATCATATACCAAACATGTAACCTAAGGTATACAAGTGTTATGTGAAGATAAATATATTAATTAGGCACATAATAATAATAATAAAAAAAGATATAAGGAATAAATAATAAGGCATGAAATTATGTGCATGCTATAGATCATGCAATCACACACAAGTATAAATATGTGTGATATAGATGATGTCACCACAAGGTTGATGAATAATATTAGAATTAACCACATATATGCACAAAATGTCATCATCATAATGCAAAAACTAAAAGAACATGGGATAAAACCTCATGTAAATGTAATAATAAAAAATATTATAAAATTGACTTATTTCCTTGAAGAAAGGTTGGAAGTGTTGGTTACAATAGTAATCTCCTCTCATTCCTATTATAAATAGGGTTTTACCTCTATGGTGAAATATATAATTTATATATTTGAGGAACTTGTTGTGTTTTACATTTTCATGTGGAAAATATATTGTAAAGGCTTTGTGAAGAAGGTTTATTAGATCATAAATGAGAAGGATGAAGGTTATATATTTGGGTCAATAGTTTCTCATATAAATGAATATCATCTTAATTAGATTTTTACCTCTCAAGTTTTTCCCACGTTAATATTTGTGTCACATATACTCTTTTAATTGGTTTTGTATGCTTTACTAGTTCATTTACATTCTAAATTCTACCTATGTGTATTGCATATATTCTACATAGAATTTATTAGTATCTTATGAATTAATCATCTCAAATGAAAAGAGTTATACACATGTTATATAGAAATATTTGATCATGTAAATAATGTTATAACATAAGGATAACATGTCATCATATCATGATTATATTTTTAAATCATATACCAAACATGTAACCTAAGGTATACAAGTGTTATGTGAAGATAAATATATTAATTAGACACATAATAATAATCAAAAAATATATAAGGAATAAATAATAACGCATGCAATAATGTGCATGCTATAGATCATGTAATCACACACAAGTATAAATATGTGTGATATGGATGATGTCACCACAAGGTTGATGAATAATATTATAAGTAACCACAAATATGCACAAAATGTCATCATCATAATGCAAAAACTAGAAGAACATACAGTAGCACTCAAAATAACACATAATAATAGTAAAACATAACATACTCAATGAATGTGAAAATTTTACTTAAATAAATAACCACACATGAATAATAATCAATGTGACAAAAGGCAAGAGTTACATATAATGAATAATCAATGTCATTCAAGGTAATAAATTCAAATAATGTAGTACACACTCAAGAATCACATCTTGAAAAATTTAAAAGTAATCACACATTTCCTCATGTGATGCAACATACAATGGTCATTTAATATGGATACAACACAACATGTGATATCAAAAACATGCATAAAACATGAAAAATTCATATACACTATTAATGTATGTAGTCATTACACATGGAAAAACATAGAATCCATATATCACTCTAAGTAGTATAAGAAATGGAAATACATTTATAATCAATATAAGTTATCTCAACATGATAATGGAATGGTAATATAAATATGTAACCTCAATAGGTGTTTCAATGAGATTCCCCTGGTGTAGGCATGGCCTCAATATAGTAAGTGTATCACATGTCATATATGTGAATGTACATATCATATGAAACTAATATGTCCCATAAATCAATCATGCATAATTTTTAATTCATGTACACATGAAAAAATATATGTAATCTACCATAATGTGATGAACAACATAAATTAAAAGTGTATAATAGCAATAAATGTCATGAATATGCCTTGATTTTGTTTTTGTTTTTTTTTAAATATTTTTTGATTATACTCTTCCTCACTTATGTTCCCATAAATGGGATACTAAAATTTAGTTCATGTATCAATCATGGAAATGGTCACCCATTGTGAGTGAGTGTTCCCATATAAACATGTATTTGATCTGGAAAGGTGATCTCAAGTTATAGTAAATTCATCATTATCATCATGACTCATATTATCCTATGTTTGATGTGTATCAATAATACCAATAATATCTTATAAAATACTCTATATGGTATAAAAATGTGTTTGCATTTATTTTGAAATACACGAAGCTTCCAATAACACTAGGCTATGGAAAAATGGAGTGGATAATGGTTATTATTCAACTTGAATAGACCTATTATTTAATGGATGTTTAATTAATATTCATCTAGGAGAGTCAATTTCCTTATGTTTAACTACCTATCTAGATGGACCTAATTAGGTTATACAACTAGTTGTGGTGGGGTGGGGGTGGAGGAGGAAATGACTTTAGCTAAATAGGATACTCATATGAAATAATCAAAATTATAACTAGTATATTAGTATGAAAATAATTCATGCATATATGTACTAAATATATTAAAACATGAACCTTTTGTATCCATGGACATATTAACAACATGTTAAATGCCTCTATGCTTAGTAATATTAGGAAAAATTAGCAACTGATGCAGATGCCACCTTAAGTGGTAGCATAATACTCCAAAGAGAGTTTTGTTTCTTTCCATATAATAATTTAACTATATTTTTTATATCCATAAAATCTTATTATATATCTAAGATTAGTAAGGAGTGTCATAGTGAAAATAATTTCACTTTAAACATTATATACCATGTCACTCTGTATTGACTATGAATCAATGTAAGAGCATTCACAAATTGTTGTATAAATATAATCATAATCCACAACCTCAATATCATCAAATATAATTATAGGTCACTGTATATATATGATTATAAGTGTAATAATAATAACATCTAATTTATTCTCTTCCTTAACACTAAAAGAGTAAGAATTTGGAGGAGGATGAACTCTATATTACACCTTAGAATTAGAATTAATTTTTATTTCCACATGACTTTAAAATGGATCAAAAAATATAATAGATTTTAAATTCCAAATAGTTTGTGCCTATAAATCATTCATAGTTGTACCTATATCATTAATATAAATTGAATTATCATGAATGATATCCTAAATCTTGTATCTTAGACAAACATATTTTTTAGAGTGTCTTACATATCTATGATAATTACAATATGCACTATATCATATCCCTTGTGTAGAGGCTTTCTAATATAAAAATATTTTTGGGGAGGGATTAATATGAGTTTTAGCTCAAGTAAAATCTATATTATATTATAAATAACATATGATAATTATGGAAATTACCTCCATCATGGGGGTAAAAGGATAAATTGATTAGTAGCTTGTGACATTACATCAACTATTATATTTGTCTCATTTTTAGTATCTTTTATTTTGGACTTTTAGCATGTATTTATTTGAAACTTTTCACTTGAAGTAATTATATGATTAGCCACATATTTTAGATTATTAATGAAAATGAGTTTAACTTCTATATCTTCAATAGTGTGGCATAAATCATTAAATGATTGAAACCTATTAATCATAATAAACTCATGTAGAGGGGAATAGTTATTTTTTACTAAATATATATTTTGAATAATTTTTAGCCATAGGATTTTTAATATTATAAATAATTTTCTATTACTAATCACATAGTCACTAAGTGGTTCATTGGGTCCTTGACTAAGATTTGAAATTTGAGAGTAAGACCATTTATCATTGGTATTGATTAAAAAGTATGCTAAAATTTGACAAAAAAAGATTACATACATGAACCAATTAGAATGGGAAGTCAAATATCCATTTTAAATCATAGTAATTGAAACTTCATATAAATAACTTAGTCAACAATTTGTCATTAGATGCATAATATAAACATGTGTGAATGGATCTTAGGTGTTACTTTAGATCAACTTTACCATTGTCTAATGTAAAATTATAAGCCATGGATATTTTACTATTTGAATTATTCTCATTATATTAACAAACAATTTAGTTAAGGGATAAGATAAAATATATAGGGCCAATGGATGGTAAAGTAGTGCATGATAATCATTGGAATGAAACAATTCATAAGATCAATGCTTTAGCTACAACATCTCATTCTATAGATCTATAATAGTCTACATAAGGGATATTGTAGTAGGCATGGATAATGATGTCACATGAGTAGTGATCATAGGAGACACATAATTTTTTTATTTAGTGAAAGGACTAAAATATAAGGAAAACCTTATGTTTCCCCACACTATGGGTGGACATCACATGTGTAACAATAGGTGTAGACATATGAATATTAACAATGGAAATAGTGGTCTAAACACCTATTATGGAGTCAATACATCTAAAAGGTTGATTAATATCATTTAAAGGATCATGTTATTCCTCAAATGTTACAACCATAAAAATATTTTTCTATCCTTCTCTTTTTACATGTAATAATGAATAAAGAAAATGCGGGTTCATTTTAACATATATAATTAATTCCCTTTGATCTATGTCATCAAATATATATTGAAAATAAATGTAAAATTTTCATTTATTAGCATCCAAATCAATTTTATTTTACATTATGATTATGTAAAGGAAGGGAAGTCAAGAATCATATTGTAAATCCTAAGAAAAAATATGAAACTCTAAGAAATAAGGATGAAACTCTAAGGGAAAACCTAGGTTTTGACATTCTCAATATAAGGTTTGTGTTCACTAATAATTTTTATTTATTTTAGAATAATGAATCTAAACAAGTATAAAAAAATTAACTTTTACATTGTATAAAGTATATACAAATTACATAGATATGAATTCAAAAGTAGATGTTCAAATGCAATTTTATATTTATATAAATGACCAAAAAGACTTGGGTAGTTAGATTATTATTATTTTTAGGTTTGAGACTATGTGGAGGTGATAGGAAGGATTGAAATTAGATCTAGATTCACTAAAATATACTAATTTAATGTTTTAACCCACCTAAATGCATCCAATAGAAACTAACCTCTTGTGGTAATTGAAGGTTTTTTATCTTTTCCAAAAATGACTTTGTGAGATATGTTAGTCTACTTCATCATTGATTATTGCACCTACCTATAACCCATTTTTTAAGCAATATCATAGGATCACTATTTTTCTAGGTATATAACTCCATATTATTCACCTTAAAATTGTAACTCTGATTTTGACACTAAGTTTACATATAAAAAGAGGTTGTATAAGATGTGTTGAGTTGACACAACCACCCCCTGCCAAGTCATTGATCACTACCTATGTTTGAATAATCCAAAGAGGGATTAAATAAAATGAAGTTCTCTCACTTAGGTTTATTTTTTTAATAATGATCCACTAGTATGGATGAAAAATTTCACTTGGATTTTTAAACTTAGATGTAGGTGATTTAGAATTATCAAGGGGTTGCTCATTTGAGGAAATTATGATTTTTAAAATTTGAGGTTGTTACTATTAATTTGTAGATGTATATATATCCTATTAATATGGATGAGATAGATCATTTATAGATATGAATGTGTTTATGCCTAATGTGTATAGATATAGGACTATTTGGATATCTTGATGTACCATCAACATACAAAATATATTTATTGATGCACGAGAAAGATTTTAATTTAGGTAAATGACCATTATAAATCATGGAGATGGGTATGGCATAGGTGAATAAATCTAATAGATAGATTAATCTAATTGTAAACAAAAGCATCTGAGGTACATGAAATAGTTATCTAATGATCAAGAAATATTCTAATTAGGATAATAAGCATATGTGGAACATACTATGGGATTCATGTAAGTGTTTGTAATAAAATTAGGAAGGTCGAGCCAATAAAAAGGTGAATAGTTAGGAAAATGTGTAGACAAGAGTCATATATGTATGCATAAGTCATTATGGTAAATACAATTTAAGACTAACATTTCCAAGTGTATAATAACATACTTATGTGTCTACACATTAGAGGTTGAAGACTCTAATAGTGATAATATCAAAATTAAGTCTAGATAAGGGAATAAAGAATAATAACAACAACAACAACAACAAAAACAACAACAACAACAATAATAATAATAATAATAATAATAATAATAATAATAATAATATTCCAGTCAAGAATCTGAAATTTAGATCATGGTGTGTGATATATGAATGTAAATATTTGATAAAATATAACTAACCTTGGTAAGGCTAACTAAAAAAGTATTACATTATATTACTTAAAATTATCACATTGGTTTAATTACAGTATCACATTGTTTTACTTAAAAGTGACACTTGGGTATAATACAAAAATTAAATATGAAAAACAGTTATATAAGGGTGTATAAAAGGTAGCTTATTCTAAACAAATATCATACCTAGTTCCATGTGCTGAAAATAATAAACTAACACTAAAAAAAATGATTTTACATCAAATGAATTTAAAAGAGAATAAAAATTTGTGAAAATTGACACACCTAGAATTTGATATGAATTGTAAAAATGGATTTGAGTTGTGTATGTCTCAATTAATTATTTGTATGAAATTTTATTATTTAGTACTCAAAGTATGGTATTAATGCCTGCTTGATGTTACCAAATATGCATCAGTAGAGACTAGGCTACTAAATTTGTCCTCATTATGTTTTCACTAAATTTTTTATTATTTCCACAAACATGTATTACAAAAAGAAATTAATAAGTATTTTATGAGATGATGCATTATAAGATGCCATACACTTTTTTGTAGTTTATTTATTATATACATGAGCATAATATTTATTATGTGTCTTTTTGACATTTGTAAAAGGAAAATAAAAGGGTTAATTGGGTTGGGAAGCCTTCAAGGAGTTATAAGTACATATCCCACATGTTAGAATTAGACCCAATGTAGTTTTGTGCATAGTGTAAATGTAATTTTTAGTGATATATTCGCCTATCTTCCTTATGTGGCATGAAACTACATGAACATTTATATGTCCTATTCTTTGGTACAAGATGTAGCTAAACTCTTGATTAGAAGTATTTAAGTAGGATTTTATAAATTTACAGTTTACATAGAATTAAATTACTCTTGAATATGATCAAACTTGTAAAATAATTCTTATTCTTATCATTTCCTCTTTGCTCTATGTTATTTAAATTCCTCTATACAATGTGTATATATAGAATTATCATGTTTTAATTAAAGACATATTGGTGTGTAAACCATCCAAATAAAAAGTAAAGAACTAAAATACGCAAATATAAACATCAAAAGGATACAAAGAAGGGCATAGGGTATCAAAAAATATAGGGAAAAAATTAAAAAGACTATCAAATCCACATAGGTTAGATTTAGTGGGTTTTCAAATCCATCCCATAGGAAGAAAACCTATAAAACAAAGAGCGAGAAAAATATAGGAATTTAGGCACAAAATGGAAAAAATGAAAAAAGAATTAAAATTAGTATGAGATTGCATGGAAAATAAGGAGAAAGACCAAAGAACATAAATATGTGATAGTTATACCCTAATTAAAATTGATAATTAATATACACAAAATAGTACTAAAAATCATTATAATAACAAGTATTGTCCAAAAATTAGGTTTTTACATAATGCCCCTGATTTTATGTGTGTGTGAGTGAATTCATGAATGGGATAAAGTATATGAATAAAATAAATTGAACTACCTACCTTGAATTACATAGTAAAATAAGGATGAAGTAATTTTGTGTGTGCATCCACACCTTAGTTATTTAAAAAAATTGGTATACATGTGAGCAATGACCATATACCCAAAAGTAATAAATTCCATATCAATTTGATGTAATGTATAGTAACTATTGACCAATTTTGACCCAAGGTCAAAAGGTCAACTCCTATAACAAAAAAACTTGTTTGTCATGCTTTCATACATTGTCATTGGTCATTTCGATGCCTTATGTGGTCTTCGAATAGCCTTCTTTTTTTATTATTAACAAAGGTTAAGGTTAATTTGATAAATTTAAGGTAATGGTTATTGGATAGTCTTACTAGTCTAGTAATGTCAAGGTGTAAGGAAGATCGAGTCAAAAGGTGTCATAGGTTATTAAGTGTATCTCAGAATCATTTTCCATTTTAATCACCTTACTTAAATATGTCACATGTTTAGAGAGTTTAAGGTTATTTTGTAAACTTTAAGGTAAAGTTTTATCCAAAGAAAAGGTGTTTTTGATTAATTCCATGTATGTCAAAGCCAACCAAAGACAATTATCTACACATCAACCTTTTTAAATTATTTTGAATGAGTTTTATAACTTATAAGAATGTCATAATGTCATACTACATCATTTTTATAGGTCTAACCTCTAAAAAGGGAGTTGTATGCACTTTTACAGACTTGGGAGACTCACTTCTAGGAGAAAACATTGTACATGTGTCTCTTTAGCTTCTAAAAGTCAAATCTATGTTTGGAATGAAGTTCTAGGTCTCAGAGATGAAAATGTTTCTTCAAAACCTCCATCACTCTCTTCACAAACTCATAGAGGAAATTTTAAAGTGTTCATTTCATACAATATGGTGTGATTTAGGGTATAAATTTTTAACTATATGAGGAAGTCCTAATTAGCTTTAAATCCATGTATATAATGGTTAGATTAGTGGATTGAATCTCTATGCTCATTACAACACCACTCTCTCTAAATAGTATGCATTATCCTTGGTTTTTGGACTATGAATATGATTGCCTACACAAAAATGACTTTAAAAGGGTTTAAGTCTAACTTATCAAAGGCTTATGAATGTCCTAACCTCATGATGGAGGTAATTAATTGATGTATAAGTATCCTTAAGTTTTAAATGATCAAACTTGCATAATAAAGGGGCATAATGCATGCAAATGTAGACCTGTAGGTCTACATTTTCATGAGATATGCATTGAAATATATATCAAAATATGGATCTTAAAGTCTTAAAGGATAAGAGAGATGTAGTTTTTTAACATTTTTAAGAGTTTAAGACTAGTGGAGAAGGTGTGGTCTTAAGATCCAATGTCAAGACACCCTAAATACACCTATAGATAGAATGGCAGGCTTAAGCAATTTAAATCTTTGAACCAAAATAAATAACATATAAAATTATACATATCAGATTCAAAGGTTGGAATAAAGATATTTTATTATTTAATAAATTTTATTTTGAAATGGTTTAAAACATATTAATCTCTTGATAACCTGTAGCCATGATTTGAACAAACATGAGAGAGAAGATGTGTGCAAGTGAGGGTATAGGGTATTGAAAAAGTTTAATAGGGTTCAAAGAATACCATTAAACTCTCAAAAATTTAATGAAGATAATTTCAATACTCAATGATTTTTTTTGAGGTCTTAAACTTTAAATGTAGACAAGGTACCATATGATTACTTACATGTTGCTTTTAGTGACTCAAATGGTTTCCAAACTTGAGAAGATGATGAAATGTTTTCTGTTTGAGTTTGGGTGGATAGGTATGCTTCAAAATATCACTAGATATAAAAAATAATTGAAATAAAATCCAAAGAGAATGATCAAAATACTCATTATAACCCTATAGGCTTACAATTAATTTTGGTTCCTACAGGGATGCCTAGTCAAGTGCAAAATGCCTGATTAGTTTGATCATGGAAAAGGTCTATATAAATAATAAAGTCACATGAGAATAATCTTTAAATGTTTTCATGAATCTACATTATCCTCATATTTAATTAAATAATGACAAGTTTTGACAATATTCCTTAGTAGGCCTAGTAAGCCTGAACATGTACACATAGGCATGTATGTAGTTTTAGATGAAAGATTGATTTATTGATGGTGAGATGAATACTTATATACCTAATAAGGTTTTTATGTATTAAATTAAACTTTACAAAAAGCTTTTACCCCTTCAATAGTGCTACACCCCTAACCTATCACATGTATGAGGATAGTATTAGCTGACTTGTGGCTTACTTATCCCTCTTTGATGTTATATTACATTTATCTATGCTTTATTTTGATTAGTAGGTTGGCCTATGGACTAACCATGGAATAGATAGACTATATATAGGAGGTAGTCAATAATTATTTATCATCATATTATGAATTCTGCTCTTATTGAAGCTTGTGGTGGTTGCCCCCTTGAAGTGGCTTAACTATTATCATATATTTGGATATATTTCAGTCATATTTGGATATAATTCTACTATTATACTTAATTCTTGAAGTAATTTCATTACAAATAGAGACTATATAGTCTAAAATTAGACACTAAGGTCAATACCATTGATTTGTTAGAAAACCCTTGGTATGGGATAATGAAGATGCATGAGACATAATGAGGAATAGAGGTGAAAATGAATATTTTAATTGGTCATAATGGGTTATATATACCTAAAATATTCACTAACATCTTGAAACAAACATCAAAGTAACATTTTTAGGCTTTAATTCTCTTTTAGGCCTCACACATATAGTTTGCTAGCCTGAGAGGCACCAAATTTTGCTAAGATATTCCATGAAAATTTGCATGGTGACAAAGTATCTTAAGTTTAGTTATTAGGGTTTGTTCCCTAAAAAATTTATGCATTGGTTTTCAAGTTAGTGGCATCTTCTTTACTAATCATTGTTAAGAGTGCAAGTCACTCCTAAGCTTTTAACAAGCACTCCAATGACCCAATGGGATTAAATACCTCTAAAATGGAATTATTAAACATTTAAATTAACTTGGTTACTTAATAAGTCTTATATACATTATATTCAACCTTTGGTTGGCATGTGAGAAGGTACATGTGTATAAAATATGCCTAAAAGTATGGTTGTAGGCTTATTTGTGAAGGTGCAGAGTAAGGATTGGTTTATAAATCAAGCACAGAGGTCTATCAAGACACTATAAAGGTTTTAAAATCATTCACACACACTTATTCAATCTTGTAAGATTTACAAGTCATCAAGTTGGGAAAGAAAGAAGAAATGCATCATTTTGCTAACCAAGAAGCCTATATGTAGACCTATGAAGTGTAAAAAGAGACCTATATTCAATGTATTAAGTTTTATTGATATTTTTTAGACCTAAAAAAACCTATTACAATAATTATATCCTATAAACATCTTGAGAAAACACTTCAAATGTCTCTTAAGCATGTATAAGCACCTAAGCTAGGGTTTTAGGCTTTTCATGGTTCACATATCTTTACAAGGTTTCAAGAGCTAAAAATTGGAATGGAGCATGGTTAGATCATTTTTAAATTTAATTAACACACATTTACTAAGTTTCACATGTATGGGATGCCATTTATAAAAAAAATAGTTTTTAGGAATGAAGTCCTAATTGGGAAGAGGTATAGGTGATCAAGTACACTTCCACTTGGATTTGGGTCATGAAATTTGGCATGGATATTTAAGGGGATATTGGGTACTAAAAATTTAATTTAATTTTACAATATCATTTGTACATTCTTACACACAAGTGGGTTTACATGAATTCAAGACTATAAATAATTGAGTCCAAGTGAGAGCTTAAGGTACAAGATAAATTCTTGGAGAGAATTTGAGGCCTGTAAATGAGTCGTTTAAAATATATTATGCTATGAATATGTCATTCATGAATAATAATTTTAGTTATGAACTCAAATTCAATATTTTATACTTGTAATCAAAGATATGTGTAATAAGGCCAAGTGGGCTTCAAGATACCTAAGAGGTGTAATCATCATTACAATGTCAGTTATAATATTTTTTTAAACAAGTAAAAAGTTTAAAAGAGTAAATAAAGACCAGTTCAACATGACTTAATGATGAAAAGTTCCACTTGTCACATCACAAGCTAAGAGAAGGGTGGTTTTGAAGAACAAGATCAAGGTGTCAAGAAAAGTTTGAAACTCCAATGCCATTTGGAGAAGGAAAGCATCTTCAAGAAAGTACACTTATATTTTGATACCTAATTAAACTATTCTCCAACTCCTTTCTTTGTTGTAACTCTCATGAGACACTTTTCACCTCTCTATCATATGCCCTTCTTTCTTTTTCTCTCTCATTTCTCTATAAATTTAGCCTTGATAGGCTATGTATGTATCCTCTACCTAGGTATGGTGAATCCCTACCCATTTTAAATACTTTGATCAATGATAAACTTATATTTTTACCTCCTTTGACTAGTTTCAATGTGTGTGCATGACTAGTTGATCTTGTCAAGTGATTAGCTTAGCTTCTTTACCATGTTTTCCTTTTCTAGCATTCATATTCAGTTTAAAAGCTTATTTACATGTCTTGTTAAGTGTTTAAGTAAAGTGTGAAGGTTGAGTGAGTTTTCTATTCACTAGAGTCATTATATGACCTCTTATTTAGTACTCATAACCCATATATATTTCACCAACTCCACAATGAAGTATTGATGTAGAGAGATAGATGAGGATTAGTGTTTATTTTAGGTTAGTCTCATGGTTGATGTGCACATGCAATTGGTTGGTAGTGGTAAAACTATTTATATATAGCACCTCTATTATAGTAGGTTTATCTCTCTTTTCCCAACAAGTTGATATATTATTGAATGATCCTAAGTAATATATCAAGGGGAGATAGCCATTTAACCTAGAGATTCAACCCATCTAAAGGTCACCCATATCCTTGGATTGTCTCTATGTTATTATAAATTTAAGATTCTTAAACTACCTTCCAAGGGTGAAAATTTAGGATATAATACTTTTGGTACACCTGGTAAGACTAAGGTCTAAACTATTTGAAAGATTATTGGTGTTTTACTTCTACATATCATCTTTTGGAGGCATTCAAAACATCAATGGTGACTCTAAGCTCAATCAACTAGTTCTAACAACCTAGGCATTTTTTCAAAGTAAGTTTTGTTTTCAATTCACTATCTTGATGATATTTTTATGGTTTAGTTTGAAGTAGATTTCAATTCCATTCAAAGTGATGAGGCATCTCAAGCCTATATTATTCCCTATCATCCCTATTATGAGCCTTATTACTCTTATAATGATCCATATTATCCTCATTATGATCTTTTTCATCCTTATTATGAACCATAGTAGTCCTATGATCAATCTTATTAAGACCATGATACCCCTAGTCAACATAACCACATTTTAAGTCAGTCTATTTTAGGTTTTAATCAAACTCTCTTGGGCTATGAAAGATATATGATAAGGACTAACACACAAAAAGAGTATGGTTAAAATGTCCCTAGTCATCTCATTCATAATGTGAGAGTCTTATTGAAACTAATGAAGAGATAATGAGAACCGATTGAGAGAGAAAATTAGAAAAGCATCTCAAGTGATATGATGGATATAAGTGGAAGAATAGAAGGCATAAATTATAAGCTAAGAGTTCATTAACTACATTAGGTTCAATGTTATCATCCCCATGTGTCTTCATATATATCATCTCAGACTTCTTATTTTACACATATTATTCCTAAAGAGAATATTTCAAGTGAGTTTTAAATTGCTCCAAGTCCTTAACATACCTCTCAAACTTTCCCTTCTTGGAAATCAATCCAAGAGAACATTCAAAATAAGGAAGGGATTGTTTTTGAGCATCTTATTATAGAGAACCATGACAAAGTAGAATTAGAGAGCTTGATTTCCAATTAGAGGGAAGCTAATGAAGCTATTTTGGCACAAAATTATAATCCTCTTCCTAAATAACCCCCAAGATGTCCTTCAAGATTCCAATTTGGAATCAAGTGGTGAAATCATGGGGTAAGCAAAGTTAGACAAGCAGAGATTGGGGATTTAAAGTTAAATAAGTATCTAAACCTATGAAAATCCTTCCCATCCCTCCTCAAGAGCCTTATTATATCCCATATCATCCTTATTGTGCTCCTTGTAATCATAAATTCATTGACCATATTCAATAAAATCTATTTTAAGAGAGTATAGATAATAAAATATAAGCCTTGGAATTAAAAATGAAGAAACTTAAATCAAACCAAGATTTAGAGATTGAAACCAAAAAATACCTTATGCCTATTTAGGTCCTCTTTTCCATTCCTAAATAAAGTAAATATTTTTCATATTAGAGGTATATCCAATAAGACATTCAAGACAAGATGGAGGTCCTAGTTGAGAGGATTTGAAATCAAGTTGTAGCTGAGAACGAACCTCATGAATGATATAGGAAGAATGAAATGGTTATTGAGAAGGATGATACATTCATAACACAACTAAATTTACTCTCCCTTCAAGAATTATTTTAAGGATATTCCATCCCCAATCCTATTCATGAACAACATACCATGTTTCATACTCCCTCTAAAACTCATGAACATATTCATTACCCTCCCACCATCTCCCTTCTTTAAAAGGAGCCTGTTCTATGGAAGATAAAGGAGGAAGTTGTAGCTACAAGTGAATTTCAAGGAGACTGTGATGAAGATGATTTAAGTGAATTTGATGAGGAGATATTCATTGGTACCCCAATTGGAGAAGAAAAAGGGAATTCAATTTTCAAGGATGAACTGAAAGGGAATATTGAAGGAGTGCAGGCTTATCAAGTTATTACAACAAAATAAGATTTTAAATATGTGCTTCATATTTTATCTCTTCAAGAGGGATGTCATGAAGCTGATGAAGATCTATGGTATCGATACCTAAATACTTGGAATAAATTTGAGGATATTCAAATGCATATACCTTGGATAGTGTTAGGATGTTGTTATGGTTGCTCTCTTTCTTGAGAAATAATGTGGGGATCCATAAGAGAATTCAAAATCAAATACATCATTTCATGGAGTTTATAGAAAATAAGAGTTATTTCTCCTATAAGACAAGAGGTGGTCATAATTATGGTAGGTTCAAACATAAATAAGCATCATGAGCAGGATCATGAGCCACATGATGAGTTTAACTTCATAAGTGACTGGTTTGATGTTATTATTTCACTTGAAAACATGCCAAGAGGATTGGAAATTGATATAAGGATGAATCCAATAAGACCAAGGTTTAAGAGGAAACTTGCTTCATGATATTTTTCACCTCATAGAGCAAGATATTTCATCATATTTCCATTTAATATAGGAGGAGGAAGTTTTTTTAGGTTAGTTATATACTAGTTACTTTTTTGTGTTTTATTTTCCTTAAGTGCTCAGTTAGCACATATGTGTGTCTTATTTCCCTTGCTTTGTGTGTTGTTATTGTTTTGTATTTTTTTGGAGTTCAAATAATTTTTTTTGTCTTGGTCAAGGTATAATTAGGTCTTATTTTGAGTTCAAGTGGCTTCATTTCCCAATAGAAGGACAAAGCTACTAGTCTAGTAAGCATTACAGGCATGCTACCCCCATGAATCACCAATTTATTTACCAATTTTGAAATCAAGGTCAAAATTTCAACCCTTATATAAAAAAATGATTCTCATGATTCCATAATTTGTTCTTATTACTTTACATGCCATATGTAGTCTTCAAATATCCTTCCTTTTTTATTATTAGTAAATATTAAGGTTAATTTTATAAAATTAAGGTAATGGTTATTTGATAGTCTTACTAGTCTAGTCATGTCATCGTGTAAGGAATATGGACTCAAAATGTGTAATAGGTTATTAAGTGTCTCTTAACATCATTTTACCCTTTAATCAACTTGAATAAATATATCACACATGTTTGGAGAGTTTAAGTTCATTTTGTAAGCTTTAAGGTAAATTTTTATGCAATGAAAAGGTGTTCTTGATTAATTCCACATGTGCAATATCCAAAAAAATACAAATATCCACATAAAAACCTTTTTAAAATATTATTATAGAGTTTTATAACTACCAATAATTTCATAATTTTAGACTACATTAGTTTTTTAGGTCTAACCTCTAAAAAAAGGAAGTTTTATGCACTTGTACAGACTTCGGAGACTCACTTATAGGTGAAAACATTAAATGGGTGTATATTTATCTTATAAAATTAAAATAAATGTTTATAATGAATTTTTAGGTCTTAGATATGAAAAATTTACTTTAAACCCTCCATCACTCTCTTCATAAGATCATAAAGGAAGTTTTCAACTGCTTAATTAATAAAGTACAGTATGAGTTAGGGTCTAGGTTTTCTTCCAAAGGAGAGTCTCATAATTAGACTTGAATACATGTATATAGTGGTAATATTGGTGGATTTAGTGTTATTAACAATTTTTAAGACTCTAGGGTGGTCTAAAGTGACCTAAAAACCTCATAGGCTCAATTTCTCTCCTTGAAATGATAGTTTTAGACTAGTCTAAACCATATAATCAATTAAAAAAGATGTATAGGGTATGTGTAGACATTTCATGTGCTTACCCAAGCCACACTTATTACGTTTGAGTTAAATTTGGAAATAAAAATTTTCTTTTGCATAGTTTATAAGTTGACTGACATGGTTTCTTTAAGTTTAAGAGTTTTTAATAATCAAATAATGTGGATGGAGTTATGTTATTATGCCCCACATTTTCCAATACTCTATAGATCCATAAAAAAATCTCTATGGTCATTCTAACACCACTCTCTATAATACTCTATATGTCCATCCATGACTCTCTATGCTCATTCCAACACCACTCTCTCTAATACTCTATAACTCCATCAATGACTCTCTATGATCATTCCAACACCACTCTCTCCAAATAGAATGTAATAGCCTTGGTTTTTAGATTGTGAATATGATTTATTTCATAAAAATGACTTGAAAAGGGTCTAAGTGTGCCTTATTAAAGGTGTATGAATGTCCTAACCTCGTGAGAGAGGTAATGAAGTGATGGAGAAGTATCTTCAAGGTTGAGATGATCAAGCTTGCATAATAAAAGGTCCTAAGGCATGCAAATTTAGACCTATAGATATACATTTCATGAGATATGAATTTAAATATTTATCAAAATTTATATCTTAAATTCCTAAAGGATAAGAAATATGTAGTGTTTCAATATTTTGAATATTTCAAGACTAGTGGAAAAGGTGTGGTCTTAAGACCTAATGTCAAGAGATCCTAAAGACACCTACAAATAGAATGGTAGGATTAATCAATTTGAAAATTTGAACCAACATGAATAACATATAAAAATATAAATAGGATATTTATATTTTTGAATAAAGCTATGTGAGTATTGAATAATTTTGATTTGGTAATGGTTCAAAACATATTCATCTCTTGATATTCTACAACCATGCTTTGAATAGACATGAGAGAGAAGATGTGTGAAAGTGAGTGTATAAGGTCTTGAAAAAGTTTTAGAGGATTAAAATAATATTAGTAAACTCTCAACACTATAATGAAGATAATTATAATCCTCGGTGATTTATTTCAAGGTCTTAAACTTCAAATGTAGATAAGGTACCATATGATTGCCTACAAGTTAGTTTGAGTGACTCAAGTGGTTTCCAAACATAAGAATATGATGTAAAGTTTAATTTTAGAGTTTTGGGTATATATTTAAGTTGAAAAATACAACTATAGATCAATAATACATGAAATAAAATCCAAAGAGAATTATCAAAACACTCACTATAACCCTATAGGCATATAGTCAATTGTGGTTCCTATAGGCCTACCTAGTCAAGTGTAAGATGCCTAATTGGTTGGAGAATGTAAAATTTATATATAAATAATCAAGTCACATTATAATTATATCATAGTGTTTTCATGACTCTACATGATCCTCAAAATCAATGAATCAATGACAAGTTTTGATAGTATTCCTTTCCAGGCTTGGTAAACAGGTAGACCTTTGTGTAGTTTTGGATGAAAGTTTGATTGATTTATGGTGATATTAATACCTATATACCATAAAAATGTGTTGATATATTTAATGAAAAATTCCATAAAATTTTTAACCCTTCAACAAAGAGGAGATAGTTCAAACATAGATACTAAGGTCACTAACATTGATTTGCTAGAAAACCTAGGTATGGGCTAATGAATGTACAAGAGACATAATTAGGAATAAATGTTTAAATTAATATTATAATAGGTCATAATTTATGATAAAAACATAAAATATTCACTGATAGCTTGAACCAAACATCAAATTAAATTTTTAGGCATGAATTCTCTTCTAGGCCTCACACATACAATCTACTAGCTCGAGAGGCATCAACTTTTTCTTATATATTTTAGGACAACATGAATGGTGAAAAATTATATTAGGGGTGGTTAATATTATTTATTCCATAAAAAATTTAGGCATTGGTTTTAAATCTTGTGGCCTATTATTTATGAATCATTACTAAGAGTGCAAGGCACTCACAGGTTATCAATAAACACTCCAATTACCTGATGGGAGAAAATACCTCTAAAATGAATTTAAATGGAATTGGTGACCTTAATATTTCTTATGTACATCATAATAAACCTTTGGTTGGCATGTGATAAGGTATATGTGTACATAATAGGCCTAAAAACATGGTTATATGCTTGTTTGTGAAGGTGTAGAGTAAGGATTAGTTTCCAAATAAATAATAGAGGTCTATCAAGAATTTAAAAAGTTAATAAAATAATTCACACACTTGTTATGCCTCCTAAGAATATTTGTTATCTCTTTAAGTCATCAAGTTGGGAAAGAAAGAAGAAATGCATCATTTTACTAACCAAGAAGCCTATATGTGAACCTATGGTTTGAAAAAAGAGACCTCTCTTTAGTGGATTAAGTTGTATTAAAATGTTAAAAAACTCAAAAAATATATTACAAGCATTATATCCTAAAAGTTTCTTGAAAAATCACTTCAAATGTCTCTTAAACATGCACAAGCACCTATAGTAGGGTTTTAACCTTTTCATGGTTCACATATTTGTATAAGGTTTTAGGAGATAAAAATTAGAATGGATCATGGTAATGTTGTGTGTAAAGTTAATCAAACACTTTAACTACTTTTCACACATGTGGAAGGCCATTTGACCAAAAACATAGTTTCTCAATAAGGAGGCCTAATTAGGAAAAGAGATCAGGTGATTAAATGAACTTCCACTTAGAGTTGGATCATTAAATTTTAAATGGAGTTATAAGGGGATACTAGGTAATAAAAAATACCTTCATTTTTTCTATATATTTTATACATTATTATACATAAGTAGGTTTGCATGTTTTTAGGACTATAAGGAATTGAGTTCAAGTGAGAGCTTAAGGTATAAGATGAAGTATTGGAGAGAATTTGAGGCCTTAAAATGAGTTGTTTCAAGTCTATTATGATATTAATATGCATTTCATGGATAATAATTCTAGTTATGAATTAAAATTCAATATTTGACACTTGCAAGCAAAGATAGGCATACTAAATCCAAGTGGGCTTGAAGAAACCTAAGAGTTTTAATCATCATGGCAATGTTAGTTTTAGGAGTTTCCTAAATAGGTGAAAAGTGTAAAGGAATAGATAAAGATAAGTTATACATGACTTGATGAATAAAAGTGCCACTTGTCGCCTCACAAGCCAAGAGAAGGGAAGTTTTGAAGAATAAAATCAGGGTGTCAAGAAAAATTTGAAACTCCCATACCATTTAGAGTAGGAAAAAATCTTTAAGAAATATCACTTGTCCTTTGAGACCTGATTAAACTATTCTCCAACTCCTTTCTTGGCTCTCATGAGACACTTGTCACCTCTCTCTCCTATGCCATATCTCTCTTATTCTCTCTCATTTCTTTATAAATTCATCCTTGATATGCTATATATGTATCCTCCACCTTGGTATGGAAAATTCATACCCATTTTTAATCCTTTTATCAATGTGAAACTTCTATTTTTACCTCTTCCTTTGACTAATTTTAATGTTTGTGCATGACTAGTTGATCTTGTCAAGTGTTTAGCTTATCTCCCTTGGCATGTTGTCATTTTATAATGTTTATATTCAGTTTGAAAGATTTTTTTGTAGGTGTTATGAAGTGTCTAAGTGAAGTGTGAAGGTTCAGTGAGTTGTCTTTTCACTAGTGTCATTATATGACCTCTTGTTTAGTACTCCTAACCCAATCATCTTTTACTACCTCCATAATGAAGTTTTAATGTAGAGAGGTAGATTAGGAGTAGTGCTTATTTCAATTTAGTATCATGGTTGATGTGTGCATGTAGTTTTTTGTTAGTGGTCAAACTATTTTGGTGCATCACCTCCATTAGATTATATTTATCTCTCTTTTCCTAACAAGTTGATAGATTAGTTAATGAGCCTAAGTGATACATCAAGGGGAGTTAGACATTTAAATTAGAGATTAAATCCATATAAAGGTCACCCATAGCCTTGGACTATCTCCATGTTATCATAAATTTGGAAGGATTGAATTACCTTCCAATGGTGTGAATTTGGGCTATAACAATAACTTAAAAAATACAAATTGGAAATGAGGCTATGAATGATTACATGTTATGGTACTTTAACAAATGATGTCATAACTTGAAAAACCAAACTCTATTCCAATCATTATAACTATAACCTTTTAGACAATAAATATACATATCTAACATTTCTCATGTAGTTTTGACAACTCAATATAATTATTAATTAGGGAATTATTACCAACCCAAGTTTCACCCTCTAAAGGAGACAATTCAATTATGATTCCAACTTGGACTAACACGGGATTGGCCTAAAGGTTCTGGGTTACCTATAGTCTAGACCAAACCTCTAACTTATGGGGCTAGATAGCCTTATATATCAACTTAAACTCTTTTTCTAAGACCTATTTTATTGGGATGAAAATGGTTAAGAATGAAAACTTGGAAGGAAAACCTATACAAGGGGTGGTGATGCACTAATGATTGCTTATCCTTTCTTGACTTCTCTTTAATAACACCTATGAATCCAATGGAAAATAAGAAATTGACCAAGATTATTAACATAATTCTAGACATGAATATTTCATATCGAGGTTAGGTAAAAGGTATACAACTTAAAGGCAAACATTGTAGGTTTGTATAAGGCATTACTAGCCAATTCACTCTTTAACACCACTACTACATATCAATACTTCATAAAAATTGAATAGGATGATAATATGACATTAGGAAAAAGAGAGAAATTTTATAATAAGATAAACCTCATACTTTATGAAAATCAAAAATCATAACACACAGTAACACTCATACAAAAGTCTATAACTATTCTTTATCTATTGATTCAAGGTACAAGGTATAATTTGGGTAGAGTTTTGTTACACCCGGTTAAGGGATGATAATAAAGAGATCAATGCCTAACTATATAGAGTTTTTCATGAGAGAGAGAATAATATAGGCATATAATAGGCTATGAAGAGGCTAAGGTGGCCGTGTAGTAGTTACAACAGTCTCCACTACTTTCCCCATGTGTTTCTTGAGTGGATAGGTGCCTTGAATGGGATATTTGAGGTGTTGATGTCTAATTTTAGAAAATTTTGACCTATAAAGAGAAAATTTAGGCCACCTTCAACTAACTCTCTCTCTTCCCATCAGTTACCAACATTGAAAGTGGTTAAATTCAGCCATTTTCAATGAGTCATTAAGTGGTTAACTACACCTATAGATTGAATTTAATGAAAAAACCACCCAAAATCTTCAAAATTATCATCATTATGAGGTATACTCACCTCAAGAGGTAATTAAAGATGTATTTTGGTGTTTCATTAATTCCATGATGGACATTTTCTCCCATTAGCACTTTTACCTTGTTAGCTAAGTAGGCCTCATCATCTAGTAATTTCATCTTCTATCCATCCACTATTTAGATGAATAAGATAGTTTAAATAGACATTCAAGCTATTTAAGTAGGCCTAAATCACTCCTAAACTAACCCTCTTCATTAGTATATAGACCCTTCAAACATCTCACACCTGAAAACTCACCTTTCTTGCATTATTAGGCCATCTTGACTAGCCTTGTAGATTAGATGATTGGTGAATTATAACATAGGAACTTATAGTAAGATAAGTGAACATTTATAGCTTTGAAGAGGTGAATAAAATCCTAAGCCAACACCCACAATTATTAGGAACCTATTACCAAGTTTTTCATCTCACTTCTTACTTGAAACCTTGAAATCTTATAATTTTTGGAGATGTTCATATAATATCTATACAACTAAGTACCATGGACATGGCATCCTCTAAGTGTAAAACATGATATAGGTGTTTTTAAAGTGTTTCCCATCCATATATATACACGTTTCCTCAAATATCCCTAGTCAGGTTCTTATTAGGGTTTTAAGGGGGTTAAGAGTGTCTAGGATTCTTAATGACGATTCATAGATGTTAGTGCCTAAACCTCCAAAACAATCCCACTAAATTCATTTAGACAAACCCCTCCTCTCCTAAAGTGTTTAGCCTCCCATGCAAAGGTTAACTACAATTATGAACATGTAAAAATGTCTCTCAAGTGAGGAACATGTTTTTTAAATAGTCCTAAGGTGTTTACAGGCCAAAATGGCCAACTGTAGAAACTCTCCTACAATCTTAAATGATCTAGACCTAAAAAAAACCTGATGATCACTCCCATCCATATATAGGGGCAAAAATATTTCATCAGGTGCCATCTGGGGTTTAGGAAAGGTTTTGGAGGTCCACCATCTTAATGATGGTTTATATAGTATGGACATCCAAACCAAAACTAATTTTCATTAAAATTTATCCCATTGACCCCTATATCTCCCATAAATATCTTGGGATTCCATGTGGAACATGTGTCGAGATAGGAGTGCTTGAAGGTGACTCTCAAGCTCTTTATTGACCAATTAAAGCATGTTAACTTCTTAGGGATTGTTCAAAAAAATGAGCCCCTCAATTTAAATAATTATTTTATTTATTTTTATTTCATAGGGATACTTAAATTTTACATAATATCCATGAGCCTAGGTCCCTTTATGGTGAAGAATAAGAACATCTAAAGTGATGACTCGAGTTGACTACTTGGGACTTTATGACTCAAGTAGGGTCTTAAGGCCAATTTGACTCCATTTATGTTTCCCTTTAATTTAAAATAATTTAATAAGACCTAAAAAATCCTCCCACACCATTCATGGTCATTAATATCATTTGGGAGGATCTAAGTATGCCTCAATGTAGTGTGGGCCTTCTAGGCCTAAAACCATATTTTAGGCCTAACAAGCCTCAACTGAGTCTTAGGGGTTTAAATTAATTTCAGGTTGTTTGGTATTACATAATATCATGACACCCTATCCAAATTATTTTCTAATTTTTTCATATGTTTCCATGAGCTCATGCCACTTACCATGCTATACTCTCTTCATTGGTCTACTTGTAGGTCTGCCTTCTATTATAGATGCTTGGCAGTAGTAGGGGGTCTAAGTAGGCCTCTATCTCCCTTTGTTGTAATTATTATGGAGTTATAATTTTGATAATATTCCTTCAAGTTTAATGACATCCTTAGGTACAAGTCTTTCATCACTCCTTTTCTTTGTAGACCTTTACCTCCTTAGACTAGGTCTTATTTATAGTTAGACTTGTGTAACCCTCAAGTGTCACTTCAGTGTCATTTTTCCTTTGGTGTGGTGGCCACCATGTTTTATCCTCATTGTTAGTTTTAATATTACCTCTTTATGTATATATATTTTCTCCTACTCTAGATAGGATGTAGATCTCAAGACATGTCAACAATGTTATAGGTATTAATTTGCATATGTTGACTATCTACAGGGGTTTATGGAGAAAGCCTCTAAGGTAAAAGTTTTTTTATCTAATTTAAACCTCTATTAATATTTCACATTCTCATCTACCTCCTTGAGATATTCACATACTTATTGATATCACTTCCTATGCTCATTGTTGGTCTATACATGGTGATCTTGAAGGGATTTTGCACAGTAGGTCTAGATGATCTCATGTAGCCGGTCACTTACTCTTTGAGTAGGTTATATGGCCATATAGGTCCATGTCTTCATAAAATTATGGTTCTATAAAATTTGAAGGATTATATAATCCTTAATCCCATGATTTATACTTGGAAATAGGAGTGGATGGCCTATGGGGGATAATAGTGGGGTTGTATTAACATGGAGTGTAGGGTTTTAACTAAAGTGGAATGGCAATGGGAAGTGTATGAAATCAAAAATGCATCATGTCCATAAATCAATCCTAGATCATATAAAATAGAGCATACTTACACTTCTGATTGGGAATACATTTTTAAGTGAGAACATGACCAAGATGGGGATCTACTAGACCCAATTAGAGAATCACTTATCATAATACACCATTCTAGGAAGGGTTTGAAATCCTAAAGTCTAACACAATCATGCAAAAACCCTAAGAGAGTCCTAGGTTTAATGTTTATTGTATTCTAATAAACAAGAAATTAAATCTAATCTAGTGCTCAACAAATCTTTTGGCACAAAGTTGGGGTTAGAAAAAAAACTAAATTATACATACATAGAAGACATATAATCATGTCAATGTATATTAAATCTTAATGCATGGGAGAGAATCACAACTACCTTATTTATCTACTCTTATAAAGGAGAAATAAATTTAGGAATACTTACCTTTGAAGATGAACCCTCTAAGCCTCAATCTCTCCCTTGGCCAAGGTGCTTTGCAAGAGATTGTTATAGTATATAAGTATAACAAAGACAAATCAACTCTAGGATACACAACCTATCTATGCATTCAAAAGACTTCTTCATAAGATAAAATCTGTATCTCTAAAGAAAGTATGGAACCTTAAGATTTATTCCTCAAGTAGAATGGTTAATAATTAGATGCTTATTTGTACTTATTCTTCTTCACTTGTCTTCTTACAAATTGTTAGAAATGAACTTGTATATATCGGTGGATCTTTCCGTAAATCCTTTTGAATAGTCACTTGTATGGGTTTAACCTAGCTGACCCTATATGTTTTTGAGAGATAAATCACTAAGTTTTAAGATAGGCTAGCTAAAAGGCTAAAACATCAAAGTGAAAAATACCCCTAAATAGTATAAATTCATTCCAATCAACCCTATATAGTAATCATAGTCTAAAAACTATGTAGGGTCAACCCAATCAACCTAGTATAATCAATGAGTGAAATGGAGTCAAGGAAAGAGAAAGGGAGGATAATAATAAGACAAATGTTTTGAATGGGTACAATAGAGAATAAAAATCTTAGGGTAAATTGTTTTAGGAGACAAGTGTGTAGATGAAAAGTGGAAAAAGGGACAACAATCTTATGAAGCACCAATGAATTACCCACCCCTTTCTCGATGCACCCTTTAAGGCATGCACTTAGAGAGATTTAGAATCAATGGGTTCTTATAAGATAAAAAAGTGTTAGCAATCAATAAAATTTAAAAATATTATGTGTATACATATTCCCCACTCTAATCTCATCATGTATCACATAAGTGCAACACAGGATGGTACTTTGAGAAATAGAACATGATAACACACAACGTTGATGCTAAGTAAAGTTTTGTAAGCAACAAATAAAATAAATGAAAGAACAAAATTTAAAAACACATAACTTTACTTACCTTAGTGTTATAGATAAATAAGTAGACTGAAAGAGAAATTGAAAGTGTCTAATGTGAAAAACACTAGGTGAACCTATAAAATTTAGTGCAAAAAATAGCCAAACATCATTTTTTTGGAAAATAGGCATATTGTAATGAAGAAGATAAATATTTAGGAAAAATTGTCAAACTAGGATTGGTAATTCAAGGTTAAATAAAAAATATTGATGGAAAATAAAATTAAAAAATGATGGAAAATAAATGACAAATGATTGGTAAAAGAATGGAAAATGATAGGAAATAAATGACAAATGATAGGAAAGAAATGACAAATGATTGGAAAACACTAAATCATGTTAGAAAGTATGTAAAACATAAATTAAAAAAATGAATGTAGAACATTCTAAATTTTGTTGGTAAGTAAAAGGAGAAGAAAATTGGTCTTAAATTTATCACACTAATTCAAGCTGGGAAGTATGAAAAATTCAAGAAATGGTTGCATTAATACATGCACTCATAAAATAATAAGATAAAAGTGAAAGAGAAATTAAGTAAGCATAAAACATAATAAATCAAGATAGGAATCATGTAAATGACATGAAACTTCATAATCAATCACATCTTATCTCATATTTGACACCTGTAATGTTATTTGTGACTTGTATTGTTGGAAAAATTTGTGAGGAGGGCCAAGTCCTATCCATGGTCTTACACTACAAATCCACAAAGGGAAAACCATTAAGGTGTAATAATCATGATGATATGGTAAAAAAGGATGTGGTTAATATAAATGAGAAGGTGTTAATTTGTGAGGAATGTCAGGTCCTATTTATAGTCTTATAAAGAAACTCATAAATTAAATCCTAAAGGGAGTGATTAGTAGACAAAACAATATTTCTCAAGAGGAAATATGAGGGATAGAGGGAATGAAAATAAGAGTGTAAAAATCATAATGTAGGAATATAATGATAATACCTTAGGAGACAAGATGCATAATAATGACATGATAATACATTAAGTGACTAGTGACCATAAATGTGCAAAGGAAACCTATTCTCTATAGACACAAAACTTTATAAGAAAATAAGCATGCTAATAAGATAAAATCATGAGGGTATATTGGTAGAAGAAAAGGTAAAATGGACCTACCTTCCCATTAAATGTTCCTCATTATTTAGGACCCATTATAGATTCATCAATCTACTACAAAGATTAGGTACTTACATAAGAAAGTAGGTAGCACTAAAAGATTTTTTTATTTTCCTTTTCTAATATATTGGCTTACCACACCCCAAAGGACCTTGACTCTATCATGAGGCCAAATGTGGAGTTTTAAATTCAATTATAAGAATGACATGTTCTTTGAATCATGTATTTTAATGTGATTTGACTTTTTAACAATATATTTTTACCTTTAACTCATCTCCTTTTGTTTAAATGATTTAGCTTTTAAATTTTTATGGCTTTTTAATATTTCTTCTCTATACATATTTGGAATGACCAATCATGAGAGATGTAGTGATACACACAAATGAGATTTAGGCTAAGGATAAAGGAATTTAATTAACCAAATACAAATACTGACTAGGAAACTTAGGTTTAAAAATGAACTAGCATGTGATCTTAATTCTCAACCATGTATATGCTTAGTTTGCAAAATAGGAAGAAGAGAATAGGAGATCCAAATGTGGACTAGTGAAAAGATATTATAGTGAGACACATTGTTTGATAACTAATCACATGGTAAAAGGAGATAAGTACCAAAGGAATAGGGTTTGTATAACCAAGTCACAATGATAATTAACTGTGAAAATCATAGATAATAAAGTAAGCAATCATGAAGACTCAAGAAGAGAGTTTTAAAAAAAAACTCAAGAAAGAAAGATAAAGTAATTATAATGTAATATGTTTTAATGTGGCAATTTGTGAGGAGAATATGGTCCTATCCATGGTCTTACACTTCAACTCATAAGGTGAACACCAATGAGGTGAATGGTAAACAAGGGGGAAAAGAATCATAAAACTACTAAGGCAAAGAATGACATAAAAAGATAAAAATTAAAGAGACATATAAAAGCCAAAAATGAAAGTAAATTCCAAATGTAATGTGTAAGAAAATTAAAACCCAAAGGTGATAATGATGATGGTAAAGTGAAACTCAAAGAATAAAAATTCACAAAGACAAATAAACATGAGACAAAAAATAAAAAGTAAGAACTATGCTAACATCTATATCAAAGAAGAGCATGTGAAATACAAGTCTATAAGTCTTGAAAGGTTTCTTGAAACTGAATGTGTTTGTTATTATGCAATGTAGAATAAGAGTGGGCATCACAATATTCCCCAAAAGGTAATTAGATGTAGGGATGGGCATCAAAATATGCCCCAAAGTCTGAAGGGACATGTGGATGGGAATCACAAGATGCTCCAATATGTGAGTTGGAGTGAGGTGAAATTGAATCATTAGAATAATTTTAATTGGGTTGTAGGTGCATTTGGATATGGGTAAATGTGTTGGTTTTTTATATTTTAAGGATTTTTTAATGTGACATATGATGTGTATGAGAGTTATGAGGAGGTAAAAGAGGTAAAGGAGGACCATGTATGATATGAGTTGGAGTATGTATTTTAACTAGATACTCCTTTGGTTCATGTGATCAAAGAAGTTGAGGTTCAATAGATGCAACAATATGTTTAAATTTGATCATGTGAGCTAACCTTTCCTTATTGGTGTAGGAAGGAAGATCAAATGTGGTTTGAATAACATTAGCAAATGAGGTTTGTTTATTATGTATTTGATGTTGATGTGATTGTGGTTCTTGAGATTTAATTTAAGAAGCTTGAAGATAGTCTGGATAACATTGTTTTGTGAGAGTATCAAGATTGAAATATGGACCAAGAAAGGAAGAAATAAGAAATTAGTGAAGATCATGACAAGACTCATGAGAATGACCTATAATATCATGCCACCAACAAAACTTATCAGGATTGTACCATTTTGGAGGAGGTTTAGAAGGATCAAAGATCATAGTTTTAGAGGATGGTAATTTCTTCTTAAGTTATTCTAGACTCAAGGAAGGGTGGGTTGGGTTAAAATTAGTTGGATTAGATGCTCTATTTTTAGGTTGGGGAGGCTTGGATGAATCAATGTTATGATAAAATGATGGGAATGATTCTTTAGTAGTTATTTGAGGTGTTTCAAATTGACTCATAAGAAAATATTATCTTTTTTTCTTGGTTTAAGGCTTATTCTAAAGTTTTAGGTGAAAATATTCGACTTTGTATTGAAGGGGAGGTTTAAGAGAAGTGAGAAATATTTTTAAAAGAGTATCATCATTCATGTTATGGTCTACTTTATGAGCAAGATACTTCCATATTTTGATGAAAGTATGAGACGATTCATTAGGAAGTTTCTTGGCATTGATGAAATGGTTAAGGTAGTTTTCAGGAAGATCATCATGTTGGAATTCATTCACTAGAGAATTGATTAAATCATCTAGTTGTGAGATAGAATGTCTATGAATTAATTTGTACCATTTAAGTGCATCACCGAGAAAGGTTTTAGCTAAGAGCTTGGTGGTAGCAAAGGTGTTATTTTAGATCCATTCCTTATAGAGATTACCAAAAGACTTAAGACATATAGTAGGGCCTTTAGTTCCATTATAATGATAATTGGAGAAATGTTTCCAATATACATCAAGGTAATGAATGGTGATAAAGGTCAATTTTGAAGATGTTGAATCATTTTGTTATTCATTAGAGGTTGAGGGATGATATTCCCATTGGTATCTCTAAGAGGAGGAGGGACCAAAGTTTTATTTGGTTGAGACATGATGATTTGAGGTGGTTGAATAGTCATGTTGCATAAATTTTGTTACATGTTCATCATTTGAGATTGATTGGTTGTTTTCATGATGTTAATTTTTTGTATAACTTTTGAAAGTATTTGAGTTTTATAAATATGTGGGTATTAGTGTTTTGAGGAGGAGGATTGTTAGTGTTGGTGGGAGGAGGATTATTTTTAGGTAGAGGATTCCCAACATTGGTGTTAGTTGTCTTAAGTGTGGTAGAATATGAAGGAAGATTGGTAAATCCACCATTATTGTGAGGAGTATAAATAGTATTTTCATCAAGGTTTTTAAATAATTGGGAACCATATAGATTATCAATTTGAGTGGTTTCAACCATGTTATTTTGGTAATTGATAAGACTTGGTGATCTTGTTATGGGTGTAAAAAGAGGATTATGAATATTGGTTATAAGGTTATGAGTATTGATAGGATAGGGATTAGTTGGTGGAAGATTCCAAAAATTGGTATTGAGAAGAGGATTAGGATGAATGACCTCAACTACATTACATTGTGTAGTGATTGGTTTTGGTTTAGAAGAAGAGGAAGGAAGAAATTGGATAATTTTATCTGAAGTAATGAAATATGGGAGGTTATTATCTAAATATTTAATTATGAAATGTTCTTAACTAAAATAAGGTTGAACATATGTCATCATGATGAGTTAAGACTAGATAACCACACAAGAAAGAGGTGAGAAAAAGAACAAAGAGATAAGAAGTAGCAAAAACAATATAGGGTTGACTGGGTCAATCCAGTATAGTAAATAAGGACTAAAAATAATATAGGGTCAATTAGGTTGACCTAGTATAGTGAATAGAGATTGGTAAAAGAGTGAATAGGGTCTAAAAATAGTACATGATTGATTGGGTTAACCTAGTATAACAAATAGGGCCTAGAAAAAGGCACATGATCGACTGGGTTGATTGAGTATAGTAGACAAGGAAAGTTAGAAATCGTATAACAAATTGTAAATTAAAACAAGATAAAATTTTCAAGTAATTTGAAAAGAAATAACAAAAGGGAAAAAACAATAAATTGGATTAATGATAGCCAACCCAATTAAAACACACAACACAACCTTGCACCAACCTGGCTAATGCAAGTTTTTGCAATACAAAATATAATTGAGAAAAGAAAAAGAAATCAACTTGGAAATCAAATATATAACTAATTGGTCAACCTAAATGTTTAATCAATTATTAAGATATGATTTTTAGATGTGATGGGAAGTTGGTTATAAGAAAGAAACTGAAAATCAATCTAAACTTGGTTTCAAGTAGTTTTGGATGAAAGGGATCTATAGTGATAATGATACAAGCTTGGTATTGGGGCATACCCCCTCACTTAACACACCATAATGATAAGGTTTTTGGGTGCTTAGCCAAAATATACCATTAAACACACTTTATACTTGACCAAAATATCAAGTCAGCTTCCCCCTTGGTGATGAAATCCAAGTAGGTTAGCCTTAAGTAGACAAATGTTAAAATTCTTGTTTATATTTTGTAATTTTGTCATGTGTTCATAAAATATAAAAATAGTGAACTAAATGGTTAATTGAAATACCACCTAATTAAGCTATATGATATATTCTAAGCATGCAAGCAATAAGAAAAGAAAGTGTGAAATAATTACTAGCATATAAGGTTAATTATAAATTTAAAATAAGGTAAAATGTTGATATGGGAAACAATGTATGCATAGAATATAGAATAGGATTGAACCTATACTATGAAAGCAATAAAAATTAATAGGGTCAGCAGTGTTGAGCCAGTTATCTAGATAGCACATAAAACATATAACTAGGTTGACAGGTCAATCTAATTGACTATGTAGGGGTAGTTTTAATGACTATAAATTTTAAAATTAAAGACTATAAATAAAGAGATAGAAAGTATAAAAATTAACCTTGGTGGATCAGAGATGCAGAGTTGAAGATTATTTTTAAAAAACCTTGACATATGCTTGTGAATTCTATTAACTAGGTCAATTGGGTCAATCAAGATTTACATAAAATTTTTGCCGAGTGCTTAAAAATGTATAAGTTTTATTGGGTCAATCTAGTAGGCTAGACTCAATGTAAGAAAGGCTAAAAAATTATACTGGGCTGACATGGTTAATCTAGTAGCCTATACCTGAAAACCTACACATGGAAGTTAGATATTAGGTCGATAGAGTTGATCCAGTATGGAAAATATATGATAAATAATGATGAAAGAAATGAAATAAGATTAACAAATCCTTCAAAGGTTAGTTCACATCAAGTTCACCAAAATATGTGCAATCAAAAATACATCATTTCTATAAATTAATCATGGCTTAGAGAAGATAGATCATACCTACACTTTTGATTGTGAATACATTTATTAAGTAGGAACATGACCAAGATGTAGATCTTCTAGACCCAATTAGGAGATCACTTGTCATAATACACCATGCTAGGAAGGGTTCAAAATCCTATAGTTTAACATAATCACGTAACAACCCTAAGAGAGTCCTAGGTTTAATGTTTAGTCTATTTTAATAAATAAGAAAGTAAATCTAATATAGTGCTCACCAAAGCTTATGGCACAAAGTGGTAGTTATAAACAAAAAAAACTAAACTAAACATGCATAAAAGACATATACTCATGTCAATTTATATGGAATCCTAATGCATGGGAAAGAATCAAAACTACATTATTTATCTACTATTACTAAGGAGAAATAAAGTTAGGAATACTTACCTTTGAAGATGAACCTACCGAGCCTCAATCTCTCCCTTGGCCAAGGTGATTCACAAGAGATTATTGTGGTATGTAAGGATAAAAAAGAAAAATCAGCTCTACGCTACACAACCTATCTATGCAACCAAAATAATTTTCCACAAGACAAGATCCATATTTCCAAATAAAGTATGAAACCCTAAGCTTTATTCCTAAATTAGAATGGTCAATAAGTAGATTTTTATTTGCACTTATTATTATTCACTTCTCTTATTACAAATGGTTGTAAATGAACTTGTATATATAGGTAGATCTTACCATAAATCCTTTTGAATATGTCAGTTGTATAAGGTTGACCTAGTTGACCCTCTATGTTTTTTAGAGATAAATCACTAGGTCCTGAGCTAGGTTAGCTGTGAAAGAATGAGCAGGAGATGCACAGGATCCACAGGATCAATCCAGGAGAGAGAACCCACAACAAATAACCTGCAAATATTTCCAGAGAATAAATAAATTTGTCACACCTAAAAAATAGGTGATAATCCAAAAATTTCTCTGTATATTCTTAATAATCTCTCATTAATTTCTCATATAATGCAAAGTATTTATAATACAAATAGTTTGTTTCATGTTAACAAACTATTTGTAATGATTACAAAATAGAGAAAACAAACTATTTGTTTTCTCATACTACGAACAAATATATTGTTGAGAAATTCTCAACAATAAAATAAATTAACCAAGGTGAATAAATTTTACCCTCGGTAATAAATAACTTACCCTATTAACCATAGGTAAGCTTAAATATGCATTATTCCAACACCCTCCCTTAAGCGAAACATAGGGAGAATGACAAACAAGGATGGGTCCCGGCTACTAGGCCTGATAAGGTACCCATGTACAAACCAATCAAAATATATGAAAAATAAAGGAAGGAAGGACTTCATGGGAAATCCCCCCAAGGACAACTTCCTTCACCCCAAGCATCGCTCGCAACTGAAGATAACGAGGAGAAGCCAAAGGTTTAGTGAAGATGTCTGCAATCTGCTCAGCTGTAGGCACAAACTCCAAAGAAAGAACTCCATCTTGAATAAGATGTCGAATGAAGTGCATGTGAATCTCAATGTGTTTTGTCCGCTGATGCTCAACATGATTGCGTGAAATAGCAATCGCACTTTGGTTATCACACCAAAGAGTAGTAGGACCCTGCTGTGTGAAGCCAAACTCTCCAAGCAACTGTCGAAGCCAAAGTATCTCCTGACTAGCTTTGACAGTACCTCGATACTCAGCCTCAGTAGAGGACAATGCAATAGCAGTCTGCTTTTTGCATGCCCAAGCAACTGGACCTGAACCAAGTGTGAAAACAAATCCACAAGTGGACTTGCGAGTGTCAACATCACCAGCCCAATCAGAGTCAGTGTATCCAACAAGCTATGTAGAACTCTGTGGTGTGTAATGTATACCAAAGTGAGTGGTGCCTCGAATGTAGCGCAAAATATGCTTGGCTGCTTGCCAATGACTCTCATGAGGCTCATGTGAGAACCGAGAGACAAGGTTCACAGCAAATGTGATGTCAGGACGGGTATGAGTCAGGTATAAAAGACTACCTACAAGTTGCCGATACAAAGTGGAATCAACAAGAGGAGTCATACAAGTGGCAGACAACACAATACCTGACTGATATGGAGTGGGTGCAAGCTTACAATCAACCATTCCAAATCAATGAAGAAGATCTGTCGCATACTTCTGTTGTCCAATAGAAATGCCCTCAGAAGATTGAAAAACTTGAAGACCAAGAAAATAATGTAGAAGTCCCAGATCTGTCATATCAAACCTATCTGCCAACTTGTCCTTGATATCATGTATCAAGGAATCTAAACTGCCAGTGAGGATGAGATCATCAACATACAAAACCAAAATGACAAGCTCCTCACCTTGCTTCAGGATGTATACATTGTGATCTGACTCACAACGAATAAAACCAAAACTCAAAAGAAAACTATCCATCTTCTCATACCAAGCTCTAGGAGCTTGTTTGAGACCATAAAGAGAACGACGGAGTCTACAAACCAATGATGAGTCCTGCACAAATCCTGGAGGCTGCTCCATATAGATCTCCTCATGGAGATCACCATGCAAGAAAGCACTCTTCACATCCATCTAAAAAATAGACCAAGAATGTGAAGCAACAAGAGAGAGTACAAGCCGAATAGAATCCATCTTAGCTACAGGGGCAAAGGTCTCAGAGTAATCAACCCCTTCAACCTGTGAAAAACCCTTAGCTACTAATCTAGCTTTGTACTTATCTACTGATCCATCTGCAGCATATTTTGTCCTATAGACCCATTTACATTTTACAAGTTTTCTTCCCTTAGGAAGAGGGACAAGATCCCAAGTATCATTCTTCATTAATGAAGAATACTCATCATACATAGCAACATCCCACTCGGGTATACCAATAGCCTCAGAAAACAACACTAGATCATCTGTACAAGCTTGTCCCAAAAGAGCAACACCAGATGTCTGTGAGCGAGTGCGACGAGAATCAGATGGATCACCAACAAAAGAACCAGCTGCATGTAGAGTGCTCTTTGCCCATTTAGGCAAAGGTGGTGAAGAAGATGGCTGTGGTGGCTGAATAAGTGCATCATCATCATCATCAATAATAGAAAGCAAATCCTCACTATCCTCAGTAGAAGGAGGGGGAGAAGAAGAACTAGATGTACACTCCTGTGGAGTGGGTAGCTCATCAACCTGAACATCCCGTCGAAACAACACATCATGTGTGATAGGATCAAAAAGACGGTAGGCTTTTACATCTTCACAATAACCAACAAAAATGAGTGGTTGGCTTTTCTTCTCCAATGATTTACGTTTGTCATCAGGAATGAATGCCCATGCTTGACTCCCAAAGATGCGAAAATCTGAAATATCAGGCTTGATCCCAGACCAAGCTTCTTCTGGTGTCATATTTTGCACAGCTTTGTGAGGCATACGGTTTTGAATGTAGTTTGCACAATTTACAGCTTCAGCCCAATATTGTGGACCCAAATTTTTAGAGTGAATCATACAATTAGCCATCTCTTTCAATGTTCGATTCTTCCTCTCTGCTACACCATTTTGTTGAGGAGTGTGTGGTACAGTGAACTGATGTTGTATCCCATGCTCAATACAAAAATCATAGAAAGCATTACTGTCATATTCCCCCCCCATTGTCAGTGCGTATCTTCTTAAGAGGAAGAGATGATTGTTTTTCAACAAAGGCTTTGAAGGCCTTAAAAGTCTCAAAAACTTCACTTTTCAACTTGAGAAAATATACCCAAGTTTTACGAGTGAAATCATCAATGAATGTGAGTGCATATTTAGCCCCTGAAAAAGAACGAGTTGGAAAAGTCATCAAATCACTATGAACCAACTCTAAGGGTGCATTTGCACGTGTGGCCTTACCAACTGGAAATGGATCCTGGTGCTGTTTACCAACTAGACAACCAGGACACACCCCATCAATACAAGAGACCTTAGGAAGGCCTTTTACAAGATGTTTTGTACTCATTTGTTGCATATATCCATAACTCAAATGTCCTAATCTCTCATGCCACAATTTGCTGAGATTATTACCATGTGCTATAAGTGAAGAACCAGAAGACATAAAAGACTCAAACTTATCAAAAGTATAGAGTCTTGCAGTATGGTCTGCTGTACCTGTAGCAACTATCTCACTAGGATCATTACATTCTCTTATTACAACATCATGTGAAGTAAACTCCACAGTTTTACCAGTACCAGAATTACATATTTGATATACAGAGAGAAGATTAGAAGAGATTTGGGGTACAAGTAATACATTGTTAAAACATCCATCCTGTTTATCAACAGTACCTGATCCCAAAACTTCAATCTGTGAGGAGTTACCCATAACAATATGTGATGTACTGCAATCTGTAAGAGAATACAATAGATCTTTAGAATGTGTGAGATGGTGAGAAGCACCTGAGTCAAAAATCCACTGATCCTGACATGAAGATATAGCCCTGGCTGAAAGTGCTTTCCCTTTTCCTGCAGAAGTAGAAGGAGATGGAGACGGAATGGAAATTTTGTGTTGTCTAACCGCTGCCTCTAATGCTTCCATCTTCTTAAAACATCTACTTTCATCATGATTAGGACCACCACAAAAATTACATGGACCAGATGTTTTCTTCTTTTGCTTAAAGGACTTTTTGGTCTTAGTAGATTTAGAATGATGAGTCGATTGGGTGGTGGACTCTGGAGGGTTATTTGAAGGTGCTTGCTTTTTAGACTTAGGTGAAGGTTTTCCTTTAGAAGAATTAGCAACTAGAGCATGACTAGGACCAGGTAGAGCATCTAAGGCCATTAATTTTGTTTGCTCCCTAGTCAATCTTTCACAAAAAGCTTCAAAGGAAGGCCATTTGAATTCATCACCTAATGTATCCATCATAGTATAAAAAGCAGAGGAAAAAACACTATATGGTCCTTTCAACTTTGACAAAATCATGAAAATGCACTCCTTATCACTTTTATCCTTGTCACCAGCTTTCAACTGTGACCTTATAAATTTGAATTTTGCCAAGAATTCATCTATTGAAGGGAAATCTGATGGAGAGAGAGTACTCAATTCTGCATCTAATTGCAAAATTTTAAACTCATTAACTTTGCCAAATAGGTTTTTAAATTTTTCCCATACCTCTTTTGGTGTAGTAGCATCTGCAATGTGAAATTGAAGATTATCTGAGACGTTGAGGCAAATCAATCCAAGAGCCTCATCCTGCTTACATCCATATGCATATTTGTCTTTTTCAGTGGTGAATGCTGCAGGTGTCGTTTCAGAAAAAATTCTCCATAAGCCCTTTGATTGAAGGAGTTGTTGCATTTTCGGCTTCCAAACATGGTAATTTGTATAATTTAGAGGTTCAAACAATCAAGATTCCATTCCCGAGGAAGATGATGAAGTTGACAAGAACAATCTAGACATTTGTTTTTCCTCAAAAAACACCCCTCCCGTTACAATTTAACGTCTCCCGACGAAAAAAAATTTAGCCTTGGCTTATACAAAATTAAAAAATGGCTTTTATGCAAAAAAAAATTTAGGGGGATTTGACCCCAAGACCTCCTCCCTACAAATTTTTAACAAAATATCTCTAGCCGCTTTAGCAAAGTCAAATTTGAACTTTCAAAGCTAGAGATTTGCATTTAAACCACTAAAAATTAAAATAATTAATTAAAAAAAGGCCAAAAATGACTCACACATGTGAGATATCAGCTGAATAATTTTTGGCTTTATCAAAAATAAACTCTTTTTCCAGCAAGGCGTGGTGGTCAGAGAAATATTTGAGAAAAATTGTAAACACAGTTCAGGAAAAAAACACCTTTCAGCAATGCAGAATGGCTCCACTGGATCTGTCAAAAGGACTGTACGGCCTGCTCCAAATCCGTCCTTATCAGCATGAAATGAAATATTTTGATGTCTTCTATCACATGGAATTTAAAAATTTGTATTTTATGCAGCATAAGGCGTTCAAATAAGATAAATCCGTACGGCTATACAGCAGGCAAAAAACAGATTTTAATTTCCTGTTGTTGGCTTCCAAAACATTGTACGGCCTGATCCAAATTCGTAAAAATTTATATGGATAGAAATATATAAGAGTCAGATTTCATTAAAAGGTCTCATATTTGAAAAAAATCCACCGTACGATCTGCCACATCAGAAAAATGGACAGTTACTGCAGTCTGCCAACAGTCTGCCAACAGGGACCAGTCTGCAAATTTTTGAATGAAAGAGCTGTACGTCCTGATCCAAATGCGAAAATTCAAATTGAAATGGATTCCTGACTTGATTTCCTACGTCCTCATGAAAAAAAATCTGATTTTTGGAATTTTTACAGTCATGTAATGAGCATAAAGTACAGAATTTTCCCAAAAAAAACTAGTAAATAAGAACCAAAATTTGAGAGAATTAAAAATATCTGTAACACATCAATAAAATAATATATTTGAATGTGTTAAAAGATGAAAATTTCAGGGAAGAGGATCTTCAACTGGAACTCCAAGCTCTGATACCATGAAAGAATGAGCAGGAGATGCACAGGATCCACAGGATCAATCCAGGAGAGAGAACCCACAACAAATAACCTGCAAATATTTCCAGAGAATAAATAAATTTGTCACACCTAAAAAATAGGTGATAATCCACAAATTTCTCTGTATATTCTTAATAATCTCTCATTAATTTCTCATATAATGCAAATTATTTATAATACAAATAGTTTGTTTCATGTTAACAAACTATTTGTAATGATTACAAAATAGAGAAAACAAACTATTTGTTTTCTCATACTACGAACAAATATATTGTTGAGAAATTCTCAACAATAAAATAAATTAACCAAGGTGAATAAATTTTACCCTCGGTAATAAATAACTTACCCTATTAACCATAGGTAAGCTTAAATATGCATTATTCCAACAAGCTGAAGGGCTAACACAACTCAAAGTGAAAAATACCCCTAAACAATATAGGGTAAACCTAGTCAACCCTACATAGTAATCAGAGGCTAGAAACTATATAGGGTTGACCCAGTCAACCTAGTATAATAAACTAGTGAAAGGGGGTCAAGGCAAGAAAAAAGGAGGATAATGATAAGATAGATGTTTGGAATGGGTACAATAGAGAATATCAAGCTTAGGGAAAATATTTTTAGGAGACAATTGTGTATATGGTAAGTGGCAAAAGGGATAACAATATTACAAAGCACCAATGGTCTACCCACCCATTTTGTGGTACACCACTTAAAGCATGCACTAAGAGAGATTGAGACTCAATAGGTTATTGTAAGATAAAAAAGTGTCAGTAATCGATAAAAGTTAAAAATATTATGTGTATATAGAAAGTTCATGAAATGGTAAAAGTTCTTCCATGGCTTGAAATTAACTATATGGACACATCCAAGATAACCCATAAGAACCTTTGCGACATTAATATGTATACATATCAAAATATAACACTTTGGAGTCTAGGAAAAGGCATACATAGTTAGAAGATGAAACCTAGGACTTTTCAAATAATAATAACATTTGATAGGAAACCTTAACTTATGTTAAAGGGACTATGAAGAAGTTTGAAGGTAAAATGTTAGTTTTAAGGCTTTTGGGGGGATATCATGATGTTTTTGAACCTATAAAAAAGGATGTAATGGTGAATTTAGCATGAATTCAAAACTCTACTCTATGATTATACTATGTTTTGATAACATTGAGGTTATCATCAAATGGTATGATGCTTGTCTATGTTAATGAAACCCACATCTACATGTTGCATTACTTGGAAACACTATGATTATAAGGTTTGAGACCATCTGAGCATTCAATATGGAGTGAAGAGGCATGAACATATTCAAAATAGTATGATTAGACCTCCAAACATGAGTCACATTTAGATGTATACACTGGATGTTTTTTCTTGTCACTAAAACTTGTATGTAGTCTGTAGACATAGGTAGTTTGGATTTTTTTCAACCCCACATGCCCACACATGTGAATCAAAAGATAAGGAGGCCATGGAAAACTTTTTCAAGACTTTAATAACAAATAATGATGGTAATTTTTATCAAACAAACTATAAATACAATAAAATTATCCTCCTCTTTTTGTTATATGTAGATGAAGGGGATGGATAGATCACTTAACTTCTTAGTGAATGTTTAAAGAGCTTATGAGATTAATCCTACAACCTATGCACATGATTGTAAGGTGACCAAGTTTACTTTATTTGGCCAAGATATTGGGTTCTTTTTTTCTCTCCTTTGTATGGACTGAAGACAAACCTAAAGTGATCTCAAGGCCTACTAACAATCTTGATGGTGAATATGGATCAATTTTGGACTCATCAAGGAATGAAATAGTCTGATTTATTCCACACATGCCAATATTGAACTCCTCTTGTAGACACATAACTCCATTTGAGTAATTTCATATTATATGGATCTGTACCACTCAAAAAACTCATGAAACCTACAAATTACCTATATTTTCTCAAGTTTCAAAACATAAGCCATTGTTAGTGGGTAGGAGGAGGTAAAATAGGAGTCAGGTGATGCATTAAAGCCCACGGTATAAATTAGATAATATTAAAGGGCATATTTTGGCATGTGTGGGGCTCATTGGTGGTAATTAAGTGTCAAATTTTATGGAAATGGGCTCAATGATGTTTGAAATGCCTTGTTTATGGTCTAATTGGGATAATGAAGGATTTTGAGGGCATGAATAGTGGCTTTAGTGGCCTTTCAGGGTCAAATGGGGTCTCATTAAGGTCGAATACCTTAATTCCTAAACATATACATGACTTTAAGGAGGGATAACAAATGAATATCATATCAACACACATGAGAATACTTTAGAACTACTAAGGATTTTAATCAGGCCTTTATATACCTTCATAACATTCTAAAAATCTTAGAAATGAACTATATCTTTCATTTAATACACCAAAGGGGTTCATGATGACTCATTAGTTGCATTATCAAATCATATCAACCATGGCACCTTTTTATTATTGAGGCCTCTTAAAAACTAACAAAGGACCTTAATACATGTTTAAATACTCTGATGGCACTTGACACAAACTAAGACATGAGGTAGGGGGAGCTATAATGTATCTCATAACATGACAAGATAGTGAACATGTTGTATTTGAAAAGATAACTAATGACTTATTTTGAACTACCCTAATTTACCAAGATATGTGATAACCATAAGAAATAATGGTGAAATTAGTTTCATAGGGTTTAGTTTGACCTCTTTCTAGACTTCAAGATAGAAAGTGGTCAACATTTCTTGTGACTCAACTGGCTTGACCTATCTGTTGGTCAAGAGAACTTAGGATCTCTTAGTCATGAACTTTTGACTACATATAGACTCTTCCAATCACCTTACAAACCTTAATAATAAATGAGAAATAAAAATACAATAAATAAGAGATAAAAAATGACAAATACACACTACAAGAAATAACTAAGACAAACCAACCTGTGCAACAACACTGAGAGGAAATACACTAAACTAGCTGATATGTACAATAGGACTTGGTGCTCTTAATAATAGTACTTGAGGAACATCCCATTGACATGGATGGGGAGTTACTCACAATTAAACCTAGATACTTGTAAATCATTTGTTTCCTTGTATTTGGTAATTATTTATGGCCCACTCCAAATATTGTCAAACTTTGAATGCTTACCTAGATTGGCACGATCTCCATCCCACATAAGCATAATGTCTCCTTATTAAAAGGCCTTAAATTAAGCTCTCTTATAAAATGATATTTTGACTTGTTTTTTATTATACCACATAACATTCATATTATTCTCCCTTTTATCTTATAACTCATTCATCCTTACTTGCAGTACATGATCCTCCATGATCTCAAGTTTGTGTGTAAGCTCCAAGGCTAACAACTCATGTGAGATGGGTAGTTTTTATTATCTACCATAAATAAGTAGATAAGGAGAGTGACCATTAGAGTTATTACGATTTATTATATCTACCCACAAGGTAGTATTTAACATGGTGTTCCACTCTCTTTGATTATCCTTCATTGTCCTTTTAATGATCCTAATCAAGTTCTTATTGATGGATTTTACTAGTCCCTTACCTTATGGATAGTATTTAGATGAATAATTGAGATATATTCCATGTTTAAGAGACCACTCAACTACATTATCACTACATAAGGCTAAGGCATTATATGATATAATGGTAAAGGGAACTCCAAACCTAGTCACAAGGCTACCATAGAACTCCAAAACTAAGTTCTTGTTTACTTCTTTGATTACAACTACCTTTACCCACTTGGTAAAGTAATAAATGAATATTAAAAACCACTTATTCCTATAAATATATGAGGGATGAATCAAACCTATGAATTATAAGCCCCATTTCATGAAGTAATGCTCAATTTTGATGGGTTTTAGAGGTAAGATAGCTAGTCTCCACTTATCGATAAACATGACACATTTAGGACACCTCTTGATCCAAGCCTATGAGTCTATATTAAAAATTTTAAATAAATATTCTACTCTTATTATCTTGGATTTTGTATTCTTAGTTGAGAATTTCCCACTTATAGGCCCACCATGAAATTGCTCTAATAGCTTGTCAACTCGACTAGTCTCAACACACCTTAGGAACATGCCACCAATGTCCTTATTGAAGATTAATCTATACAAAAATATGTAAGGAATGGAATAATGTATAAATTTAATCCTTTTAGTCCTATATAAATCCATAGTACATTCTCCTATTTGGAGTAACTTCACTTTATCTTAGTTCTAACTAGAAGGAGTCATGTTTGTAGTTACTTGTTGATTGTCTTAGATTACCAAGACCATCTCTTTCTCTTATTTAACCTCTACTAAAATATGTTAAAAAATTCATCTACCTATGATCAGCTTAGTAACCTTCACTTATTTATCATACTCCATGAACTTAGTCACCAACTAGCTCTCTTCTCACTCAAGTCCTTATTGAGTATGAAATCTTTTATACTAGGGTAAAGTACCATCACAAAAACCTTATTATTATACAACATGTGTATGAGAATTTTTAGGCCTTTCATGATATAAAGGAGATATTTTTCAAAAAAGGTATATCTCTCCTCATACCCTTCTAATGATTTACTAAAAAAAACAATGGGTTGATCTAGTCCTTCATCATTTATTGTATGATCATAGTAGAAATAACATCAATTATGGAGAAGGCATACATGAATAAGTATTTTTATAAAATAATGGTTAAATATGGTGGGATATTTTTAAATATCATACTTAATGGCCTCAAAACTCCTTTTTCCTTATTTTCTCAATGAAAATCCTTATGTTTTTAATCATGTGGGTTAGTGGCCTCACCAATTCTGTAAATCCCAAAATGAATCCCCTAATTAAGTTTATTTTGACCAAGAAAATTTATAATAATTTATTATTCTTGGGAAAGTACAAATAAATTAATACTTATATCCTCTTAGGATCAATGGAGAGACCATCCTTTGACACAATATGTCCTAGAAATTTTCCTTGATGGACTCCAAATATGAATTTTTGGGGGTTCAAAGAGGCCCTAAACTATTTGCACCTATCAAAAACTAACATAAAATGTGTCATGTCATCTTTAATATAATTTTAAAACATATTTATTTCATCAAGGTAGATGATCACCATCTCATTAATGAGCCCTTGGAAGGACACATTCATTTCCATTTGGAAAGTATCCCCTATATTGAATAGTCCAAAGGGAATCTTCATGTATGTATAAGTGCCCCACTTGGTTGTGAAGATATTTTTATGTCTATACTCTTATTTTAATAATATATTATTGTATCCAGAGTATCCATCAAGCAAAGAGAACCTTTATGAACTTTTAACTCTCCAAATAATCTGATCCATGGATGGTAGAAGGTATTTATTGCTTAAACACACCTTGTTGAGATCTCCAAGTCCATACACAAATGTATCTCCCCATTATTATTCCTCAAAGGAAAAATATTTCCCACCCATTAATAATGTTGGATGGGTAAAATGAACTTGTATTCAATTAGTCTTGTCAAATCCTTCCTCATAAGTATCTCAATCTTGGCATTAACTAGTGTTTGTTTTTGCATCACAAGTTTGGAATTTTCCTCTAATTATTTAGTATTTTGGGCCAACCTAGGGTAAAAACCTTTCAATTAATGGTATTCTCATGAAAACAAATATGTAAAATCTTAACATAATACTATGAAGGCTTCTCTTTATTCATTGATATTCACCTTCAATAACTTGAGTAAATTATCCTTGAATATGACAACCTTCTCATAGTGCTCCTTTTTGGTGGAGATAATTACTTTGTCTTTCCTCAACTATTCATCCTCATTAAATATACTCTCCAATGTCACCAAACCCTTAGGTAACTTATTTTTCCTCAACTATACAATATTATCTCTAAATTGATGTTGCATCCTACTTTGGTTCTTTGAGCATAATTATATCTTAGGTTGTAATAAGTAAGTAATATGAATATCAATTTCAAAACCCTACCAACTCACCTCATTATCAAGAACTGAGGGCCTACATAGACTTTTATTTTTGACTACTATTTGGTGTCCTTAACCCCATAAACTATGTCATATTGTGCACCAATGGAAGCTAACTATTATACATGATGATTGGAGTCCCTAAGTATGGAATGAATTTCAAAGGCTTGGAATTACTCCAAGAGGTCCCAAAACCTATGATTATATGCCTTCAAAAGTGGATTCTTGATTTCACTTAAGCATTTTACCTACTACACCACTAGTTCATTATCTTATTTATCTTGCAAAAGCTTGATACCTATCTTCCTTGCCCATTGTAGCCCATGAATGAGGACATCATATTTTGTAGTATTATAAGTGCATCAAAAATAAAAACTTATAAAATAATAATAAATTTTCTTAGAAGTTGAGACAAGCATAACACCTACCCCACTCCCATTCTTTTATCTTGACCCATCAAAAAGTAAGTTCCATACACCTTCATGTTATTAACTTGTGCTAGTGAGGCTTGGCATGGCAGTTCCTTCTTCATGCATATAATACACACCTAGTCATGCCTCTTCAATGGTATTATAAGGATCATAATCCTGTTTATTTTCTACCCACTCATAACGTATCGAATATGAGATGCCTTCTAGTGGTTATATAGGTTATTGATCATTAATATGCTCATATCATCCAAGATAGTGTAGTTGAAATTAGATAGGTTGGTCATGTAGGTTTATAAGTGGAATTTAGAAATAGGTTTAGAATTTATGGTAACCTTTTTCCCATGCCTAGTCCTAAACACCATGTATGACCAATCAGAAGAGATATACTCCCAATTTTAGCAGTGAAATCCTTAGACAAACAAAGGGCAAAGTAGGGAGGAAGGTTAATTAGCATGACATATTGAGTTATGGTAAAGTTATGATAAGAGACCAAGATGATCTTTAGGTCATAGAATACCTATAGTCTTGGTAGGAGACCCATCTAATTTTAAAACTCCATTTTCAATAGTTTCATACTTAAGCTCCAACTTATCAACTATGGATTTAGACATGATAGAAGTAATAACACCAATATCTATCATGAAATTAATAATTATTCACAAGTTAATATACTATTATTAATAAAAGAGATAAGGGAGGTGGTTTTACTACCTTATATTTTTGGGATTCATTAGGTTGACTAGAATTAGCAAGGACTACACTTACCTTTTCTACTTGTTTATCCAAGACATGAAGTTTGGAGAGCTCTTCTTGAAAGAGGTCCTTTTACCCTATAATAAGTAGATCATCCCACATAAAGAGAGTTACATGTGCCTTATTCATGTAGTCCACAATTATAAAATGAGGGATGGTTACATTGGAATGCAACATGGGGGTAGAAACATTGGTTGGAATTTGTGTAAACTATGGTATAAAAGGACACTTATGATTCTACAATTTTTCACCTTGCATCTATTGTGTTGGTAATGTTTTTTGAATTGAATCTTGAGTGGAAAACCCTTGAGGTTTTTGATAGGTAGAGGAGTTACCTTGGGCTGCCCCAAAATGTCATCAACTTCCATTATGTTTTCCCTTTTATGGGATGTAATTGAGTTATCTACCTTAGCCACATTTTGGCCTTGATTTGATACCACTTGTTCAAATGAATACTCACCTTCTTGAAAGTTGTAAAATTTAATTCCATAGGGTACTTTTCTTCTAATTCCACCTTGTTGACTTAGTATCTCAACTTGGCTCATGAAAGGAGTGTATCCATGAGTCAAATGGGGCCTTTCTTATGTTGTGAAGGAGGCATGTTGTCATGTGATGGAAATGTAGGACACTACTACATATAATATGTTTGACACCCTTCACTAATTTTATCTATTATCATATCATTTGATTATACCCATGGATTAGACCACTAACCTTATTTTACATAATTGTTTTGAGTTAGAACCAGGGCTCTACAACTGTTCATAGTATTAGTATTAAAATTATTGTATGATCTTGCTTGTGTAATGTGCCCTTGGCCTTATTTATTAGACTAATAATGAGGCATTTTATATTGACAAGACTAATAAGGGGATTAATAAACCCTATAGGGTGGATTTTTATACCTATCTAAGGCTATTAATTTGATATTTTGGGCCTTGAGTAGCCCCTCTATCTTGCCCAACCTACTATACTTGGCTGCCATCTATTTGATCCTAATTATTTGGGGTTGGTAATTGAGAAATGGTAGGGATATGGGGTTTAATTTCTAGTAATAAAGGCATGAAAGGTCTAGGGGTGAGTTTTAATTCTTGAATTAGGTAATTTTCTACACTTATGTCTATCTCATAGGCTTATGACAAGGTGGTTCCCCCATTGACTATATCATAACAGCCACATCAGAGTTTAAATACCTTAGGTCATATAATAAATCATAGTTAAGGGTGGGTTTGATGATGGTAGGAATCCTATCCCAAGTTTTATAGAACATATAGTTGAAGTCTACCTTGAATTACTAGGGGGATCTTTTGATTTTAATAATTTATTCTAACAAGGAGACATGATCACTTCTATCCTCAAAGTGTTTACACAAGTGTTCTCCAACCTCATCTCAGGTGTTTATGGATGCATATGTTAGGCCCCTATACCACTAGAGTGTCTTACCCTTCAAGGAGGTTTTTAAAACTCTCATAACCACATTCTCTTAGGTTATGTTATGGACTAAACATAGATTAGCTATGTCTACTATATACACTATAGGGGTAGTTGAGTTATCTCCTATGAAGTAAAGAAGGATTTTGAGGGTAGTTTTTGGTATGTCATAAAAATAATTTAGGTTCAATGTAATTCCACCATTGAAAATCACAAAGGCTTGCATCCTAAGCCTAGCCATTGGGGTTATAGGACTTGTTGTAGTATTTTTTGGGGAAGAATTCAAGAAGTTGTGGGTATAGGATTGGGATTTAATATAGGATACCTCTTCCTTATAGAAATTTCCAATGACAATTCAACAAACTCAATGTTATTAACTTTTAAGGAAGATCTAGTGGCCACCTTTTGCATGTAGATTATCAACAGGTTTTCTAATCATTACTTAAATATTTTATATGTCTTCCAATTCTACCAAATAATAGTTAAATTCACTTGAATTTTGGTCTCACTAGGCATACCAAGACTATTAACAACCTAATTTTCACCCTCTGAAGGAAAATGCTCAATTATGATTCAAACTTGGACTAACATGGGATTGGCCTAAAGGTTTTGGGTTACCTATAGTTTATACCAAACCTCTAGCTTATAGGGCTAGTTCTCCTGATATATCAAATTAAAATAGTCTTCTAAGACCTATTTTATTTGGATGAAATAAGTTAAGATGAACACTTGGAAGGAAAAGCTAGACTAGGGGTGGTGATGCACTAATGTTTGTTTATCCTCTATTGACTTCTCCTTAAACACACTTATAAATCTAATGGAAAATAAGAAACTAACCAATATTATTAACACAATCCTAGACATGAATTTTTCATATGAAGGTTAGGTATAAATTATACAAATTGAAGGCAAAGAATGTAGGTTTATATACGACACTACTAGCCAATTCACACTTCATAAAACCTACATAGGATGATAATATGAAATTAGGTGAAAGAAAATACGTAAAAAATACAATAAACCTCATAATTTATACAAATTAAGAATCATAACACACACTAACACTCATACAAAATTCTATAATTGTGCTTTCTCTATTGATTCAAGATACAAGGTACAATTTTAATAGAGTTTTGCTACACCTAATCAAAGGATGATAACAAAGATATCAAATCATGAATCTATATATTTTTTCATGAGAGACATAATAATATAGGCATATAATATTCCATGAAGAGGCCAAGGTGGCCATGTAGTAGCTATAACAGTCTCCATTACTCTCCCCATGCATTACTTGAGTGGATACATGCCTTGAATAGGCTATTTGAGGATTTGATGTCTAATTTTATAAATGTTTGACCTATTAAGAGAAAATTTACACCACCTTAAGATAAATATCTCTCTCTCTCTTACCATCAATTACCAACATTGAAAGTGGTTTAATTGAGCCCTTCTAAATGAGTCATTATTTGGCTGACTACAACTACAAATTGACTTTGATGAAGAAACCACCCAAAATATTCATAATTCCTATCAATATGAGGTACAATCATCTCATGAGGTATTTATATATGTCTTTATGTGGATAATTAATTCCATTATGGCCTTTTACTCCCATTATCACTTCCACCTTGTTGGCTAAGTAGACCTCATCAATTAGTAACTCAAGGTTTTGTCCATCTACTATTTGGATGACTAAAATAGTTGAAATAGACATTCAAGATATATAAATAGGATTTAATCACTCTTGATATAACCCTCTTCCTTAGTATCTAGAACTTTCAAATACCTCACACCTTCAAACTCACCTTTCTTATATGATTAGACCATCTAGACTAGCCTTGTATACTGGCTGATTGGTAAAGTTTAACAAAGGAACTTATAGGTAATTAAGTTAGAATTTATATCTTTTATAAGGTGAAACAAGTCCCAAAATAACACCCTTAATTATTGGGAACCTATGATAAAAATTTTTACCTCACTATTTTCTTAAAAATCTATAAACCTATAGTTTTTAGAGGTTTTCGTATAGTATGTATACAACTAAATACCATGGAAATGGCCTCATCTAAGTGGAAAAAATTATATATGTGTTTTTCAAGTGGTCCCAATATATTTTTATTCACTTTTACTCAAATCTCTCCACTTGGGTTTGTATTAGGGTTTTAGGGGGGTTTAAGAGTGTCTAGAATTCTTAACAATGATTCATAGAGGTTAGGGCCTAAACCTCTAAACCAATCCCATTAAATACATAGGTACAAGCCCCTCCACATACCATAAATTTTTTATCCTCCCATGTATATATTTCATATAGTTATGATCATGTTAAAATGTCTCTCAAGTGAGAAACATGATTTATCGATAGTCCCAAGGTGTGTACAGGACATAATGGCCAATTGTAGTAACTATCCTATATTCCAAATTCATCTTGACCTCTGTAAAAAAATTATGATCACTCCTATATAGGTTTGGAGTCCCATTCAATCCAATTTTTCCCTCTAATCTACCTTCAAGTGATATTATCTCAATGGAGATGTTAAAATAACATGTCTAATCATAGGGTCTCTAATTTTTGGACTTAACCTAGTGTTTTAATGAACCTCTCCACTATTATCATCATAAAACCATCTATGTGAGTCCTTAGAGTACTAGTGCTAGTATCATCAAGTCATCTTCCTTCTGTGACATATAATATTACCTCTCACTTAGATACCGAGGTTTGTATACATGGCTAACTAGTTAAAGAGGCTTCTATTGGTGACTAATATTAGGTTATCTGGGGAATTTTGGACCTCTTCTTACCTCAAAAACCCATGATTTATGTCAATATTTCTTAATATTCTATTTATAATCTTAAAAAATCTCTTATAAGCCTAATCCATATAATACGTGTCCTATATATTCCAATAAATAGGTCTTATGAGTTCTTAGGAGACTTGAGAATACCTTTAGGACCATTTAATAATGAAACAAATCCATCTAGATGCATTTGGGGTAAAAATATATCATTTGGTGTCATCTAGGGTTTAAGAAGGGTTTTGGAAGTCCACCATCTTAAAAATGGTTCATACAGTACAAACATCCTAATCAAAATTAATTATCATGAACTATTATCCCATTCAAACCTCCATCTTCCATAAATATATTTGGATTCCATGTAGAATGTGTGTAGAGATAGGATTACTAGAATGTGACTCTTAATATCTCTATTGACCAATTTAAGTAAGTTAAATCCTTAGGGATTGTTCATAAAATTGAACCCCTCAATATCCTTCATTGTTTTATGGATTTTGATGTCATAGGGGTACTTAAATTTCCCCAATATCCCCGAGCTTGGGTCCCTCTATGGTGAAGAGTATGAACACTTAAAGTGATAACTAGAGTTGACTGCTTGGGACTTTATGACTTGAGTAACATCTTAAGGCCAATTTTAATCCCTTTATATTTTCATTTGATTGAATATACTTTTATATGACCTTAAACATCCTCCAATACCTTCCATGGTCATTAATTTTTTTTGGGTGGGTGTGAGTATGCCTCAAAGTCCTGTGAGCCTTCTAGGTCTAAGATTGGCTTTTAGGCCTAACAAGCCTTAACGAAGTCTCAGGAGTTTAAATGATCTATATGTGGTTTGAGATTATATAATAACATGAGACCCTCTCCTACCTATCTTCTAATTTTTTCATAATTTTTCATGATCTCAATCTACTTACCAACCCATACTCTCTTCCTTGGTCTGTCTATAGAGTTGCTTAATATTCTATATGTTTGGTAGTAATACGGGGTCTAAGTAGTCCTTTGTATCTATTTTTTATAATTAAAATGGATTTTTAATGTTTATAACATTAATGTAGGGTTAGTGACACCCTTATGTATAAGTCTTTCATCACCCCTTTTCTCTGTAGACCTTTACCTCCTTAGACTAGGTCTTATGCATAGTTAGACCTATGTAACCCTCAGGTATGGGTTTAGTGTCTTTTATTCCTTTGGTGGGGTTACCACCATATTTTATCCTTATTATTAATTTGAATATTACCTATTTATTTATATATATTGTTTCCTAATCAGATAGAATGTATATCTTAAGACATGTCAACAGTGTTGTAGGTACTAATTTGCATGCATTAACTATCTATAAGGGTCTATGGAATAAGCCTCTGAGGGAGGAGAGTGTTTTGTATATAATTAAAACCTCTATGAATCTTTCAAATTATTATCCACCTCCTTAATATATCCACTTACTTATTCATATCACTTTCTATGCTTAAGGGTGGTCTATACATGGTGATCTTAAAGGAATTTTGCATAGTAGGTGTAGATGATCTCCTATAGGTGTTCACTTACTCTCTTAGTAGGGTATATAGCCATATAGGGCCATATATTCATGAAATTATGGTTTTATATAATCCTAAGGAGTATAAATTCTTTAATCCCATGATTTAGAGTTCTAAAGAGGGGTATATGGCCTCTAGGGGATAATAGTGGGGTTGTATGGGACTTGAACATGGATTACAAGGTTTTAAATGAAATGGAATGGTAGTAGAAAGTTCATGAATGGAATGAGTTCTTCCATGGCTTGAAATTAACTATGGAGACACATCCAAGACAACCAAAAAGAACCTTGGACACCTTCATATGTATACCTATCAAAAAATAACACTTTGGAGGCCAATAAAAGGCATATATAGTTAGAAGATGAAACCTAGGACTTTCTAAAGAACCTTAACATTTGCTAAGAAACCTTAACTTCTGATAAAAGGACTATGAATAGTTTTAAATTTATAATTATGGTTTCAAGGCCTATGGGGGGATATCATAAATCTTGTGAACATATATAAAATAATACAATGGTTACTTTCGCATGATTGCAACACTCCAGTCTATGATTCTACTATGTTTTGAGAACCTTGAGGCTATCATCAAATGGTATGTTTCTTTTTTATGTCAATTAAACCCACATATGTAGGTTAAATTGATTATAAACACTATGATTATAAATTTTGAGACCATATGAGACTTCAAGTTGGAGTGAATAGGCATGAATATATTAAAAAACACTATGATTAGACCTTCAAACATTAGTCACCTTCAGATGCATACACTAGATATTTTTTCCTATCACTGAAACCTACCTTTAGTATATAGAGAAAGGAAGTTTGGATGTGTTTTAACCCCACATGTCCACACATGTGAATAAAAATCTAAAAATTCCATGAAAAACCTCTAAAAGACTTGAAGAACAAAAAAAATGGTCATTTTGATCAAACAAACTAGAAATACAATAAAACCATCCTCCTCCTTTAACCTTGTGTGTATGAAGTGGATGGTGTGATTAATTAAATTCTTAGTCAATGTTCATATATTTCAAAGGATCAATCCTACAAACAATTCCCATGATTATAATATGACCAATTTTAATTTCTCTGGCCAAATTTTTGGGGTCTCTTTCTCTCTCCTCTGTATGAATTGAGCATAAAACTGAAGTGCTCTCAAGGCTTGCTAATGAACTTGATGGTGATGATGATTCAATTTTTGTATCTTAAATCATTTAAACAATATAATTTATTCCACACATTCCAATATTTAACTCCTCTTGATGAACCCTAACTCCACCTAAATCAATCCATACTATACAGATCCATACCAATCAAAAAACTCCTAAAACTTGGAAATTCATTGTATTTTCTCATGTTTCAAACCATAATCCATTATTAACAATAATTAAGAGTTAAATAGGAGTCATGTGATTAATTAAATCCCATATTACAAATTGGATAATTTTAAAGGGCATATTTTGGTGTGTGGGGCCCATTAATGGTAATTAAGTATTAACTTTTATGGAAAGGTGATTAATAATGTATGAAATACCTAGGTATGGTATAATGGTGCTCATGAAGGATCTTGAGTGCATAAATAGTGTATATAGTTCCTTTTCAAGGTCAAATGGGTTCTCGTTAAGGTCAAATATCTCACTTGTAAAACATATGCATGACCTTAAGAAGGGATAACAAATGAATATCATATCAAAACATATGAGAAGACTTTAGAACTGTCTAAGGAGTTTAATCAATACTTCATACACCTTAATAACATTCCCAAAATATTTTAAATTAACCATACCTTGCATCAATTGAATACACCAAAAGGGTTCATGATGACTCCTTAGTTGCATTATCAAATCATCTCCACCATGGCACCTTTGGATTATTGAGGCCTCTTTAAAACTAACAAAGGACCTTGATAATGTTCAAATAATATGATGACACTTGACACAAACTATGAAATGAGGTAGGGGGAACCATAATTTACCTCATAACATGACACGATAGTGAACCTACTTATTTAAAAAGACAATTAATGACTTGTTTTGAACTACACTAATTTACCAATATATTTGATAAGCATGAGGTCTAATGGTGAAATAGGGTTCAGGTTAACCTCTTTCTAGACCTGAGGGTAAAAATTGGTCAATAGTAATTATATAATATAACTATTTATTAGTATCTTTTTTGATAAAGTTTGATCATGTTTGCTCAAAATTTAACAATACTTTTGATTAATTATATTTTCTCAATACTTGAAAATAGATATAATCCCCCATTTCGAGATGATGGATTGTAAAACCTACTCTTACAATCAATCATTTAAAATTAAAGAGTTAAAATCACCATGTATTATAATATCATATTGTTAAATATTTAAAAATCCTTGAATTTTTTTTACAAGCACATGTATGTAACTATTGGCCAAATTTGGCCCACATATAAAGCTTTTTCATGGTTTACATAGTGAACATAGTTATGGATGGAATGAGTGGACCAAAGGCTTGGAAATAGTTATATAGTTTTAAAGGAATAAAATCCAATAGGTTATCATGGTTATTATGGCCTTCATGGACATAAAGTAAGTTTCACAGGTGTTAGAAACTCATTTTGAGCCTTGAAATGACTTGAGCAATCTTTGAATAGCTAGACCATCATCAAAAATCATGTATAATTGAATAGAGTAGGTTATTTGTGCTTTTTATAAATTCAATTGGAAAGCCTCTCATGAAAAAATATTTTATAGACATGAATTTATTCATGCCTTGAATATTCTCTATAAATTTTGCGACTTGATGAGTTGTCCATCTCAAGTTAAAAACCTTGAAAGTTAGACTTGCAAAGTGAGATGTTCATGGGGACATCAAGTTGAAGATATGTTAATTAATCATTTGGATTTAAAAATACTTAAAATTTCATGTAGATGTTAAATTTAGTCCTCATAAAATATCCATTTTGATTAAAAACAAGTAGATCAATGGTCAACATTCAATCATATCAAAGATCCAATAGTGAGCAGGCAAGGATAGTGTCAGTGGGTCATAAAGATATAATGGAGTGCATTTGATCATGAAAATAATATAAATGGAGATAATAAATTCAAAAGGTTATTGGACATAATATTTAATGTGTAAATGATAAGTTTCAAGATCTATTATACCTAAACAAATATCTAATGATGCATGATGACTAACAAGGTCAGTGGGTCCAAGAAGATCAATAAAGCACATTCAATCATATAAATTAGATCTAACAGTGAGTGATGGGTTAAAATGTCAATTAATCTCAAATATAAATACATGGTTGATAAGTTTTATAAGCATGTTAGACTTATATAATATCTATGGCTTGCATTCATTTGTATAAAAGTAGATCAATGATATGAGCGAAGTCAAAAATTTAAGGATCCTATATTCAAGATCAATGACCAACATTAAAAGTTGAAGCTAAGGGAATTATATGGAGAGAAAATGAAACCATAGTAAAAATTAAATAAATGTTTCAAAAATATTGTATCACCATTAGAGCTTGATTGAGCACTACTAAGCATGACATGCAAACATAGTTATACAATTAAGGGTTGTCAACAATAATGTTTTGACACTATTAAAGCATGGTCTCAACCTCTAGTTTAAATATTTAGAACTTGTAGATCCCATATTTTGGGGTTGAAACATTATTTCACAACTATGATCTTTTCTCTTTAAAGAAGGATCCATGCATATAATGAGTTCTTAGCTTCCTTAGGGTTTGAAGGTGGGATAGGCCTATTTATACCTAATAAAGATCAAGAATGAGGCTATGTAGTCTATATGTATGCATTGATATAATAGCTATAGGAAAACCAATAAAGGAGATTAGTTTTCAATCTATAGTAAAGTTACTCTAAAATATTGAAGTAGGGGTAGATATGAATGGTTATGAACAAGTGTCTCTATTGACATGGCCATATCTTTAACAAACAATTGCTAAAAGCAAACATGGCATGGTTCTATAAAGTCCATGGATATGAGGACTTTCTCCTCATAATGAATCCAAGTGGAAGTTGGTGTAGAAGAGCATAGTGGAGCATTTAATAGTATTTATATCTTAAGGATCTTTTTTCATTGAAAATATCATGACCCATCATCTACATAATAGATTCATATCTTCTAGTGCATGTTTCTCAACAAATGAGAAGAGCTTGAATACTATTAGAGAAAATGCAAGTTAACTTTTTAATGAAGGGCTAGTCTATATTAGATCAAATATGGTGGAGAATTCATTAAAAGTTAGTATCTCATTAATTTTTCTTAGTTAACATGCTCCCTCTCTCTCTCTCTCTCTCTCTCTCTCTCTCTCTCTCTCTCTCTCTCTCTCTCTCTCTCTCTCTCTCTCTCTCTCTCTCTCTCTCTCTCTCTCTCTCTCTCTCTCTCTCTCTCTCTCTCTCTCTCTCTCTCACACACACACACACACACACACACACACACATAAGTACTCTTAGATTTGGAAGAGTAAGGGACTTTTTGAGATATTGAAATATATTTTCCTCTTGATTAGGCTAAAACCTTTTAAGAATTTTTAATAACTACATCTTGAAGTAATAATACTTTATTTACCTATCTCTTACCTTGTATCAATGTTTAGTGAGTTATGCATGATGACATAGTGAAGGAGAATATTCCTCATCCATTATCCTCCTTTTTGACCTCTTTTAGGGTGTTTTCAAGCTTTTTGTAGCTCTGGATTAGTGTTCTTTCTACAATTAATGTGATCTCTTAGTGAATCTTAGAACTCCTCTTTGTTTTACATTCATTACTTCTTAAACCTAGTCTATGAAATACTTATGTAATTAGCTTGATTTTGAGGTTATGTGAGTGAGCACTGTCTTCTATAGGCTAGTGTGGGTTTAAACTTATGGGACTTCCCATTTTTATTTGGGACATCACCTTTTAGCTTTCTTAGGATCCTTTTCCCCCTTTTTAACCCTTTTCCCTGTGACAAACATTAGTCTAGGTGATCTATCAAGAGGAAGCTAGCACCTTCTCCAGAGGTTTAGCCCCATCATAGGTTACCCATAGCCTAGGGTTGTCCCAATATTATGGATTAGCTAGAGGGAACCTAAATAAATCCTTCTAAGGGAGTAGATTAATGCCATAATAGTTTTTGGCATGCTCGATGGAAATTACTACATTGTTTATTGGTGAAGAGTTTTGGTGTTCTCTTCATCCCATCAACCTTTGGAGGCAAGTGTTTAAACATCAATGGAAACTTTGAGAATCTATCAGTTGGTTTAAAAAACCTAACTAAGTGCCTAATAATCATAATATGGTATGTATAATCAATCATCTTTTGATTAGTATACTTATTATTTAACTTAGCATCACACTTATCAAGCAAATAATGTTTATTTGTTCCCCCAAGTGGCCCTCAAATAGCCTATCAGCCCTATCATGGCCTTTATCCTCCTCCTACCCTTATATATGAACAATGTTGTCCTCCTTTACATTCAAATTAGTCTTCTAATTCCCCTTTTCAAGACCAAGATTATCTTGTTACATCCTTATCAGGATTCAAGCAAGCATTATCAGTTTATATTGAGTTGATAAGGGAGATTGGTAGGGGTTTAGAGTTTTTCTCCAGTCATCCCTATCCATGTTCTACAAAAGGAAAGGAGTTATCTTAATTTTTTCAAGAAAAGATGGTCATTTTGTGAGGGTGAACAATGGTCATCTTGTAAGAATAAGGACATAGCAATGATGAGAAGCATGGTCCAAAATATAGACAGCGTGTTAATATAATATGAAGAGTGGTAGGCTCATTTGGATCAATATTATGTGCCCTCTTATTATAATATCCTCAATCTCAACCTTCAATATTTCTTGATTAACCCCCTAATCAACCTTGTCAAATTCCATCCTTGTTAAAAATTAGATAGGCAATACTGGACCAAGGTAGAAAAATCATGAAGATCAATGAGGGGGTTAAACTTAGACAAGAATTATCTATTCATGACATAGAGGGGATAAAAATATTATTATAATAGTTTTGGAAAGTATGGACATCCATTGAAGAAGTTGACTATCCACATGTTGATAAGAAAGAGATGAAAGGGTGGGTATTATCCATTAAAAAAGTGTTTGAGTAATGGGAGAAAGAGTATGTCAAATTTGAGCCAATCAGTTTGCCATCTCCTACCCCTATACCAATTCCCACTCAAGATAATGAAGCCCTTCCATCATGGATATTTTCTATCACTTTTAACCCTCGCTATGTCATTCCCTCACTTGTGAGACCACCCTCTCCTATAACCATTCAAAAAGAATAAAAAGTGTCAGTTCCATACTCATTTCCATCATGGAAATCAATTTAGAAAGGCATAAAGAAGAAGGAGGAGGTGTTAGTTGAGGTAGTCCAAGAACCATTTTTGGTAGAGGAAGGGTTATTTGTGCGAAAAATGAATCAAACAATAATAGCTTAGCTCAATGATCTTGGTGTAGAATGTTTCCAAGACTATCTCTCCTTTCCTCAAGAGTCACCAAAGAGAGCTTTCAAGGTCCCTAATTGGAAGGATACTCTCCTAATTTGCAAGAAAGGTAAACTTAGTTACCCCCCCCCCACCATCTCCCTCTTGGAGAAAGAACCTATTATACAAAGGATAGAGGAGGATTTTACATTCATAAGTAAACTAGAAGAGGACAATGCAAGAATATATGATGAGGAGATAATGATAGGTAGACCACTTCATTTAAAAGAGGAAGAATTAGGTTTAGACTAGCCTTCTTAGCAGGGATTTGACACTAATGAACTAGATTTTGATGAGGAAAATATTCAAGTTTAAAATAGAGAAAATTTTGAATGGAATACTGAAGGTCCATTCTACATAGATCAAGAAAAGGATCAAAACTAGGTGTTTGAGGTGGGTCTACATCAAGATGAGGTTCCAAATGAAGATAACCCTAATAGATTAGAGCAAGAAGAAAGCAGATCAGAGCTTGAGCAAGACAAGTGTAATGTCTTAGACCCTAGATTGTTGAATAAACCCTCATTTATAATTGAAGAATGGGATGAAACCTTGAGTGAGGTTGATGAATAAGACATCTCAAGTGCTCAAGTGATGTAGTTTAATGAACATACCATTAAAGAGCATCAAAATCATGATGAGTTAGACCTTGCTTGCAAAAATGAGCCTCCCCTCTCTTCATATAAAGAAGACCATTGTAACTTATATAGATTGAGTCTTGGTGAGGTTGAGATTGACATCCTTTCCAATGACCAAGAGGAGGTTGCCTTTTGGGACAAACTTGAAGATTTTTGTTCAAGTTTGGATGACACACCTATACTTTCAGATAAGTAGGTCCAAGAAGTAGTTAATCAAAATGTGCATATTGAAAATGTTCTTAATGATTCATAATAGGTTGTAATTATAACTTTGGTCACATTTAAGGACTCATTTGAGATATCAAGGTCAAGCTATATTCCTCCTAAAGGAGACTATGATTTGATTGTGCCCGAGGAACATAATGATGGGGCAAAAAAAATATAGAAGCTAGGTAAAATTGGATTAATCAACATTTATGTACAATAGGATGCCCTATTAGGTACTTATCTCGATTGGAGGATGATAAAGATGAGCCATCACATGTTGTGTTTCTTTTAGAGAAAAAAATTGAGCCATCAAAAGAGAAGGTTATAGGTGCTCCTATATTCTATTTTTGAGAAAGACTCAAACAAATGGGCAATATGTCTACATTGGAGACATGTTTGTCCCATTTCATCCATTTGAGAGCATGCCAAAAGAGTCAACAATTAATAATCTTATCCCACCTATCATGAGTTCTCCAAAGCAAGGTATTTTTCATCCTGATTTATCACAAGTGAATGATGATAGAAGTTTCCCATTTGACCCAAGAGGAAAGTACTTGTAAATTTCAAACTTTTATATATTAGAGTAGATTTCATGCTTTTATATAAGTGCTTATTTACACTTTTTTATTAGGATAGTGGTCCTTGATTTTTTTAGGCTAGTTTTACTTTTATTCTATTGTTTCCCTTTAATAAGTGCCTTGGGCACTTTATTTTTTTATTATTTTTGTCCTTATTGCTTCAAGAGGATATATCTAGAGGTTAATAGCTATTTTTCAACTTTAGATCAATAGTTGAACCAGAGAGGAGACTCCATGCCCAATGGATAGGCTAATGATACTAGTCTCTTACATTGATAGGCATGTAACCCCTGTAAGTTGCTAAATATTTTGGCCAAATTTGGCCCACACATAAAGCTTTTGCATGGTTTACATAGTGAATAGAGTTATTAATGGAATGAGTAGACCAAAGGCTTGGAAATAGGTTTAGAGTTATAAAAGAGGAAAATGTAGCAGGTTCTCATGTTAATCATTACCTTCATGGACATAAAACAAGTTTCATAGGTCTCAAAAACTCAGTTTGAGCATTAAAATAACTTGAGCAAGCTTTGAAGAGCTAGACCATCATCAAATGTCATATAGGATTAAACATATCAGGTTGGTTGTGCATTTGATAAATTCACCTAGAAATATTCTCAAGATTAAATACTACATGGACATGAAGTTATTTATTCCTTGAACATTCTCTAAAAATTTTGTGACTTGATGAGTTATCTATCTCAAGTTAAAATGCTTCAAATTTAGACTTTTAGAATGAGACATTCATGGGGATGTCAAGTTGAAGCTATAACAAGTAACTATTTGGATTTAAAAATACTTGAATGTGCATGAAAATGTCAAATTTGAGCCTTTTTGAAACATATGTTTGGATTCAAAATAAGTAGATCAACGGTTAGTATTCAATCATATCAAAGATCCAATGATGAGTGGGCAAGGACAGTATCATTAGGTCCCAAAGATCTAACAGAGTGCATTTGATCATGAAAAAAAGATCAATGGTGTAGCATCAAGTCAAAAATTTAGTAGACCTAATATTGAATAAATCAATAAAAAGTATCAAGGTCTTATATACTTGAAAAAATATCTAATATTTCATGATGACTAATAAGGTCAGTGGGTCCAAGCAGATCGATGAAGCACGTTCAATTGTACAAAGTAGATCTAACGATGAGTGATGGGTTAAAAGGTTAATGAATATAAAAGATGAATGTGGAGGTGACAAGTGCCCAAAGAATGTTAAACCTTGTATAAGATATATGGCTCATGTTCATTCATATATAAGTATATCAATGATGTAGTTAAGTCAAAAAATCAAGGAGCCTAGATTCAAGATCAATGGCCGACATTAAAAGTCAAAGCTAAGGGAATTCAATGGAGAGAAAATGTGACCATATGCCAAACTAGTGAAATGTTTAAAAAGGACTATGTTTCCATTAAATCTTGATCGATCACCACTAAGCCATGAGATGCAAACATAGTTATATATTCAAGGGTTATCAACAATGAAGTTTAAAACACCATTGAAGCATGGTCTTGACCTCTAGTTTGAAGATTTATAACTTGTAGATCCTACTTTTGGGGTTGCAGCATTATTTTACAACTATGATCTTCACTCTTTACATAAGGATCTATGCATATAATGATTTCTTAGCTTCTTTAGGGTTATGATGTTAGGATAGGTCTATTTAGACCCTAATAAAGATCAAGAATGAGGCTATGTAGTCTATAGGTCTTCCTCAGTATAATAGCTCTATGAAAACCAATAAATCAGATTAGTTTCCAATTTATAGTAAATCTATGCTCATATATTAAAGTAGGGGTAGATATGAATGGTTATGAACAATTGTCTCTATTGGCATGGCCATATCTTTAACAAAATAATTGATAAAAATAGACATGACATGGTTCTATTAAGTTCATGGATATGAGGACTTTGTCCTCATAATGAAGCCAAGTATAAGGTGGTATAGAAGTTCAAGGAGCAGTTTTTGGGAATTAGAGATAAAAATGGAGCATTTAATACTATTTAGATATTGAAGACTATTGGAGAAAAATACAGGTTAACTTATTGATGAAAGGTTAGTCCAAATTAGATAAAATATGGTAGAGCATTCATTAAAAGGTGGAAGCTCATTTATTATTCTTGGTTAATGTGTTCCCTCTTCTCTCTTCTCCCTTTTCTCTATATTACCCATTCTTTCACATTGTAAAGCTCTCCGTCTCTCTCTTGGATTCCCATAAGGACTCTTTAATTTTGAAAACTAGGAGACTTTTTGAGACTATCACAAGATATTTTCCTCTTGATTAGGTTAAACCCTATCAATAATTTTTTAATAACTACCTCTTGAAGTAATAAGACTTCATTTACCTATCTCTTGCCTTACATCAGTGTTTAGTGAGTTGTACATGACAACATAGTGAAGGAGAATCTTTTTCATCCATTGTCCTCCTTTCTGACCAATTTTAGGGTGTTTTCAAGATATTTACAAGTATGTATTAGTTTTATTTTTGCCATTAATGTGATATCTTATTGAGTTTTATAACTCCTATTTATTTTCTTTCATTACTTCCTAAACCTAGTCTATGAAATACTTATGTAATTAGCTAGATGTTGAGGTTGTGTGAGCTAGCATTGTCTTCTATAGATCTAGTGTCGGTTTAAGCTTATGGGAGTTTCCCATTTTTATTTGGTGCATCACCTTTTATCTTTCTAAGGAGACCTTTCCCCATTTATAACCCTTTTCCCTATGAAAAACATTATTCTAAGTGATCCATCAAGAGGAAGTCAGCCTTTTCCAAAGGTTCAAACCTCATCATAGGTTACCCATAAGCCTAGGGTTGTCCTAATATTATGGCTTAGTCAGAGGGAGTATAAAGAATTCCTTCTAAGGGTGAAAACTAATGCCCACAACAGTAACCATTCTAAAGTGTTATCATTAAAAATTCTTGAAAATTTGATATATAACATATGTAACCCATTAATAAATATCATGTAAAGATAATGGTAAGATATAATATTAACATGTCAAAGTGAAGCCACATATAGTATATAAAATCATGTAAATGTCAATGAAAATATATAACTCTAAAAATTATGAGGATATAAAGTGAGATCTAACCATGGTCCCCACATGTAGATGAGAGTATAGGTAAGTAGTACATCCATTTGAAATTATATAATATAAACAATATTGTGAAAATCTTAATGTGTATATAAATCCTACTATGATAATGAGTTAGTGAGGGGTGGGTAGATGGGGATAATATCATGAACCATAGTAGGAGTATTAGCTAAGATGGATAAATAATATATCCATGAAAAATCATTTAGTAAGTAATATATTGTGTTAAGGTCCATATGTGGACATATCTTTATAATAAATATGAGATAATGCATGGAAATAACATGCCCCAATATGGAGAGTTTTAAAAAACATAAAATGATATATAAATAAATGTATAATGTGTGAAAACAAATCATGTGTCAATTTGTACATCATATATAAATATAAATTTTATAGATGAAATAATGTGATAGGATCCATAAAAAATATGTATCAATAAAATTCAAGGAGAAAACATATGTGGGTACCATGCACACATATGAAATTTATTGATTTTGATACCTGAAGAGGAATGCAAGTTTATTACCCCTAAATGGAAATTTAAATACATATGTCATCAAAGAAGATAAAAAATAAGTGTGATTATAAATCCTACATAATCACTAGGGAATGATTTTAGAATGACAATTGTGTAAATATTAAGATGCTCTCTTTGGAGTTATATATAACTAATAAATAACTTATGAGATGTTTGTGGGTAATATGTACCTAAGTGGTAACATAGATATAGATTTAATAAATTAATCTCATGAAGATTAAATGTGTATATCATGCCCATTAAGGGTTATAAGTGCACTCCCTAGTATGGAGAGTATAGTGGTGGTAAGGATGTCCTCATTGGCATAAGATATGGAAAGTAATGAACTCATGAGGAACTTGAAAATACAGTTCATGTATTGAAAGTGCATAAGTCATGAATAGTAATTTTTATTAGATATAACATATATGTATCAAGTATCATAATGCCTCAATATGTAAGAGTAACATGCATGGAATATGGGACAATCAATGTAATAATGAAAGTTACATAAGTAACAATACTTCATGATTGATACACAAACATTAAAGCTAAAGGAGAAGACATAATTATGATACCCCAAAAGGTAATGATAAATGGATATATATAATAAATTCATATAAATTCAAATATTTTTAGTATATAGTAATGTAGGAAGGCCAATGTGTTGCCATAAATGGAAATATATAAATGATATTATCCAAGATGAAAGGGCCAAATACTATGATCCTGTGTGAACCTCCTAAGATATATGTTATAATAAGATTGGGAATAAAATGGATGGTATAGTTACCCCTAATGTCAAAAAATGGTGTTTACATTAAAACTTGTAGAATTAGTCCAATCAACCCATTCACCTAATGTGGAGGTTAAAATGGAATTAAACTAGATCTAATCATGATTAGACCTAAGAACTAGTGAACCAGATAAAAAATGAATGGTAGTTTAAATTATTAAGATGAACTAATTTTTTATATTAAAAATAGAAACCTAATAGACATGGGTATTTTCAATCATTAACTATGTTGTAATTACCCAAAAAATACAAAATATTGAGGATTTATATTGAGATCAAGTAAAAAACACAATAACATAAATAATATATGTTATTACTAACTCAATCAAAGAAAATAAGTATTGAAATGCCACTCATTATTAATATCTAAAATTTAAATCTAAACTACATGTAATCACTTATTATGAACACCATTGAATAGTATCCATAGATTATGACAAAAAAAAATAGCCACCATAAGCATTTAATAAAAAATTTAATCAAAACTCTTAATGAAGGGTACTATCAATAAATCAATTTCATATATTACATTTATATCATGTGTAATAATTACAATAAACCAAAAAAAATTAAATATAGACACAAACAAAAAAATTACTAAAAACAAAGCCAAACTATATAATAAAAATATGAAGAAAAGAACTTAACTAAAAGTGAACAACAAAATACTAAAAATCATTACATGTTAAATCTATAATACACAACAATAGTACATGATGTACACAATATAACCATATAGAATATATTAAGATGAAATTGAATTTTTATTGAATTTAATTTTGAGTACAAATATTCATAAGAGAATAAATGATGTGAATAAATAACTAAATATGATTAAATTTTATGAAAGATAAATAAATGCCATGTATATTCACATGAAGTGTTCATTATTTTTTTACTATGGTAAAATTGGTTATATTAAAGGGCCCAAACCATTTTACATAGAAATAAAAATATGTGACATTGAAGACCAAGAGGATAAAGATAAAATAGGGCTACAAAACAACCCAAACAAAAGACATCATAAAACTAACTATTATAACTCAAATCCATAAAAAAGTATATAAAAGTTACACTATATATATTGAGATTTATAATCCTATTGGGAAGGAAATCATTTTATTTGAGAGATAAAAGATTAGAAAAAAACTTATTGAATTCAAACTACAAATATAATATCTTGGAGATTCACTAAAATTTGATTGTCATTTTGCTAAAAATTTTATGACATCAAGTTGTTCATAGTTTGCTGAAAGAGATTTTTAGAAAATTAAAAATATCCACTAATTTATTTATATGTATCCAAAAATTAACCTTAGAATAAATAAGGGTCCTCTATAGGCCCAAATGGAAATCAACATGTGGTTCTACCTACTTTTTCACTAGTACTTCACTTTATTCATAATCAGACATAAGTGAAAATTTATAACTAGGCGGGACTTCCATTAAATTATTAGGAGGTATATTCAATTAAAATTTATCATGAACCTACCAAAAGGGAGGGATTTATGTTTATTTTACACTTAATCTAGTTTTAATCAACCTTCTCAAGTATTGATTCCTCACTTGGAGGACTTTAGAATTCTGTCATTACAAATGAGTGTTCTATCCTCTCAAAATTGAAGATATCATTTAGAATTATACACTTGTTTTAATTTATTAATTTACTTTTAATATGACCATATTGCTTTCATTTATAGAAACATAACCATAGGTTGTCATAGTCTATCATCTAAAATGAAATGCCCTCAATAGATTTAAGAGTTATATGTTGTGGGCCTCAAATTGATCCATTCCTTAAGACCATTGTCATGACTTTACTCATATTGAGTTTGGATTTATATTTCTATTCTATTATCACATCCATTTATAAATATTCACGAATAACATGTTCTATCTTCTTGACTATGTATTTTCCCTAAAATTCTATAGGAAGGACATAAAGGTTAACCCAAACATGGGCATAAGGAAGTGTTCATTATTTTATAGAAAGTAGCACAACCTTTTTAAATCATGTGACTATAAATATATTTTTAATAACCTAAACATTAGTATTTAATATAATATTTAGGTGATAAATTCAATCATATGAAATAATCTTGGATATACTTAAGTGTTTTCAAGCTGATTAGTTAGTCATTAGATCAAGATCCATTTTTATTATTAAAACCATAACCTAAATTAGTATTTATTCTCATAGAGCATGATAATCATATGAAAAAACAATTGTAAAATTATTATTTAAATAAACTATAAAAACTATCTAATGCATGTTTATGATCCTAATGAATCAATCATCTAGGTCATTAAGTATGTTTAGGTCATTTAAAAACTAGTTATAGTGAAATCATAAGTTAATAATCAACTTTAGGTTTATGAAATATTTGTCACTTAATTGTGATTTTATAATAAAATTAAAACAAAGGGAACACTTTATAATTTTAAAACACTTAAGTGGAAATCCAATATTAAGGACTCAAGAAAATATAATAATAGGACCAAGGCACTTAGTTATCTTATGGATGGTGTAGTAATTATGCATTTGAGAAATTAGGGGATAATAAATTAATTTTATTTATCTTATTACCACTAGAAACATCCATAGGTTCAATTAAAAATAATTTATTTATAAAAATTATGTAAAATCTCCAAACAAACAAAATAACAACCTAATGATACTATCAAAATAACACTGAAACATATTTCTTTGCAATCTATTTTTATCTAAACCAAAAAGTAGATTTTATGAACCATCACTAATTAAAGGAAACAAATTGAAAGAAATAAACTATACCAGCATAATTTTCAAAAAAATATTTAGGATTATCCATCTAAAATATCTAAAAACACCTTCAAACAATCTTTGAAAAACATTAATTTTACCTTTAAGTAGACTAGGATATCACCATTCCAATTTTTACTCCCACATTGATAATAAATCCAAGAGATGGTTGAGGTTAGTAAAAAAAACAAATGGAAACATGCTACTATAAAATGTTTCATAAAATATTCAAAATATATATATTTTTTTCATTCATATACATATTCATGTCAAGAGGAACTCATATAAAAAAAGAATTCTTGATGAAAAAATGAAACAATAAAAGTTAACACACAACCTTATTTTTTACACATCTATCTTCTCTATTCAAACTAAGAAATCAAAACATTAAATTCAAACAACATCTTGAATGATAATAACTTACTAGATATTCCAAATCTGATTATATAATCAAATAAAACTTCAAAAATAACCATAAAAATAATATTATAGATTTGATCTTATCTATCTGGGGACTAGGTTTGCTTAGCAACCCTATATATAACTAGCACTCAAACCCATCTATTAGGAAATCAATATCCTCTATCTTTAGATAGGGATCCTAACATCAAATCTCTATCTATCAATTTTAGGATGATGACCCATCATTTAGATATGGGCTCTCGAGTGGGTCATGCATATAGAAGAAGGTGCATGCTAATCCACCATTTTACCTAATCCAATTAGTTTTTTGAGACATGATCAATGACTAATAACATTTATAAAATAATCCCTCATTAAAGGAAATTATTTACACTATAATTAATTATAATAAAAAATTAACCCTAATTGGTATGTAAACTATTGAATTATGATTTCATAAGTTAAATAATACATGATACAATAAGTAGAAAAATATATAATATTTACAGAAATTGTAAATTGCTATAAAAAATTAGGGATAGGGATAGAGAATTATCCTTGCAAACTAATTTTATTTTAGACTTTGTTATCTTTCAACTAAATTTAACTATTTATAAGATCTTGAAAACATAGATGCATCAAAAAATAGATATACATTATATATTGGGACAATGTCATAGAAGGTAAACAAGGTCACAATTCATCATTGTCTAAGACTATGGCTTTGTTTATATAGACTATGCACTAAATCTAATAATCCATGCTTGTTTTACCTATCTTTGAATGAACTATTTTTTGGGTGGAGATCAAATTTAATGCATGGAATACTTATAAATTTTATGCCATAGTCCTACATAATCACACAAGAGATATCAAATGCAAAAGTGGGGGTAATTAGGAAGTGGGATATGGTTTATTTATCCTAAAAAAAACTCTCATTGACTGAGCATTGACTATATAGTCCAAGTGGACTTAAATGAAACATAATTCTCCCTTTGGGGATGATTATGTGAATGTAACTAGAAATATTTGATTATAATTCTTGAAAAATTATTTCCTCAACATAAAATAAAATAATGTTAGTCTTATCTAGGGATTTTAGTACTATATAAAATTGTAATAATAGTCTTTACTTAAAATATATATTTTTTGTCAATGATAACTAGTATGAGAACTTAGGGTTTCAAGTGTGAGCTTTGATGTGATTTTATAGGTTAATATTTTAGATGTTTCTTATAAATAACCTATGGGTTTTCATGGGAGTTGTATTATTAAGCATGCCATTTTGAAAATATGATCATTAGAGAACTGTGGATAATGACATACTACAGGACATAGATGCAATGTGTCTTTGTCTGATCGTGTGATTTTATACAAAAGGGACATAGGATTTTGAAACCAAAGTGTAAATGAAGTAATGATAAATATGGATGAATAAGGATATAATAGGGAAGTCTTGGATATATTCATAATAGTTTAGAGACTTTGAATGCTTCCTTAGAGATTGTCGGTTATCAGATGGAAGATTGACCAAGTAAGGTAATAGTGTCAAGGAAAAACATTGTAAAGAATTTATTAATTAAATTATAGTGTCTACATATACCCCTCTTTAATTTATTAATGAATAAAATTACCAAAGTAAAGTAAATTTGATAATTTAGTGTGTATACAAGCTTTGTCTTTGTAATGGATATATATATATATATATATATGCCCCCTTGTTGAGGCATGTGAAAAACTACTAAACATAAGGTGAATTGAGAATAATAAAGAATAAATTTTAATAATTAGTGATTACATTTGAATTTGGAATTATTATATGATCCAACCATCATAGAGTACTCTGTAATGGTTTTGAAGAGGTGGGAACCAACAAAGTGGTTCACTAAATTGAAACTAAGATGTAAAGTGTCACTAAATTAAAATGTGGCTCACTTTATGATCTATAAATAGGATAAGGGGACCATTACATGGATTGATAATTTTAAACTAATATGGGGATCATTAATAAGCTAAAATTTGGTCCAATTTTAAAATATGAATCACATTACTACAAATATATCTAGATTCAAAATTTAAATGATTAAAACTTTGACTACTTGAAAAAAGAGAAATGTGAATTTTCTAAACTAGTAGCTTGGACATGAATTCACATCATGCCCATTGTATGATATAGGGTGCTAATTTATATTTTTAAAAATATTTTAAACATTTTAACCATCTTTGCATAAGTGTATCTATTCTTGAGCAGTTGTAATAATGGAGTACATAAGCAATTTTAATGCCCCCAAAATCTGAATTTTTTTATTTTACATATAGTAAACTATCAAATCTAAAATGTATTTCTTGTGAAAAAGTTGTAGATGAGTCCATTATTTCCCCCCCACCCCATTTTGAGATGAGTCAAATTGCATGTAAATCACTTATCTCAAAATAATAAGTGAGAACATTTGTGAAATATGTAATCAAGTAATATCATGTGAATATTTGAATTATATTAGAATATAAAAGATGTAAAATTAAAGCATATGAAAGTTTTGGATATTCATTATACCATTATAATTAAATATATAATTTAAGTAGTGTATGAATCATGTAAATAATCTCCAAGTTTCGTATATATATTGTAAGCATAACATTGAATAGATTAAGATTTTGAATCACATAGGTAGTATGTGCATGATATGCATCATGACACCATGGATGTATGTAAATATATAGTATTGAATGATAGTCATCATGGCACCATATTATAAAGTAACAATTATGTAATAAAATTAACACAATTTCACACAAGAAGGCATAAATTTGACATATAAGGGACATGTAAGATGTTGCATAGAGTTAAAAAATATGTATAAATGTCACATATAAGTTATAAAGGTTGAATATTAGGGACATGAAAAGTCACATAAAAATACATATAAAATTACCATACATACAAGGTATGATGTTATCATATAATAAATATGGTGTATGTTGAACATACATAAGGACAATGGATGCATATAATAATAATAAATAAACTAAAAGTAAAATATTTTGATCATATGTATTTATGTGCATGCTAGTGAATAACATATTAATCATGGAAAACAATAGATACATATGTATTTATTTTATATAAATCATGGAAAAATAGGTTTTAGATAAATAAAACTTGTAAGATTGTTCATAAAGAATAGTGAGATGCCCCAAATTGAAAAATATGTTGGGTAGAAGGTTAGACCAGCATCGAAACTATCTTAACCTTGAATTATAAATGATATCTAAGTATATTATCTATTATATGATGAAAATGTATAAATTAATTTATGTTTAATTTAAAATTAGAAATGTAAAATTCACATGGGCAAGAATACAGTAAAGGATAGGGATGTAGTCCACTTTTATCTGAGTAATGAAACTTTGTCTTGATTAACTATATGCAATTTTTTTTATCAATACAACTTCTTGCATGTATTAATATCATATGTTTCTATAAACATATCATGTTTCACACTCATATACCTTGTGATAAGCATTATTAATTTAAAATGGAATGAAATATGTTGTGCCCTAAACATAAAGATAATTGACATATGAAAATATATAATCCAAAAACATGATATTATGCCTATAGATCATGGTTTTAATTTTTTTGTAAATATTTTGATTTTTTGGTAATTTTAAAAATACATTATTTTTTTGTTTTTTTAATATTTATAATATTAAATCACACATAAGGGAAATTTGAAAAAACATATAAAATACAAAGTGAGCAGTAAAGTTCTCAAATGAAAAAAGAAGGGGATTATAACAACCCTTAATAAAGTGGAAAAATAAAATAAGAGAAGGATGAATTTAAGTGAAATTACCCCATAATGAAAATAGATCCATTGAATATAAGAAAGATTGGAGTAGGTGTAGAGGAATAAAAAATTAAAGGAGCAACTAAGCTATGTATAAGTAGATACTAGGCAAAGAAGATAGTCAAGGTCCTAAGCCAAACCATGGATCCAACCAATGATATCATTAATATGATGATCATATGTGTATCCAACTCTTTGATAGGAAGGAAAAACCTCTTTTGTAAAACAATATGTCTTTAATGTATAAGTTTTTAAATTTGAATAATAATCATGTGTTGTAAAATAATCCTTTGAATCTTAAGAACAACTATGTGTTGTTTATCTAAACATGTACCCATGTAGTATCCTTTTACTTAACATGTGATGCTATATTAGATTAAATAATTGAATTATGTGTCATTTTATGTGTAACTGTGTAATATATTCATTCTCATAACTAGTAGAATAAATTGAAAGATGCTCGTGCTGATAAGTAGGTTCAAAAACTAATTTTGAAATATGATTCTTAGAATGTAAATCATTATCTTGAATATTTATATAAACTAATTCATCACAAATTTTATCAATAATTGTGCCAAAAAACTAATGTGGAAGAGGAGTAGGTACTCATGGTTCCATAGGATATTCATATTAAATGCATTAAATTTTAACCACTTAATTATCATGAATATACTTTAGAAAATTGTGAATTATAAAATGAAATACTATGATTTTCTATAACCAAGGTCTCCCTAATAACATATCAAAGATACATGTTATTGGTAATAATAAGGAAAGAGTGGTAAATATGAGAGGTCCCACTTGTAAAGTAAATAAGATATGTCTAAGTATACCTTGTGTATGACCATAAAATTCTTTCACAGCTCTATATGTTTGTTGTATATCTTTATCCTTATAAAAAAGAGAATGTAGAAGTGTTATGGTGAAAACATTTTCTCTTGATCCATTTTCTATCATGAAATTATGAATTGGTTGTAAATAAAGGTATACTCTAATGAATAATTCATGTATATAAAAATCATCAAATGTAATAGAAGGATGTGATGTTATATTTATCATAACTATACCAATGAGGATATCAAGTTGATGTACATATGATGATGAAGGAGGATGAGAAATATATGATTAATTTGCTTCATAATTTTGTTTATTATATTATGCTTCATGATTTGCAAAAGGATTTGTTTTAAAATTGTAGTTTCACCCTTGAGGAATGTCTTCAAGCTTCCTCACCCAATTAACACAATGGGATCACTTACAAGTTGTGGGTGTCCTCTAATGGAAGTAAACCTTTAGAGAGGGTCAATTCCCTTGATGAATCACCTTGATCCTCACATAAACTACTTCTTGATAATGAAAAGAGAGATATCCCTATACATTTATGAAAAACTATGGGGTGACTCACCAAAATTTAATACCTCAACTTGCTTGGACACAAGCAGAATGAGATCCAAGATTACTCACACATACACAACTCATAACTCACTAATTAATCTTAGTAATAAGTGTTTTTTATAAAAGATTTAGCTTATAAAATTACCTATAATAATGACATCTTATCTTAATAAGCTTAAATATAATTCATCACAACTATGAATTGTATAAACTCTCAGAGACATAAACGAAAACCTACACAAGATCAAGTTTTCTCCATAAAGGTGCACAAAATTAAACATAAATTAGGGATAAGATGTAATTATCATAAGATTATAATAAAAATTCATCAATTTAACATAATAACGAACATATGATAAGGTAAATTCAATTTCATTACTCCTCAATAAGGTGTTTACAAGTCTAAAATTTGGTAGGGCTAAGCCACAACCAACTAGAGGTATATTAAATTACTTGGAAAAATCAAATACATATAGTGAAAGGAGTTTTCTGAGGGGACCATCATGTAATATTGTCATAAATTCCCTCATTAAGGCTGAAAATTAAAACATAATTTAATTATAAATTTAATTTAAATCTTCTTCCTTCTCCAACATATCACTAATTTATTTGAAGTTTCCAAGTTGGGAGGGGGGCATAAAAGTCCTTGTTGGACACATGAAGTTGTCAAAGATCAAGAAAGTTGACCTATTTTGGAGGATAGTTGTCTCTTATACTTTAAATCTTGACTTATACTTAAACCAACTCGTTAAATCTTGCATGATGAAACTCCACTTTCTCATCAACTAACTTCTCAAATCTTATATGATAAAACTCCACTTTGTCTTCAACCAACTCCTTAAATCTTGCAAGATGAAACTCCACTTTGAGAAGTCCTTGTTTGATTTCAATTATTATCCTTGATTTTAGAATATTGATAATAATATATGATATCTTTTAGGTTGTTTATGTATTATTTTAAATGTCAGTTATGATGGTGTATTGATAATGAACAACTTTAGCTCCTTATTTGATGACTTTTTAACCATGTTCACATTCTTATTTTATATTGAAAGCTCCATGATCATGTTTTAAGACATAAATAAATTAAATTAAAGGTTAAATCATGAAACACATAGCTTATATCATATTATTTTAGTCATCTCACAATGCCCTTCATGGCTCTTAAGGATGACTTATTTCAAATTTGTTGGTGTGAGCTCCATTAGTGCTTGAGAATCTCTTGAAAGAGAGATATCTCTTATCAAAATACTTCATGAATGGACTAAAAATGTTTAAAAAAACTTTATTTAATTTATAAACCCTTGGAACACCTATATATAAAGTTTCAATGTATTTGGATCAATAAAACATGAGTTCTTTCACTTTTAGGTTGCTTGAGAATTAGTTTTCAACACTTTTGTATGTATAGGCCTATAGTTTTGAATTTTATATCTATTTAGGTAATTTTTAGACATGATACCAAATAAAAAGATTTTAAATATTTACCCTTATATTTATTTCAAATTTAACATGATTTTGATCAATATAACTCAAGTTATGCTCTTTTTTGTGGACCTAGGATCTCTTAGGGCAATAAACATGCCTGTTTGGTAATTTTTTTATATTTTGAGATATACATGGTATCAATATATCATTATTTTTTTAATTACTTTATTGACCCCCTATACATCTTAAAATCATTTAAAATTCATTTTAAATTTAATAAACACTTCAAAACTCACTTTCTTGTCTACATGCCTGTAGGTACTCAATTCTCATGTATGCTTGTCATCTAGGTCCATTTTTTAGTATAAACCTTTAAATTATGATTGTAACTTGGTATAATGTGTCTTTATATAATTTATATTGCATAAAAATGATTATTAATTCTTTATAAATCTTCAAAACACTTCAAAATTTCAAATGTGTAAGTTGCATGCTCTTTAAATAAGGTTTTAGAACAATCTTGATTTTTACCAATTGTTCATAAAGATCCAGATTTCTTTATGTCACTAAATACCATTATATGGGAGTAAAACACCCTCTTAAACAATAATATCAATATTTTTTATCCATGCAAACTCTCTACCAAGTTATCACATTGGATTTTGGAAAATGTTAAGCTTGAAAATAAATTTTGAGGGAGATTTGAGATATCATAATTCGAGCATAGTTTGAGTTATTAACACATATAAAATGTATGAGAAACATACATGAAGCTGATAAATCCATGAATAATCCTTATCCCACATGTAAAACAATAAAAATCCAATATTTTTCCTTTGAAAATGCATGAAAACTACCCATACATCCTTGCATATGAGTTAGAACACCAAAATATCTTCACAACTATTGTAGATGCATGCATAATATATCCAAATCACTGATTCAAGGTATTAAAATTATTATCTAACTCAAAATATGTGTCATATTTCATTTTATTTCAATTTTTCCTTTAATTTATGTCACCCATGTCTTGGCATGCTTTAAAAGTTTGAGATGGTTAGCCAAGAAGTGGTTATGAAGAGCAAAACTTAGCTAAGAATATCTATGGAATACATGCATGGGAGATTTTTTAAAAAAAATCAACATTCATTTTTTCAAAATAATCTCAAATTTTGAAAAATAATCTAAAAACATACTAAGAAGGCACAATTAATGTTTAATTTTTTTAATTAACCTCCTAGACTAAGGAAAAATCTCAATGTGACTTCACTAGGCATATTGAAACTAATGAAAGGATGAAAATTATTGTGAAATAACTTATGAACTTAAAAATAATAAATGTTGGAAATAATGGTGACTAAAAAGTTCAACATTCTTGATGACCTCTATAAATTTGCTTTCCTACTAAACAAAAGACCAGCTACATTATGAAGGCCATTGGGTATGGAGTCATGAAAATCATCACCAAAGTTTTCAATATCTATTTAGGTAATTTTTAGACATGATACATGAAAACTTAATCAAACAAGTGAAATCATATTTTATAAATCATAAACATAAATTTTATCAAAAATTTAATATAGTTTTCTAGATCTCAAGATCAGTCAACTTCACACACAACTCATTTGAATAACTTCATTGTAAGTAGAGTATTCCATCTCCCTACTTATTTAGAGTCATTAATACCATATTTATTCATATTTAAATTATATTTAAATCAATAAATCCAAACAATAGACTCTTATAAAAATGCCACAACATAAAATAATACAAGCAAATTATTATTTACCAAATACTTCATCTCATGATTCTAACTAATATAAACTAGCTAACTATCATAATATATAGCCTTATAGATAAACTCATGTACTTATTTAATATAAACACAATAGTATTAATCATCTAATTATTCATTCAAATTAATTATCATTTGATATACTAACTAACCTTCAGCTTGGATTAAAATATTCATAAAGTTCTAATCATTATACTTACATAATTATCATTTCCCATATAGCCTCATAACAAAATAATATAATATAACAAGATTGTTATAATATATTTTATGCAAATAAGTAGTCTCTTATTTATTCTAAAATTTCCAGCCAAACTTTCATCTATACTATGCATGCAATAACTACGTAATACATGTAAATGAACTAATTATTCCAAACCAAAGTTTAATTCTAGGTAATCCTCGTATTATATCCATTATTAACATAATACAAGTATATGTTCATAAACCATACTCAATAGATATATATAATCCATATAAGACTTATATATATATATATATATATATATATATATATATATATATATATATATATATATATATATATATATATATATATATAAGAACTGAGACTTATTACGATTTGATATTTCACTAGGTTTATATACTCTTGAATTACTATTTAAGTCTTATATGGATTATATATATCTATTGAGTATGGTTTATGAACATATACTTGTATTATGTTAATAATGGATATAATACGAGGATTACCTAGAATTAAACTTTGGTTATATATATATATATATATATATATATATATATATATATATATAAGAACTAAGACTTATTACCATTTGATATTTCACTAGGTTTATATATTATTGAATTACTATTTAAGTCTTATATGGATTATATATATCTATTGAGTATGGTTTATGAACATATACTTGTATTATGTCAATAATGGATATAATATGAGGATTACCTAGAATTAAAATTTGGTTATATATATATATATATATATATATATGTATATGTATATGTATATGTATATGTATATGTATATGTATATGTATATGTGTGTGTGTATGTATATATATATATATATATATGTATATATATATATATATATATATATACATATATATATATACACACACACATATATATACACATATGTATATATACATATATATACACATATATATATACATATATATGTATATATATACATATATGTATATATGTATATATATACATATATATATATACATATATCTATATATATATACATATATATATATATATATATAAATCTTCAATTTAAGAATTTCCTTCAAAACCATATAATTTATCTATGATCAAATATTTAAAAAAATATAGTCAAAATAAAATTTCCATCCAAAAAACTAGTTGAAAACAATCATTCAAAAACTTAAGTACTTGATCATATATAAATGGTTTGATTCAATTTTCTCATCACAAATACAAAACCCAAATATCTCATTATAACCAAATAATATTTATAGGCTTGACTTGTATACTAAAATTCAAGCCTATAACTAAATGAAATACTCATTAATCATTATCTTAATAAACATTAAACTTATAGCAGAATTGTAGTCTTACTATAATTTTAGGGGTATTACAAAACAACAAAAATGATTTAACCGAAATGATAAACAATACACATTCCATATTATTTCCACAAGCTATATATATACAACATAGATTCTTATCTATATTTAACCTGACTAAATCCATTCAAAGTCATTTCAACAAATTTTATAACACAGGGATATACATATATGTAAAATCCTAAAATTATCTAGTCGTTACCCATTTGTATAAACATGGAACCATATTTTTACACAACCATATAATAATTTTAATGAAAATTCATTTAAATCCTAAGAGTGGTTCACTCTTAGTGAAAATAATCACACAACACATAGCCCCAAAAAGGTAAGACAAGGGTCCATTTATACTCAGCCCTGTAAATGGGCCAAACCCTTCCATAGGGTATTCTTTAAATGACCCTCCTATTTTTTTAATTTCATAATTTTAAGAACATAAAATCTATATAGGTAGTCTATAAACCCCATCTCAAACACAATTTTATTCTTTCCAAACACCTATGCCTTACTATCAAACCCTAAATAAACATAACAAGTGAAAATTTTGTGCATAGTTTCATTTAATTCAACCCTTTTATTTTACATCAAAAATGATAAAGGGTTTGAATCAAAACAAAGACAAATAATTATACAAATATATGTTACTAGCTTCTATTTTTTTTAAATGAACAAAATGCTAACCCTTATCATCCACCATTCATGAATATGACCAATGCTTAGTCATTCATAAGTAAGATAGGTTTTATATGTATATGGCCCTACAGATGGGTCTTACTCATCCTCAAGGTCATATATATATATATATATATATATATATAAAACACACACACACACTACCATTTTTTATTATTATTTTTAAATTACTATACATAAGACCCAATAACTCATTTCAAAAAATAAAGGACACATCCATCGTATCAATTCATTTTCAAAAATGGTAACCAAGATGTAACTTTTAAGCAAACCCTACCTCAAACACAAAACTAGGTAGAGTAAAATCCAATAAATCTTCTATGCTCAGCTCTCCTTGGGCCATCCTCTGCTAAGCTCTTCTTTCCACCATCCTCTGCTCCATAACCCTCAACTTCCATTTATGCCTCTCATTTTTAATTTTGCATGCCAAAATTTTGGCATGATAACTTTTCCAAGATCCTCAATAGTCAAGTTAACCACCAAAAGAACCTATCATGACCAAACCATGAAAAAAAATGCTATGTTTTATCCCTAAATGATGGCTTCAAATAATCTATAACCAACTAAGTCCAACACTATACTCTCTTAATATGCCAAGTTTAATAATCACCTTCACATTATAGTTTGTATGATAGTCTTTAATTGAAACTAAAATCCCAATAAAATAATAATGCAAATCAATATCTCCATCATAAACTATATTGAGCCATCGAACCTTTTCAATATGCAATATGTCTTTAGATAACAAAAAAATACCTTAATTTCATTTCGAAAACATTCTTTAGCTTGAACTTAGGATAAGTATAAAAATTTAAAAATAAGATAAACAAGCCTTTTCCATTATAAATATGACTTAAACTTAATCAAACATGTCCTAAGGTTAGTCCCCAAAATTTATAATATGAAATATGATTTATAAATAACATCTTAATTACTTTTCATAACATGTCAACATGGGAATCAATCTAGAATTTACTATAATAAGTGCAATCATTGACAAGATAATGGAATAAGACTTTGTATCACAGTAAGACCATATAAGGACATCAAATCAAAAGTTATGATAATTATATACATGGAGTGAAAGAAAGTAAAATTTTAAATTATGAAATTATATTCTAGATACCTAAAGTAATATGAAATCATGATAATCAACACTACCAAATGAATAAAATGCATTAGTAATTTAATGTATGTTTTAGGAAATAATATCTATAACAAACAAACATATATTATACATGGTGTGTGAAGGGTTCATGTCTCATTCTATCATTCCCCACTCATCTCCATTTACTCCATCCTCTCCAATGATACCCTCCCTTGGTCATAATTAGGAGGGTATAATCCATCTTGTATCTACCTCAATACAAATGAATAGTAGTTAGACCATATCATGCAACAACCATAATAACTACTATATCAAATTAAACTGCATAATCATGATCAAAATGTATCATAAAAAAAATAAACAACTAATTACCAGTTAACTATCATGATCATAATTAATAAAAACTATCCATCATCAACATATTACTAATCTATCCACTTAACACATTAACCTAATCAATCACTAGCGATACTATACATTAATAAATAGATCAATAAGTCTATAGGAAAATAAAGATGTAATATCTTCCCCCTTTAAGATAGTCATCATCGTAATGACACTTATTTCAACAAAAGTTCTAAAATAAAATAGTATTTAGCATAAAATAAACATAATATCAAGACAAATACTAAGCAAAAAAATAAGGAAACAACTTATGAAAGTCTTAATAATCTTCCAAAGTAGCACTATCTTTTAGAATATTGGTCCCACTAGACCTTGAACTATGAAACTTCTCTATTATGCAAACTAAATTTGTGATTGTCAAGTTTTTGATTATATCTATTGTGACCACCCTGAGATCTAGAACTTGTAAAGCATTCTAATCTAATATGTGAGAAGGATAAATAACATACTTTTTAAGATATGACACATGAAAAATATTATGCATCGATGATAAATATGGTGGCAAATTAATCTTGTACACCACTAGATTGACAAATTACAAGACATCAAAGGGTCCAATATATCTAAGAGATAATTTGGTTGATTTTCCAAATTTGATCAAACTTTTATGTTGTTTAACTTGTAAAAATACTTTCTCTCCAATTGAAAATTTCCTTGTGGTTCTTTTCAAATCATCATAGTTATTTTTATCATTATATTTATCTAACCTTTAACTTATTAACTTAATCTTCTCTTCCATTTCAAGAAGCACATCTAATCCAAAGACTGCCCTATCTTCTAACTTATTCTAGTTGATTGGTGTTCTACACCTTCTTCCATATAATGCCTCAAATGGATAAATTTTTAGAGCTAATTGGTATGAGTTGTATGAAAACTCAACTAATAGAAGATATTATTCCCACTTATACTACTAGTCTATGCCATACATCCTTAGAAGATATTATAAAACCTAATTCACCCTCTTTGTTTTTCCATGTATTTCTAAATGGTATGTTGTACTAAAGTTCAACTAAGTACCCAAAGATAAATTGAGAGTTAGCTATAATATATAAGTAATTTTTAAGTACTTATCATAAAATAATATCTTTTGAAAACCCATTCAATCTATACACTTCTTTCATGAATCTCTTTGAAGGCATAGGTGCATCATCTAAAATATTATCAAGAATGAAGTGTGCTACCTTGGTGAGTTTATAAAGAACCACCAAAATAATTTCATGTCAATTTTGAGATATCAATAACCCTTGGAAAAATTCCATACTAATGGCCTACAACTTTCATTCTAGTATAGTATGCAGGTATAATAACCAACCATAATGCACATGTTTAGCCTTAACTCTCTATCATTCTACACATTGATAAATAATTTTTTCTGTATCTTTATAATTCCTTTCTTGAAATATAATGGCCTCATCTCTATTAAGAACTTAGTCACACCTAGATGGCATGAATAAAGAGCATTGTATAGTTCTTTGAGTAATGCACTCCTCAAATTATCTTTATCTAGTACATAAATCCTTCTTTTAAACCTCAAAAAACCATCATATTTAAACTTGAATCCTTAATAATTAATGTATTGGGTATTTTGAGCCAATTCTAACTTTAACTATTCATAGAATTTATCTTCTATAAATAATTTAACCACTTGATCATGAAAGGTACTCCTGATAGTAGCCAAAGTTGTTATATACCTTCGATAACTAAGGGGATCTACAACACTATTTTCCTTGCCTTTAATGTAGTTAATGTCAATAATAATCTAAAAATAACTCTAACCATCATCTCTAATGTGCATTGATATTAGGTTGGGTGAAGATACACTTGAGTCCCAAGTTACTAGTCTTCAGCTCAAATGGTTTTCCCAATAGATAATACCTCCAAACCTATAAGGCATGAACTATTGTAGCCAATTCCAGATTATATAGGGCATGATTTGCGTCATATAGATTCAACTTTTTGGACTCATAAGCTACAATAGAACCTTCTTGCATGACATATCCTCTAATACCATGTCCTAAATCATTGGCTATTACTAATAATTGGCCATTTGGATTAAGAACTCTCAACATTAGTACCAATGTAAGTCTTCTTTTTAGATCCTAAAAATCATCCTTTCACTTCACTGACCACATCAACTTCTGATTTTTACACTAAATAGGGGTAATATGATTTGCTATTTTATAATTGTTTAGAATAAACTTCCTATAATATCCATCCAAACCAATGTTGGCCACTCAATAATCACTTTAATATTTGAAGGATCCATGGATATTCCTTTTATGGATATAATGTGCCTAAGATACTATGCATTTTTCTGAAAGAAGGCACAATTTGACAACTTCCCAAAAAAATTATGTTTCTACACCCATTGCATAACCAACTTCAAATGCTCTAAATGTTCCTCCTTAGATTTTGAGTAGATGAGGATATTGTCTAGAAATACAAACATAAAGTGATATAGATAATCCCTAAACACACTATTCATGAGATTAATAAATTCTTGTAGTGTTTTCATTAGCCTAAAAGGAATAAATGTGAACTCATAATTCTTATAACAAGTCATAAAAGATATTATTGGAACATCTTCCTCATAAATCCTTAATTGATGATATCCTACTCAAAGATTAATCTTTGATCAAACTAATGCTCCTCACATTTTATTAAAGAGATCATCAATTTAAGGTAAAAGATACTTGTTTCTAATCATTGCCTTATTCAACATATTATAATCAATACATAGACAAAGGGTTCCATCATTATTCTTAATGAACACAACTAGTGCACCCCATGGTGACATACTTTGTCGAATCAACCTTTTAGGCAATCACTCTTGAAGTTGAGACTTCAACTCCACTAATTTAATTTTCATCATTCTATAGGGGGATTTAGACTACATTTTAGACCTTGGAATGATGTCAATTAAGAAATCAACTTCTCTGTTAGGGTTAAACCTATAAATTCTTCAGGAAAAACATCTCAAAAACCCTAGAGAAAAGGATAATCTTCAATAAAAATTTCCTTTGAATCCTCTATCTCATTTATCTTTATAATAAATGATTGAAACCTTTTTCTTTAATATTTCTTGAATTAAATTGATGAAATATATATAATCTTAATCTCCCTCTTTTCTCCCTAAATTTGGGTTTAATTACCTAAATAATCTAGATATTTAAACCTTTTAAGTAGATAATCTACCTTATGTTTATGCTAAGCTAACCAGTTTACTCCTAGGGATCATGTCATATGACCCTAATAGGAATGCAAATAAATCCAATACCATAGTGAATTTAGGTAGTTTGATCTTAGCTTCAACTAAATATTTCTCAACCTTGACCTTAGATATTTCTCCATACTAAACTGATCATGCATTTGTCATAACTCTAGTTTTTCTAGATAACTTGTTAAGCATATTAGGAGCAATAAAACAATCAGTAGCTCCTGTGTCAATCAAATTTTTTTTGGACAAAATAAAGTACCTAAAAACATAATAGGAGAATCATCTTGATGGTTTTCAATATCTACATGAATTCTCTACTATAAATATCCTTGCTACAAAACATAACCCTTACTCTTAACATCTAATTTTCCCCAAGTGCATTCCCTAGCATAATGATCACGTCTATAGATGAAGCATCCATTAGGTGGACCTTTCCTACTAGAATGTTGATTTCCCTTGAGAAATCCCTTAAAACCATTTCCTATTTTCCTATTTCTTGAATCATTAATAAACTTGGCATTCTAATTCTTGAACTAATTTTTAGAGTTTTCACTCCTTTTTAAATTCTTATTTTTGAAATTTTTTTAGGACCTCTAAAAAATTTATTGAATTTTTCTCTGACTTAAGTGACTTCAATTTCTACCCCTACTTTAATACATTTTTGAAGACTTGATCCATATTATATGGTCCAAGTACATCTACTTTGTATCTAATTTGGTGTTTTAATCCCATAATTAATTTCTTAATACCAAGCCTTTCATTTTCCTGATACTAAGGAGCGTACTTTAGGAACTTAGTGAATTTCTCTTAGTATTAATTTAATGAAATATCTCATTTATTTATTTTTTTATAAAAATTTATTTGGAGTAACCATCATGATCTAAATAAGGTCACAAACCATTCCCATATGGTGGTGGTAGAGTCAAGCTTCATCTTTAATTTCTTATTTCCCTATCAAATTACTGCTTCACCAGTCAACTAGTAAGTTACCCAAACTACTTTTGTAACTTTAGAGCAATTATAAATCTCAAAATACTTTTTGATCTTAGTTATCCATGCTTTATCTCCATCTCCTATAATGGTTCCATTTAACTTGGGTGGA